>CAUJNA010000446.1:842934-880434 GCA_963377175.1 Effrenium voratum
GGTTCTAGATGTGTTTAGCTGATCATTCCTTCGGTCATGCCACATGTCAAACTACAAGTATTTGATCTCGCGTGTGTCTAGCAATTGTCCAGTTTGCACCGTGCCAAGCATTTGGTTTAGGTTTGGTGTGGTTTAGCCCGATGAGTCCAGTTTTGCTCCAGATGTCTTGGTGCTGTCCCAAGAACTCTCAGAAGGTCCGCAGCCTTTCACGCCAGCACGGTGTAATGTTAAACCCGGATTAATACACTCCTGCTTGATTAATAGGGGGGTGTCCCCTTTTAGTGGGGATTCATCACTTTCGGAGGGAGCCCCCTGGATGCTGGGACGGGTTTACTACTCCTGGGTCAACATTATGCAGGTGCTTTATTACCTTTGTTACGCCTGCATGACCCACCCCTCCTTCTTCCAGTTCATGATGACTTTTGGTTTTTCTAGGCTACCATTTTTTTGGGTGGTTTCAAAAGGAAAAGCCACAAGCTCCCGTGTATAGAGACAAACCCATGTGTCGCGCGACCAGAACAAGGGAAGCAGCACAAACTTAAGAAAGCAAGGCCACACTTGCCAAGCAAATAGGTATTGACAAAGGGCACAAGCGGCTACATTGGTCAGATGGTCTCAGCAATTTGTGCCTTGAGTTTTTCCCGACCAGTTTTTCTGTTTTCCAGCCTTTGCCCCAACATTCTAATCAAACCCGAGACACCACCAGCCAACAATAGAAATGCAAACAAGTCACCAGCACTACTTAAGTACTACAAAACAAATTGGAACGTGTTAAAGAAAAGAAAGAACCACAAACCATGCAGCAACAGTCAAACCAACAACTCTTGCAATCACAGTTGTCCCCATCTCTGAGCGCATTCTTGTGTGTTTTCTTTCCTTGGCCAGATGGGGAAAGCCCGGAGAGCGGAGAGCGGAGAGTTTGGGCCAGGAGAAGCTGCGAGCCGTGAGAGGCTCAGGGGCCAGCCGCAACCGGAGCGACGGGGCATCGGAGGGTTTGAAACTCTTTTGCCCCATGGGTTTGGCCATGGCTGTCCCCAAAACGTGTCCCAACACGAATATCCATTTTCCCCAAGGCCTCAAGAGTTTGGCTGGGTTCGGAAAAATGTCGACTTCATACGAACCAACCCCAGTTGACTAATGGGACCTCCAAAAGTGCCACTAAACCCAGGGGACTTTCAAACGGTGTCCCAGGGCGCTCCATTTGACGGGATCTGACCTTTTTTGGTACCCAAGTTGATTCGCCATGGCCCAAAAAGCCAAGAGGTGATGATAGCTTTGATTTCTGGGTTTTCAACTGGCAACTAACTGAGGAACTGGAGGAGGAGTGGCGGTTTCAAGTGGAATCTGCTACAGAAGGACAACACAGCGGGGGATACTGTACCCTCAGACAATATTTCTCAGGTGGGCTACATATGACATAGAATCATAACATATTCATGTTGGCGCATCCAGGGAGTTCAAGAGAAAAGGGAGCCGTTTGGTTCGTTTAAAGGCGACACGGTATTTCAGGATTCCGCTGGGAAGGTTTCATTGCCAGACTTTTTACCCTTGGGTTTCTTTTGCTTGTCCGTCATTTGCTCGTTAGGCAGCAAGATGTGAACTGTTTGCAAATTTCGAGGGGTTAGAGCTTGCCTTTTAAGTTTTGCTGCCTTTTGGATTTTGCCCATTTCCCTTGTCTCACTTGTCGCCCCAACGGGAACAGCGAATTAGTAAACCCAGCGCATTAGGCATCCCACAAAATCGGGGGCCCTCTTCTATTGATCAACCAGGGGTTCATCTGGCTTCACATCAGGGTCGTTCCGCCAGGGGCCCCCGAAAACCATGGAAAAGAAAGGCTTCCCTCTTGAAAAGCCTGGTGTGCCGCAATCGCCTTCCTGTTTCATGGGGCCCGTTTTCATGGCTTTGGGGCCCAGGGTTAGGGACACTTCGACCCCTTCGCCGCCCGAGATGCTGAAGCGCTTCCAGAGACCGGTTGGCGCGACTACGCCAGGAGCACTCGGCGTCGGGTTGGAACACTTTGGATGGGGGGGCCGCGGGGCCCCCTGAGATTTTCAACGAAAGGGTGCCTCATGGCTAGGGTCTGCAACATGTTGAAACAACATCCAGCATTTTGGTGGGTACTCCAGCTGCACTAGATTTTTTCGGCCTTAACTGGAAGACCTTGCTTTCAATCAAAATCCCCCTGCAGGAAACCCGAAGCTTGAGGTTTGGTGGTGAAACCTTTGACTGCCCCTGGTGGAAACATATGGGTGTGTTTTTTGTATAGTAAGGTTACCCCCAGAATGGTGTTGTTTTCTTTTGGTTTTCCTTTCAGAACCTACCAAAATTGGGGTACCCAAAAAAGTGCGGCAACTCTTGACTTAATTCATCTATTGCCCGTATGCTTTCCTGAGCTGCAGCGTGGGTGAAAAGCAACAGGTTGCTTGAAAGAATTCGTGGCATGGGCCAGCGATTGCTAGAGTATCATGGGTGCAAGCGTGGAAAAGCTTAGCATAGCCATGAAATGCTGGGATGTATTAGCACGTGGAATCCGGAAGGCTAAATCAACTGCTATCTCAGCTCTGAATTGGCTTCCTGAATTGCACTTGCGCCACTCATTTGGCCCATCTGCTCGCGCACACAAGACTTGTATGTGTGCATTCTATGTTCAGAAATCAAATTGCAAAACTAAGACAAGAAGTGCCATGTGAAGCAACTCACTGGACAAATGGCAAACTGTAACTGCCAGTGAAAGTGCTGTGCAGTTCATGTATTTCTTTGTTTTTGTTCTTTCTCGATTTATGCGTAGTTCCTTTATGGGGTACATCAAGGGGTACGCACCAGGGGCACTCGGGGCATCGGTGCAGGGCCGGGCGAAAGTTTCGGAGGACCGTGGTTCACGACGCCGCGCAGCGGCTTTGCCAGGACCCCGGCGGCTGGATCCAAGCTTGCCAAGACTCCTTGCCCTATCAACCATTTCCTGTGGCTTCCCTTAAGCTGAACGTCTTTAAGGGAATCCCCAAAACCGGTTCATGACCAAAATGCGGGAAGCTCGTTCCCTGCCGAGCGCTGGCAAGCAAGAGAGTGATGATGAAAATATGGCCATGGGCCAAAACCAATTCCGCACCCCCGGTGAACATCAACCAATCCCCACTAAAATAGGAAGCCTAAAATGGGTGGGTGAATTCACCTACCAACCAAAATGGGATCCCAAAACGGTTGTGAACCATGGCCAGATCAGGGAATGGCAAACCTCAAGCGGGCCCCTTCCTAGAGGCTCAATGGAGACGGGCAGGAAGAAGGACATCCCATCAGGTCTATTCGAGGCCTATGCGTAGCAAAACCCCCAAAGATCAATACCTGGTTTTTGGTTGCTTGCTTCCTGCCTGCCTGCCTGAGTGCGTGCTTGCTTGCTGGCTGGCTTGTTTGTTTGTTTGTTTGTTTGTTTGTTTGAAAATCCCCGCCCCCTTAATGGAATTGGGGGAGGGGGGGTGACCCCTGGAATTCCATTTATCGTTCCATTTTCCCTTTCATGGGGAAGGCTCGATAAATGGAATCGGGGGACCCCCTACCCCCTCCCCAAGGTACGGGGGATGTTTGTTTGTTTGTTGTTTGTTTGTTTGTTTTCCTCTTGTTATGCGTTTTTGTTGTTGTTCGGTGGTTTGTTTGTTGACTCATTTGGTTGTTTTATTGTGTGGTGTGTTGTTGTGTATTGCTTCGTTTTTTTATTGTACAGTTTTGTTTTGTGATTGGTTGATTGGTTGATTGGTTGATTGGTTGATTGGTTGGCTGGCTGGCTGGCTGGCTGGCTGGCTGGCTTGTTTGTTTGTTTGTTTGCTTGTTTGAAAATCCCCGCCCCCTTAAAAATGGAATTGGGGGAGGGGGGTGACCCCTGGAATTCCATTTATCGTTCCATTTTCCCTTTCATGGGAAGGCTCGATAAATGGAATCGGGGGACCCCCTACCCCCTCCCCAAGGTACGGGGGATGTTTGTTTGTTTGTTTGTTTGTTTGGTTTCCTCTTGTTATGCGTTTTTGTTGTTGTTCGGTGGTTTGTTTGTTGACTCATTTGGTTGTTTTATTGTGTGGTGTGTTGTTGTGTATTGCTTCGTTTTTTTATTGTACAGTTTTGTTTTTGTGATTGGTTGATTGGTTGATTGGTTGATTGGTTGATTGGTTGATTGGTTGATTGGTTGATTGGTTGATTGGTTGGCTGGCTGGCTGGCTGGCTGCTGAGTGACTTTTCTTCCCCAAAACGTGTATGATCCCTTCTCCCGTATGTATCAATCGGGGGGTCAGTAATCGGGGTTAGTTGGATTACAAGCACCTGTTGTAAGAAAGTCTTACGCCGCAAGACCTACACTTGCTTGGGGCACATGCAAAAAGAAAGGGGGGATCCCGGCCGCAGTCCGTCAACACGGGAGATCTCCATATGCATTCCCTGCCAAATAGCCCAAAATCGAGATTCCCCGAAAGGAGATCCCTTGGACGGCGGGTGTCAGGGGATCGACGCTCCCTACCCCTTCAAGCACGTTACTAATCCTGTCGCCATTGCTACTGCCACTACTACTTCTATTCAGGGCTCCACTTTTTGACTATTCCAAGTGGTTCATGTCCTCCAAAAGGAGAACCCCTTTAAGTCCATCTTGGGGTAGTCAAAAAGTGGCTAGGTTTTCCAGTCGTGCCCTTTCTCACCCCTTTTTTGGTTGGGAGGGTTCTGCTAAAATAGACGTCCAGCCAAAAGTTGGTACCCTTACTCGACCTAGGTGGAACCCTGCTGCCATTTCTATAGTCCACTTCCGCTGCTCCCGTTGCAGCGGTTTTGCGCCGGCACGCGTCTCAGGCGAGGACGCGGCGTGCTCGTCCTGCCGACACCTGGCACGTTGCTGGCAAGGAGGGCGCGAACATCGTCACCCCCCTTCAAAATGGAATTGGGGGAGGGGGTGACCCCTGGCTTCCATTTGGTTAAGAATAGTTGTTATTTTCCACTGTTGCTTGAAAAGGGAGTCTATCACTGGAACAACATATTTTTCCAGAGAACTTAAGCAAATGGAGGTTGGAAATCCCATTTTCCCTGCTATAGGGAAGGCTAGAGAAATGGAATTCTCGGCTCCCCCTTACAGCAGGGGGGATGCGCGAACTCCCCGACTGGCGGATGTTGGCCATCCACAGCATATGCTGTCAAAAGTCCATTTTGTGGATCATAGTCATCTAGGTCCCCCAGCTAGGTGCCCCAGCTAGGTGCCCTTTCTCACCCACTTTTTCTGGGGAGGGTTCTACTAAAATAGACGTCCAGACAAAAGTTGGTACCAGCTTATTCTAACCTCCAAAACTGGAGGACATAGCCATGGTGTCCATGGCGACCTCGGGCCTTCGGGGGTTGAACCAGCTCACTCTGATGACGGTGTCTTTGCGTGAAATCCACATCTTGTTTCACTTGACTGCTATTGGGTTGGATCTTTTTGGACTTTCAAGGAGTTTTCCACTAGACCCCCCAAAAGTTGAACTTTTCGCGGGGGGGGGGGTCAACAGCAACCAAGTTCAGGGCATGTTGAGTCTCCAATGCTAGGAAGCCTCGTCAAATCCCGTGGCTGCCGAAAAATTACATGGCTACGCTGGATGTAAAACTCGACGCTGGAGATCAACTCGACTTTTTCACGCACATTGATGGCCACGCAATCCATGTTGGCAAGGCCCTTCTAGAGTCGACAGTAAGGGGCGTCAGTCACTTCCGCCTCTATTGACCTAAAGGTCGCCCTTTCTGAGCCCTCTGCTGTGGTTCTATGGGCAGATCGTGGATGGGTCAAGAAGGGCATACCTTGGCTTCCTTTCGGAAACCCCCCAGGGTTTCAGGAGTTCCGGCGCTGTTGGGGATACCCATTTTGGCGTATTTCGTAAAACAATGGAGATCGTGCAGTTTCTCAAAATGAGGGAACGTGTCCGTCAACGCCACCCAAAAAGTGGGTGCACCAGTTTGAGAATCCCATGTGTTTTTCCTGGGTTGGGTTCCGGGGGGTTTTGGTGCCTTCCAGCCTCTTGCCGGCCCATTAGACCACGCCAGGATGCATGTCCCCGGCCCGGCCGGCGTGATTTTTCCCAGCCTGTCGCGTCCGGTGGCCTTTGGCGTTGCAACTTGCGGCGTGTGCGACGTCGCATTGCGGGCGTTGGGCGCAAGGGAAATCCGGAACTTCGCATTGGGTCATTGAAAGGAGCAGCCAAATTTCCCCCCCTGGCAGGGGCCGGGAGCATCAGGCAAGCACAAGCCCTTAGCGGTGGGGGCTCATTGCTGGGTGAAAGGCAACCCGCCAGGACTCTGCAGTCTTCGCTTTTTGTTTGGGTCAAAGGCGTTAGGGGCGCAAGAAAAGGGCGCGGTGAAAAAATAGCCACCGATTTGACGAGTCTCCCTGCATATCTTATGTGATTGCTTGCCGGCTTTCCAACAAATCTCGAAGCCCAAGAAATCAAGGCCCCCTTTTCCGGTTGCGCGGGGTCTCCGGTTGTGCTGTCTTGCCCTCGCCGCGGCTTGCCTTCGGTATGCCCCATCGTTTTAACATAGCGAACTTGCAGGTGTCAGCGGGCAGCCCGGGGATTGCTGCCGAAGAGTTGGGCCTATGCTCTGCCAGGTGTCCGCCGTGCGTTTGCGGCTTCCCTTTCAAGGAGCCCCACCCAAAAGAAAAAAAACAAAAAACAAAAAAAACAGGCGCCCTGCGCGCTCTTGCTCGCAGGTCGGGGGAAGTTCTTGGAGCCGTTTTCATTTCTCAGACCCCTCAACTTGTGGTTGAGATTGGTGGTTTGGAGTTCTGAACCCCTGTTTTTTAAACCACAAATCCAAAGCACCAACTGGAGGGGTGCTTCATTTCGGTATCCCTCCTAGGATGCAGAATGCCCTGCTTGAAGGGCTTCCTGTCGAAGAGGGCCAGCCAGACTTTGTCTAGTCGCTTGCTGGAGCCCAATTGCCTATAGTGCGGGGCAGCGGCAGAAGCAAGGCCCAAAAGGTGAAACAAATCATGTCCAAGGTGGGGCAAGTTAAGTTGCGCAACACACAAACCATGGTTTCCGTTTTAAGGCCTGTATTTGTCGAATATCTCATGTTTAACAAGTCCATCGACCTTGAGAATTGCAGGCCAAATGAGACTGCTCAAAGAAAGTAGCCTTTACAACATGCTCAAGCCAGCCTCATCTATGGCAATAGGCCAGCGAACGGAGAATCGCATTACTTCACCCTCAGGTGGTTCGGCTTTGCACGCCTTTCGCTCAACAAGAGGCAAGCCCACACAGGTTGCCGAATTTTATTAGGTTTCCCATGGAGATCCGCTCGAACCCCCAAACCTGCTTCCAGGTCTGGGCCCCTCCAGCCGAAATGAAGTAGCCAAGTCCACCCGCCGAGACCTGAACCACCACTGGTACAAGTTGCAGCCACTTGAGTTGGAGGAGCTGTCATGATTTGATAAGGGAACGCAGTAGCCACCCTCGATCGCGATGGATTTCGGGAAGCTTTGCCTGTTGCTTCCTGGCGGGTACATTTTTCTGCTGTTTGGTTAAAAACAATGTTTTCCATCGAGACGGCACTTTTTGTGCGAAACGACACTTTTGCAAGTTGAGGAATACAGGCGGTTGCTTACTGAATCGAAACGGCAATTTTACCCGTCCAACCGGCAACTTTTCCCGTCCAAACGGCAACTTTTCCCGACCGTTGCACGAGCATTTTGTGAAACGGCAGTTTTTCAGGCAAACGGCGCTTTTTTCGTGAAACGGCAGAAACAAATGCCTTTTCGCCAAACGCCAAAAAATGTAC
This sequence comes from Effrenium voratum, assembly GCA_963377175.1. NCBI lineage: Eukaryota > Dinophyceae > Suessiales > Symbiodiniaceae > Effrenium > Effrenium voratum. The sequence goes on from CAUJNA010000446.1 coordinate 850,708, forward strand.
CCTCCGGAGGTCGCAGGTATTGCTATTTGACAAAGAACCTGTTTTCGGTGACCATCCCTGGTGCGAATTTCGTGCATGGTTGCACGCGTCCGACATTGATATGGAGGAGTGGGAGGATGCTGGCTTCGCTCTTTCCGACCGGTTGCCCCAGCCTGCCAGCCAGCGAGCGAGTAGCGGGCCAGCTCTGGCGCAAAACAGTTTGGAATGGGCAGGGGGGCCATAGTTGCGGCCATTTCAAGAGATGGAGCGGCGCTGCTCGAAAGGAGCTCGTTGGTTGCTGGCGGAACGCTTGCTTACGCGCAGCGCCATGGGCATTCCAGCAAGTTGCAAAAGCACTCCCGCGCTCGCGCCATGGCTAGCCGGCAGAGGGGGGCCGACAGGTGTCTTGAGAACGCGTCGCGTTGATGGTTCAGCTCAGGCAAATTATTTTCTGTCGAGAGTAAGCAAAGCAAATTGCCAAACGAGCGCCAAACAAGCGTTGAATGAGTCTGAGTACCAAGGGAATGTTGAAATGTACACCAAGCTTGGCGTCTAACCCTCACCTACTGAAGGCTGCGCAGGCGTGGTCCAAACTTTGTGGCCCAACGTCCCAAGCTTGAAGCTGATCTTCCTGTGATGTTCAAAGGAAGCACACAAAGAGCCTCATTTCATTTGTCACTTCCTGATGTTTGAAGGGAAACACAAAGAGCCTCATTTCACCTGTCACCCGGCCGAACATCTCGAGCCGGCCGAAGATTTTGAACCGAGCACGGCCAGGGCAGTTCACCCGCGGTGCGACCACAGGTCTGCCATCAGGCGAGCGCATGACTTGACACAGTTAAGAATGGGGGTCCACCTACTTGATTAGGGTTTCACACGGCTCCGCCGACAATAAAAGGCATTCCTGGAAACCATGATGAAGATCCCACATCGGGTGCCCGTGCCTAGCTTCAGCTGTTGAAGCGTTTGTTGGGACGGAACTCCACTGGAGGTGTGGTGGGCCCCAAACGTGCCGCGCAAGTGAAACTTTTTGCTTGGTAGGGCCCAGAAGTGAACACGTTGGCAGGCTATGAATGCTGACAAGGTTGTGGGGTGAGTAGCTGTCTCATGATTTTGGTTTTGGGTTTTTGGTCGGGATATTGTGGGCAGGGGCCAAGCAGGTCCAACTTAGTCCGGGAGCGCCATTGTTGCCTGGGCGTTTCTGGCCCCTCAAAGCTTTTCACCCACTGCGGTGGGATGAGCCCAGGGAATTCTACGCGTTTCTCTCCGATAGCTTCCGTGCTTGCCTCAATCACATTCTTGGGTGCGCGTTTTCTGGTTGACGGCGCTCCCCATCGCGCAGCCTCAGTGCCTATGCAATCCTTGACAACGGGGGCCAGGTGAACGGAAAAATGCCTTGTAATCCAGCGACTCACTCAGCTTCGTCTCTTCCATTTGTTTTGCTCTTATTCTCCCCGGTTGGTTTTAAAGGGACGTTGTTCACTGGAGAATGTTTTTTTACTGTCTTCAGACGAGCAGTTGGAGGCCGCTGTCTGGTTTCCATCCGAATACAATTGGTGTCCCAGCCGGGTGGGCCCTTGGCTCTTGTAGGAAAAGAATCCTGACGAGAGTTCGGACGTTAATTTTAAAGCTGTTCGTCGACCTCCTTTTTGGTTGTGGGTTGTAGCTGGTCGGCTCGGATCCTTAGATCCTGAAATGTCCCCTTTGGACAGTTTCAAACATCAGATGTTTAAGACAAATATCCTTGTGGTTGTAGGTCGTTACCTGCCCGGCAACAAGCATGGAAGTTCACAGGAGAGAACTGTTGGGGGGGGCTGCTAGAATTCATTGGCCCCAAAGGAAGCCTACTAAGCCTACTAGGCCTTGTTAGTGGCTATTGTCTCTTGGGATTGGGGGCCGGCAGCGTTTTGGGCCCTCGAAAACCGTAGGATCCTGCCTCCCTGGTGTAGTGGGAAAGCCATTGGTTTCCACGCGCGGTCCACTCCAAAGACCAGCCGGAATGCGGGAATGGGTCCAGGGGGCCCCTAGGAAACCACAAGGGATGGTTTATAGCAATGGTTCCGTCCCTCATTCCCCGCCTATCGCACCGGCAAGGTTAGTGGGTTGCAGCTTGTTCCTGGCGGCGTCGGTTTTTTCCAGGTGGCCGAGGTGAACGTGTCACGGGAGACGAGCCAGCGCAGCGGCGCGCTCAGGACGCCTTTCGGAGGGCTCCCCCTTGGTCCGGTTGTACTCTGAAAACTGTTGAACAACACACACATGGAGAGAGAGAGAGAGAGAGAAGGAGAGAGAGAAGGAGAGAGAAACGCCCGAGGCGCCTACCTGAAAGATCCTGAAAGGCCTTTGTTTGGGGCTTGTAGGTGATAAACCTCATGTAGAAACCACTGCAAGTGACTGTAAGTATGCGGAAATCCGGACCCACATCAAGGCTCAGATGGCCATACGTTTCAATGGTTGGATCAACCTGTTCTTTCATTTGCCTTGCAACCAACAAGTCAACTTTTGGGGAGGGGAAGGGGTGAGTCTTTTTTGCACTTTTCTCAAATGGTAAATGATTGGTTCGGTTGATCTTTCAAGGCCTGCCCGGGTTTGAACTTGAACGACGGGTTGCCAAGACACCCGTTTCTAATTCGCACTCGATACGACAGTTGATCCCAAAACTAACCACCCTACCATGCCCGCCCCCTTGAAAATGGAATTGGGGGAGGGGGGTGACCCCTGGAGTTCCATTTCTGGTTTTATATCTCCTGTCATGGGGAAGGCTAGATATATGGAATTGGGGGACCTAGGGGATGCACCAAGCTGCAGGGGGCATGAAGTTGGAACCGACCCATTGCGAGGCCTCCCTTCGGAGATTGGACCCCCTCCTGGGGTGGGCCTTGTGCTCCAAAAACAGCGGCCCACTCAGCTTATCTTTTGCAATTTCGTCGTTTGGTCGTTCCTTGTTTGTTCTCTTGCAACCAATGACTTGCTTTCACCTTCTTTTCAGGGAAGCGGTCTAAGCCTGGCCAGTTTGGAACGGTGTATGAAGATTACTTACTGCAGGTTTCGGAATGTCCTTCGAGGTTTCGATGGGTTCGGATGAAACTACCAGAACCTCAGACGCAGTTGCCAGTGGATTCCAGCCGTATTCAGTCTCGGAGACCCAGCATCATTCAATCAAAAGCCGCGGCTCCAATCCTTTTTCCACGCCAAATGGTTTGATCCGCAAAATATATTCCAGCCAACTATCATGGGCGAACTGGAGGGGGTGGGTATCTGTGGAACCCAGGGCAAGCCAAGCGTAGGCCCCAAGCTAGCAACGCCATATCTGGGATTTAATAGGTGACGGCCACCGCCCGCCCACTTCGCCCGCTTGACCGACGAGGCCGTGTCGGCTAAGCACAGGCTTGTGCCCTTGTGACCGCTTCGAGGATGTCGCCGTTGATTCGAAGCGATTCGACCGAGGACACTTCCAGAGTGCGCGCCCCCCGCGAACGCTGTAACATCATGTTCAACCCTGCGCTGCAGGACCACCCAGAACTATTTGGCATCAGCGCTGGGTACTTTGAGCAACTCCGACCGAGGGCCAAGGATATCATTGACGTCATCAACGACCCAGACTCACCGGATGCTCAGACAGTTCTGCATGGTTGTCGTTGGGAAACATTTTGCATTTTTGCTTATTGTGGTTTTTGTGGTTGAAATCCAAATCCACTTAATAACTGCTAAAATTTAATTGTTTGCTGCCCTTCCAACGTCAACCAAGTCTGGATGACGAGGTTGCTCGCCTACGCAGAGGGAAAGCCAAACAAGATTGTCTGGCCCAGGGCGGTTTTGGATGGCTAAGGGAAACACAAGTTTTGAAACTGCTCATTTGTTCACTGCCAAATGACCGCGGCCCATGGTGCATTTGGGGCAACTACTTTCGGCACAGAATTTGGCCCTGACATGAGCATTTGGGTAATTGGTTCATCTATGACCTGTGACGTTTTGGGAATGAACTGGAAGGAGATTCCCAGAAAGGAAACCATAGGATGGATGGTTTTTGGCAAGATTATTGTAAAGGAAACCATAGCTTGGATGGTTTTCGGCAAGATTCCCTTAGAGGAAACCATAGGTTGGATGCTGTTTGGCAAGATCCCTGAAAGCAAACCGTAGGTTGGATGGATGTTTGTAAGATTTCCTTAAAGGAAACCATAGGTTGGATGGTGTTTGGCAAGATTTCTTGAAAGGAAACCATATTTTTCCCGAAAGCATCGCGAAGGGTTCTTCCGTGCGGAGCCCTTGGACAAGTTACATAGAGCCAAGTTACATAGAGCCAAGTTACATAGAGCCAAGGTTAGGTAGAGCTTAGAGCTTCGGCGTTAGCAGCTACGTAAGTTAGTTTAGGTTTCTAAGGCGCCGGGGCGGGAGTTTGATCGTCGCTCGGGATTGCGACCCTCTGCGGAGATTCGCGTGGTCGAGGTTCAAAAACTGAGAACTTTTTACGATTTTTAGCATGCGCGCGCGACCCTCTGCGGAGATTCGCGTGGTCGAGGTTCAAAAACTGAGAACTTTTTACGATTTCTGCTGGCCGCGCGCGACCCTCTGCGGAGATTCGCGTGGTCGAGGTTCAAAAACTGGGGACTTTTTACGATTTTTAGCATGCGCGCGCGACCCTCTGCGGAGATTCGCGTGGTCGAGGTTCAAAAACTGAGAACTTTTTACTGCTGGCCGCGCGCGACCCTCTGCGAAGATTCGCGTGGTCGAGGTTCAAAAACTGAGGACTTTTTACGATTTCTGCGGTGCGCGCGCGACCCTCTGCGGAGATCGTGCGCGTAGCGCTCTCGCTGCGGCGCCGTGCGAATTTGTCTTTAGTCTCGGCGAACCCTCTGCGGAGATTGTGCGTGTCGAAGCGCTGCCCTATTCTTGCTCGCGAAACGGCCTTTGGAAGTTGTCTCGTGGTTTGCGCGCCTGCTTTCGCAATCCCGCGGTCGCGGGTTCGATTCCCCCCTGGTCCGCGGCAGCTCCGGCTTGAAAATCGCAGCTTTTGAGTACAAACGTAGTACGCGGAGAGTGCTCCTGCAGCTCCGGCTGGAAAATCGTAACTTTTAAGTACAGACGTTGTGCGCGGAGCGTGCTCCTGCAGCTCAGGCTGGAAAATCGCAACTTTTAAGTGCAAACGTAGTACGCGGAGCACACCCCCGCAGCTCCGGCTTGAAAATCGCAATTTTAAGTACAAACGTAGTACGCGGAGCGTGCTCCTGCAGCTCCGGGTGGAAAATCACAATTTTTAAGTACAGACGTAGTACGCGGAGCACACCCCCGCAGCTCCGGCTGGAGAATCGCAACTTTTAAGTACAAACGTAGTACGCGGACACACCCCCGCAGCTCCGGCAGCACTTGCGCAGAGCAACTTGCGCAGAGTCACTTGCGCAGAGCAACTTGCGCAGAGCAACTTGCACAGAGCAATTGCACAAAGCACTTGCGCAGAGCAACTTGCACAGACCAACTTGCACAGAGCACATGCGCAAAGCGCTTGCACGGAGCAACTGGCGCAGACCCCTTGCGCAGAGCAACTTGCTCAGAGCACTTGCGCAGAGCAACTTGCTCAGAGCACAGGCGCAGAGCAACTTGCACAGACCAACTTGCGCAGAGCACATGCGCAAAGCGCTTGCACTGGCGCAGAGCACTTGCGCAGAGCAACTTGCTCAGAGCACTTGCGCAGAGCAACTTGCACAGAGCACTTGCGCGCAGCAGCCTGGAACAATGAAGCTTGCGCAGACCACTTTCGTGAGAATCGCCGCGCGCAGACACGCTCGCCGCAGCGATGTAAAAAGGTGTCTCCGCAGCTGGATGAGCACCTGTGGAAAAATGCTTTCGGGCCAATCGTCCTCTAGTTGTTTTTGTTGGATGGTGTTTGATTGTTTTCCATTGAATGCTTTTTTCAGGGTCATTCCATTGAATGCATTTCCCACTGCGTCGAAGCAGCAAGTGGAGGGAGCTCGTAGGCGGGACGCGGATCACTGAGCTTCCGCCAGCACCTCGGGGTCGGGTCTGTGAGCCATGGAATGCCTGGGTTTCAGGTGGCCATTTTTTGTAGGAGCAAGGGACTCCTCATGGAACATTCGGGCTTTAGGTTGCAACTTTCTGTACCAAGAGAAAAACATCGTCATGGAAAGCCTGGGTTTTCGATTGCCATTTTCTGTTTTTGGTGGCCATTTTCGGGTGTGGGGTGGGGTGGGGGTGCGGCAGGGGTGTATGATGGGGTGGGCATGGGGTGGGGTGGGCATGGGTGGGTGGGGTGGGGTGGGCTGAGGGGTATGGTTGGGTGGGTGGGTGGGATGCTGATTTCGGGGTGATGCTTGGTGTAAGTGTTTACGCCTTGTGTTGCCAGTCTAGCCCTCGCGCCCTTTCAAGCAGCAACCAGTTGTGCGCTTTTTCCGGACCTCTCTCCAGGGTTTCTGTGCGGCAACACACGTGGGAAGTGCGCAGGAGCACTTCCCTTGACATCACCTTCTAAAGGACCTTCTTTGTTTGTTTGTCATGTTTGGTGCACCCTGCCGCTTGCCATGGGCCTTCCTGAAAGCGAGGATTTCAGTGTTGGCAGGGTCGGTAGAAGCAAACTTCGGGAATGGCGACCCTCTGGTTTGTGCAAGGGAAGCCCGGATTCTTCCACTTCCGTTTCGGAGTATGTGTGATTTTCTCCTGGTTTGAAAGGAAATCTTGTGGAAAGGTGTCTACCTGGAGTCTCCACGACCCTTAAAAAATGGGGATCGTTTCCGCCGAAGCCGGAAGGCTCTGGGTTGGCATTTGGATACCAATCCGCGGATTGGTATGCCAAACTTCATGTTTCCCCAGTTTTTTGTTGTTTTTTGCGGTTTTTGTTTAAATGTTTTTGGGTGGTTTTTGGGTGTTTTGTTGTTGTTGTTTTTTTTTTGGGGGGGAGGGTTATTGGCCCCATCCAGAACGGTTGACCAGCATGTGGTGCCCCAATTCAATGTTTCCCAGTTGTTCAGATGAATCATGCGTCTTTTTTTTGGTTTTTCTGGTGGGTTCCCCTCTATGATAGGACAAAAATGGGTCCTGTTCTATCCCCTCTATTCCAGAGATTGGCCAATAACTTTGGGAGGGTCATTTTAGTTGGAAACCACGTTTTCAGAGGAAGCAACAAGCTTAGGCTCTTTGTCTTCCATTTGCCTAGGACTAGGGTTTATTATTTTCCCCTGTTGGCGTCAAAGAAAACCACTAGGACTGCATTTTTTCCCCAGCTGAAAGCTGAAAGCGGTCTCTGCCCAGATAGGCTCCTTTGAGTTCTTGGCAAGATAGGCTCTTTTGGGTTCTTTGGGGCTTGGCGGTTCGGTTCCACCGGGCTCCGGGCTTGGGGATACTCCTCTTGCCTGTGGTCTAACACGTTCGCGAAGGGGTCGGCGGTCAGCTTCTTTAGGCCGCCGGAGAGTGATCCGAACTCCGACGCGGCGCGCTCGGCCGAAACGAGAGAAAACAAAAACGAACCGGGGACAGCATGGGACAAACGAATTTTTGGGATGGCTTCAAGTCCTTTAAAATGCTTGGTGTCCTTTGTCGCCCTAAATGCGCTAACCATGGGAAATTCATCGTTACTTGCTCTCAAATGGGTTCTGGGATGCCAGGCGCATGACTGTCCTTTAGTGTAGGCTGGCACTCGTTTAGCGCAGCGCCTCAAGGATACCAGCTGCCAGGTGTTTTTTGATTTCTCTTAGTCAGTTGGACCTATCCTTCCAACCCAAGAGCCGATTTGGAACCCACAGCCCTTTCCATGCCCTTTCCATGCCATCAGTGTGTATACCACCCACGCTTCTCGTGGGTTTTCTGGGCATTTTTGTTTCCTGGGGCCATGTATGGACCCCGAAACTGAACCAAAACAATGATTATGGACAGCTCCTGACGGGAATCGGTCCCACCTTGTCTTGGTGTCCTTTTGGTTTCCAAGACAACCCCAAAAAAACGCGTACCCTCAAGAAAGAAACTTACTTCCTGAGTTCATGAACTTTAAACTTTTTTGGGAAGACCATTTTAGTGGTAAATATAAAGTTTGGACTTGTTTTTGGCCATCCACTCAGCCAGTGGGGAAATGCACACAAATACATGTCCATGCCAAGTGATGCCTTTGAAGGAGCAGCAAGCAGCATGTCACACGTGGCCCAGCCCCATACCCTTGCTGAGCTTGCCATTGACAGGAAAGGATTTTGGCACAGATTCTAGCCAGGTCACCTGGGAGTAAAGCAAGCTCACCCATGAGGAACGTCGCTTACTTGAGGGCGGGTTGCCACGAAGGCCAAGACGCACTAGGTCCATTGTCTTCTACACGGGACACATTCTGGTGGGTCACATGTTAGTCTACGTGTCACTTGGGTTTCTAACGTCACTGGGGGGTCTTCCGGAACAAGAGGAACATTGGCCAACTTGAGGCCTTTGGCCAACTTCCATCCCTCCCAAGGCCGAGCTTTCAGCCTTAAGGTGAGCCTGTTGGGATCGATTCGCTTCGGCGACTCAACAAGCCCAAAAGCCAACGTGTGTTTGTTTGAGGGTCCCCGTTTGGTGTTGCTTGTTCTTGGGAAGGCCAAGTCCCAGCACTTATGGAGTTCCCCTTTGAGACACACCGCAATCGAGTGAGGTACCGCTACGAAATGTTTCACGTCCAGGTACCCGCCATGGATACGTGCTCCCATTTCCGGGCCCCGATTGTGAAACTGGAAATCCCCGTGGGTTCCGCCCAAACAAACAGCTCTTGGTGGGTACGAATGTTGACAGCTGGCAGAATCTTTCGGGTGCTTTACCCTGCCTTCACACCGTTTTTTTTTGTCCATGTCCAAAAACCAAAGTGTGTCCAAGAAGCAATTGGGGGGGTGCTGAGCTGGGGAGTGAAGTTTTCTTTTTAGGGTGAGTTTTGATCCATCTAATCCAACTTCTTCATATCAACCAACAGGGTTTTTACTAAAAGAGGCCATTCGGTCATTAGGTTCGCCACGCTTCAAGTCTGCAAGCGGGTGCCGGAAACGACTGCATGGCTATGTGAAAGGGATTCGCCGTGTTCCAATGGCCTTTCAACCAGTTCCTTCCCTGTTGAGTTTGCGACACTTCAATGTGTAGTTTTAGTGGAGGCTTTGGTCGTCCCTAAGGACATCCCATCCCAGGTTCCTTTCTGTGCCAAAAAAAACCCTGGGCAGACTTTAAACCCAGGGGTTTCAGTTTTAGTGATGTGCTACCCAAATGTTCCAAGCATGGCATAGCCGCGATTCGGCCGAAGGACCCACAAGAAAGTTAATTGTTGGCCAGTCCGGTTGCTTATAAGTTGGTAAATTTGCCTCCGCAATTGGCTTACCGTGCAGGAAACCCCATTTGTAACCAAGCCGAGGCAGCCAAGGGAAGCATCAGGGGTAGACAGTTGTGACCAATCTGAGCGGACATGGGTGTGCTCAAAAATGAAAAGGGGGGGGGGGGGGGGGCACGCAGGTTTTGGTCCATGTTTCCACTTACCAGGGTTCCATTTTGGTACCGGCTTTTTGAGCCACAGCCACATGGGAAAAAAGGACAAATGGAGCAGCCCTTTTTACAGAACATGGCAGGGCCAATGCCATTCCTGTCAACCGACCCACCAACCTACCAAGCCACCAACCAAGCCACCAACCCATTTTCTGTACCGATCCGAGCCGAGGCAAGCCCTGTATCTCCGCAGTCGGGGTGCCAAGGTGGCAAAACTGAATTGAACAATCCTACCCTCGCTTCCTGAGTTCATGAACTTGATACATGTTGGGAAGACCATGTTAGTTGCATACTCGGGGTGTGTGAAACTTTTCTTGGCCATCCAATCAGGAAGCGAGTAGCCTGGCTTTTTTTTAAGGGACGCCAAGAGAGGGTTGAAGGCAGATTTCGTTGTTTCGCATGTAGCGCGCATTGGCCCAAAGGTCATCCTTTGCGATACGGAACGTCAGGGATGGCAACTTCTGTATCAGGAAAAGTGGTCTTTAACCCCAGTACTTCTTCAGAGCCAACTCGTCAGATCCAGATGCCCCTAAAAACTGTACTGGGCGTTTTGCCCCAGTTGCAGCTGTGGCAGCTATGGTTTGCGACAGTCTTGGCGCAGTTTATGAGAGGGTTCTGAGCAGGTTCTGGATACTCCTGTTGTTTTGTTGTTTGCAAGAATTGGGGGTGTTGTAATGAACTGTCCCGGCCTGCGTGTTGCAGAACTTCTTTGCAGATTTGCCTCTTCAAACTTCAGCTGTTGTCCCCTTAGGAATGTTATTCAGCATGATCGGCCAAGAAACTGATTCATTCCCTTCTGGGTAAACCCTCCCCCCCGACTGTCCCTCCCCCCCGTTCTTTGAGGGACTGTTTGTCGTGCACCCGAATATATTCCGAATGGCCCCGAAGCCGAAGCCAAAACGGGTTTTTCGGAAAAGGCCAAGGATGGCTACGGTTTCCCAGCAAATCGGTGCCAACCATACTGCTTCTACAGAGGGATCTTCGCCAAATCGAGTGTTCTTAGACCACATATATGGGTGGCTCGCTTTTTTATAGGCCCCCAAACTGGTTTTCCTTGTGGCTTCCCTTTTAAAACACACCAACAAGGGGTATTACCCGAAAAAGATACCGATATGAAACAGTTTCAGCAAAGCATATATTTGGAGTACAGATGGCCATTCCAAGCCTCGTTGTGGGGTTTGAGGACGCCAAGGACTTGCCTATTGGCCAGCGGGTTCCAGGGCTTTTGGTTGATCCTTTTGTTTCCTTGGGTGGGGCCTGGTTCAAGCCACGTTGCCGAACGTCCCTTTTGAAGGAGACGTCCACCCCTTAGGCTCCATGGCAACGTGTCTGAGATTCAGTGTCGTTGCCATGGTTGTTGAGCTTCTTAGGTTTTTGTGTCCTGGGGGCTGCAAACAATTCTTAAAGTGTTTTTTGCTACCACACCGTTTGGGTTGGAAAGCTACACGTGGACCCCGAACTCAACGAACGGACGAATCGGTCTTTGGCTAGGTCGCCGCAAGAGGCGCGAGCCTCCGAGTTGCCTCGTTGGTTTTGGGTCCACCGATGCGACGCCTGGCCCCGGTTGCTTAGCCAGGAAGCGCCTTTCTCTGTTCAACGAAAAGGACACCTCTGGTGACCTTCTGTGTCCTCTTTTTTGCAGGGGAGCTTCCTGAAGCAACAACAACTCGTTTTTTTTATTGGGGAGGTTTTCCTAGAAACAACCAACCAAAAAGTATGCCCTTCTTTTTCTGGCCTGGCCGGTGGGGGTCTGGTCGAAGTCTCACATCCTGAATTCTTGGACGATTTTTGTACTTGGTGGGAGGACCACTTTCGCGCAAAACAAGAGGTTTGGACATCTTGCCAATTTTGTCTGGGGAGAATTCTTATGGCTTGGAGAAGGTCTCGTGATTCATGGGTCAGGGTTGGGCCTTTCAACATGTTTGACTCACTCTTCGGACTTGGAGCTTCTGGATCTGGAGCATTTTGGAGAAGACGTTTGGGGACGTTTTTTTTGGCCAATCCACTCAGGAAGTGAGTTAACCCGGTGTTGTAGCAGCATAAGTCTTGGCTTCCTTTGGGTGAGGGGCTTGCTTGGTTTCCTTGCCGGCTGGATCGTCAACTTGGGACATTGAGGCCGCTGACTTTTTCCCAAGCTCTCATTTGGACAAAGGAACCCAAGGTTTGGTAGATTGGCCTCGCACGGGGCACGATATTTCCCATCCAACCGTTGCGCTATTTCCATCCATGGCACATGCAATTTTCCACGAGCTCGCGTAAGACGGGCGGACCCTAGTCAAGGGAACAGCTACAGGGGCTTGCCATCCCTGATTGTGTTGGTTGCCTGGATGAATCTGAAGTTGACATGAGTTTGCCCAGCTTTATCCTCTTTGCAACGGTCGTGGAAGTGGACCTGCATATGATTTCTGAGCCGCGAGTGCCGCATGCCCTTCCATAATTTTTGCAATGCACTCAGCGACCTGTTTGGCTGGCCAAAGGGTTTGCAAAGGGCCCTTAGAAGATTTGGTTCAAGCTATCGATATTCATTCCCCGAAACAGATGCTTGCGTTATTTTTGCCATTTGTTCAAAAGTGGGGATGGAATCGAGACCCTGAAAGTGACACCCTCTTGGAACGCCAACTTGATTTGCAGTGAGTCCAAAGCTGCAATCCCCGCTTCCTCACTCCCCGAGTTCCTGCTTTGTGGGATGGCCATGTTAATATATAGTGGCGAATGTAAGGCTCTGGGCCAACACACTCAAACAAGTGAGCTCCTTTTTTGCTTGGATCCCCCAAACAAAACGACCAGTGATGGATCCCCTCAAGTTTAGCGTGACCTCACACGCAGGCTTTGGCGGCTTTGGGGGGACGCTGAGTTTCCCCGCACAAGAAACAGAACAAACAACACAAACAGCGGGGAGCTCGCTACTTTGCTGATGTCCTCTGCTGGAACAGCATATTTTAACATGACTCGTATGTGAGCTGTGTTACCGATGCGGGCGTGGCAGACTTGTTGCGCGATGCTTGCCACCGCTTGTCTTTCAAGGGGTCGGGGTGGCTTTCCAGAGTATTTGGAGCAATTGAATTCGGGATCCGGATGCACCGGGGATCCGGATGCAACGCATGTGCAGGGGTTGTGGACAACCCATGTAAAGGTTTGCCGCAACAGTTCCATGTCTTGGCACTGCGTAGCTCTGTCCCACCTTGTAGCCCCCCCTTGCAATCAGGATGCGGACGCAGAGGACATGCTCCGCAGATCCCAGTGGTTGAGAGGCTGCCGCCCCAGGTCGAATCGTGTTTTGGCGCCTCAAGGGAAACCTCATTGCACTCCAGGGTAACTTCTGGGTGGATTTCGAGGTCTGAAGTGAAGGGTAGTGCCGTACAAGAGAGCAAGGGTGTTGTTTCACGCATGGGGCGTGTCCCGAAAGTTGGCCTTGGACGTGTCCTGCGATTGGCGCTTAAAGTGGGAGATGGTGCCCGCCATCAGGACCTGGGCAAACGCATTTATGGCATGTTGCACATGTCATGGTTTTTGTTGGGACACATTTTACATTTTTGCTTATTGTGGTTTAGTGGGAAATCCAACCACTTAGATGCTAAAATTTATTGTTTTGCTCCCCTTCCAACGTCAACCAAGTGTTGAGCGCTGCGGGGTTGACTCCTGGCCGTGCAACACTGGTTGGCCACACGCGCAACCGTTTGTCCGCTATCTGGACACATGCACAGCGGCAAGCAGCAAGCCAGCAGGCACGCAACGCATGCAATCACACCGGCAAGGGCACGAGCACACATGCCCACAAGCACACAAGCACACACAAACTCAGCCCACACACACAGACGCATGCAAGAACACACACAAGCAAGCAAGCAAACACACACACACACACAAACAAGCAAACAAGCAAACAAACAAGCAAACAAACAAGCAAACAAACAAGCAAACAAAGCAACAAAGAAATAAAGCAAGCAAAGCAAGCAAGCAAGGAAGGAAGTAAGTAAGCAAGCCCGCACGCCCGCACGCACGAACGCACGCCCGCACGCCCGCACACGCACGCACAAGAATGTTGGTCGGCACAATTCACAAGGGATATCAATGGCTTGTCCTGGGGCACGTACTTATTTGTGTCCCAACTAGGCCTTTGCTCCAACCCAGGGCCATGTTTCCGAGGAAGCTGATCCATATTCAATCTGCCCTATAACCCTGGCGTGTGTATTGTAGAGTAGGCTTGTTTTGGAAAATACTTGTTGAGGCACTCGTGCAATTTGAAGGTTTCAACTTCTCTCAACCAAGCCAAACGGGCTGTCAAAAACCAAGCGTTGTGATAGACCGATTCAAGGGCCGGAGCAACCCAGGCATTGCAGCCGGGCGACCTTTCCATCGCTCCCTTTCCTATGGCTCTGCATCATTTTGCTCGCCGGCAAGCTCTTTGGGCAGAGTTTATGAAGGTCCGTTCCGTGGGGATTCTTTAGTCTCATGTTCGCCAATTACAGCAGTTCACGCAGGTCACAGTCGTTTTCTGCTCCACGAACCATGCTCCGTCCGACGTTTGTGTGCTGAGACCGGGCGGACGAGCTCGAGCGATGCGCCGGCAGCATCCGGAGTCGCCAATGTAGCGCACAAAAAGCGACGCAGCTGGGGGCAGTATAAGCACTTGCGTTGACCAGCGGGCCGACAATTACATCCCAAGCCTACCCAGGCACAAGGACATTCAAACAATGCCGAAATTGTGCCAACAACCCGCTGAGTTGTGTATTGCCCGGAGTTTCCTGGGAAGGTGTGTCGGCAAGTTTGCTATGCACAAATTTATTCTTTGCCTCCCACGCTGGGATTTGGGGCCTGGAAGGGTTGGGGCGCTTGCCAAACGACACCATTACATTTCCCGGGGCCATAGGGAGGCATTGCAACTCTTCAAGTGACTATGGACTATTTGTGCATATGCTCAGCCCAGAGGGCACAAGACCTTCCCATTATTGCGAGTTGGCACTGACTTAGTCAAGTGGATGGTTCTCCGGAAGCGTGTCACGTGACAGGGATCGTTTCGAACCCGGCTCGGTTCAGAAGATGTGGCTTGCTTCCAGTTGTTCAGTGCCGGGAAAACCGAAGGCTTTGGCAAGTTAGCTTTGCTGAACATGGTCACTTTGGAGGGTCTTTCGTTTTCCACGCTCAGACTCATTTTAGTTGATGCTCTATGACACCATACCCAGCCGCTCACGGGGCTTTCACCCTGGGGCAACCCAGTGGCGTTTGGGGTCTCAACACCTGGCTGCGTTTGGGGCTCCAAATTCCAAAATCCATCGGGAGCCGGGTACTTAACTAGGTCCCCCAGTGCCCTTTTACCCTTTTTCGGAGTAGGGTTCCCCTACTAAAATAGACTACAGAAAAAATAAAGGGGACCCTGATTCTAACCTCTCAAATCTGGAGGACCTAGTTCACCATCACATGGCCGAATGGAACGATTCCGTTTTCGACCGAATCGAGTCGTTGCATGACTGCAGTTGGACCTCTGCGTCACGAAGCCGGCGGCGCTGCCGGAGCTTTTGGAGGCGATGGTCTCCGAATTTGCGGAAGGGACCTGAGGCCCCCTGAGTTGGCTCTGGGGCAAAAAAGTGGAAACCCAAAACGGGTTGCCCTGGTAAGTGGAAGCATGGACTAAACCCTGCGGTTTATTGGTGGTTTCATTTTGACCCATACCCAGTGTTTTATTATTACTTTTCCTTTAATCTTAGTCCTTGATTTAGGTGTGGCTCAAAGCTTTGGAGCCAGTTGTTATGCAGGTTTTAGTCTTCGGCTTTCAATTTCCCAAGCGCCATGTTGGGCTCCATTCTCTTGAGCCACCATGTGGCTTGCGGAAGGAACCGGTCCCCTTTCCATCCATTTGGAAGAGCCCAGCTGGTTGCTTGGTGTCACTTTTGGGGTTTGGAGATGGACCTGGGTCACTTGGGCCGGAAATGTTCGCGGCTGAGTTGTCGATAGACGCGGATGAGGGTTTGGGTGTGTCTTAGACAAATTATTTTCTCATGACTCGCCTGGAAAAAAATCGGAGGGGGGGGGGGTCGGAGTTCGCTGGGAGCCCGCAGCCGTTGGCTCCTTCTCCAACACTCGCGGGCAACCTGGAGCCCAACCCTCAACAGAACGGAAGGTGGTTGCTTGGTTTATTTGGAACCCCGGCCTCAGCCTGTCACATCCTGTCAAAGGATTTTGGGAGGACTGTGTTTAGTGGGTTCCTTTTGAAGGAGCCCACTGGCCCATTGGCTTGGAGCGCATTTTGGGTCCATGATTAATCATACAACCAGTGTTTCCGGCTGCCACAGCTCTATGAAACGAAAAGCGCCTTTTGGATGGCTTTTCAGAAGTCATGCATTTTGTTAAGTTTTTGGTGTCCCACGGGGGTTCAGTCCCATATCGAGTACGATGTTTTTGGGCAAATATGTTTTTGAAAGCATGGTGACTCAAAGAAGTTCTAGTATAATTTGATTGATGGAACTGCTTAATCGATGGGGCCACTTTCTTTGGCCCGTTTTTGCAAGCGGGGGAGTAGCCGGGGGGGGGCGGGGCGCTCGTTTGTATCCGAGGCTCTACTCATGTCCGGGGACTGCATTCGAGTTTTCAGGCCCCCGATTGAGGATACACTTGCGCCAGTCCAAAAAGGAATCTCCCAAATGTCAACCGATTTAAATTCGGAGGATCCCCTGGTAAAGCAGGTGGTTTTGGATGTATCCTTTCAGGAACGCAGCATCCCTGGATTTGGATGTATCCTTGTGGATGAAGCTATGAAGCTATCCTTTAGGATGAAGCTATTCCTTGCTTTTGGATGAAGCCATCCTTTCTGATGAAGCTGTCCTTTTGGATGAAGCTATCCTTTTGGATGAAGCTGTCCTTTTGGATGAAGCTATCCTTTTGGAAGGATCTATCCTTTTGGATGAAGCTATCCTTTTGGATGAAGCCATCCTTTGGATGAAGCTGTCCTTTTGGATGAAGCTGTCCTTTTGGATGAAGCTATTCTTTGGATGAAGCTATCCTTTTGGATGAAGCTGTCCCTTTGGATGAAGCTATTCTTTGGATGAAGCTATCCTTTTGGATGAAGCTGTCCTTTTGGATGAAGCTATCCTTTTGGATGTATCAGTCTTGAAAACAATTGTGCTCCCCCTCCCCATCCCCGCCAGAAAAAAAGAATAAAACATGCACGCAGAACAACTCTTGCCGCCAGGACCATGCCCAGGACGTGCAAGGCAGCATCGTTCGCCGCTCATACCGCTTGCCGCCGGTGCGCCCGGGTCCGGCTTGCTGAGCTGCTGAGTTGATGTACTGCCTAGGGATCTGGGCAAAATACGGCGAGCTCACCTCATTTGCAGCGAATGTCTTCCTATATTTACCCTGCAGCGTTCCCATAATAATAGGGATGTTGACTACAAAAACACCCATTGGGTCAGTATGTTGGCAAATAAATTAGCAACAGGGGGGGTAGAACAAGCTCGCGATTGATTTCTTATTTCAGATGTGGGAATCATAGAGCAGGGAGCGGCATGGAGCGGCCAATGTCCTGCATAGGTGGGGAAGGCATCGCAAAATAGGTTGCCATGGTGAGAATGGGTTCGCAGGGGTGTGAGCCGAACTTTGTCGGCATGCTTGGCTGCAAGGGTGCATAAATTTGGTTTTAAAGGGACACGTCGAACGTGCTTTGAGCTGGTCGGCCCTTTTTGGGCAAGGGCCTACCAGCATTGCCGAAACTGGCCTGGCTTTGTTGGCTTGGGATGCCTGCATCCGCACATGGGGATGAATAATTGGCTCAGCGACTGAGACTCGCTGGCGAAAACCGCGAAGTGGTGAAAGAGCCCGGTCTTTTTAGCCCCTGCCCCGGTTTAGGCGGAGGGATGCTGAAAAGAAAGCTGTGAACAAGGGACGGCGGCAGGAAAAGTGCCCAAGCCCGCCTACAGGCGTCGTCCAACACCCCGAATGCAGGGAACCCTGCCGGGGTGATGGCGACTAGACAGGCTAGGTCTCCCAGCTAGGTGCCCTCTTACCGTTTCTTTTTTTTCGGGGAGGCTTCCCTTTTATACTAGACCACAGAGAAAAAAAAAAAAAAAAAAAAAAAAAAAAAAAAAACATCGGGTGCCAACTTTTCTTCTAACCTCTCAAATCTGGAGGACCTTGCAGGGAAGCTCATCGCGCTTCCCTTTTTTACTAGACCACAGAAAAAAGAAACGGGAACCGACTTCTACTAACCTCTTATTTCTGGAGGACCCAGGGAAGCTCACAGATGAAGCTCAATCGCGAGATCGCCAGGTACTCTGGCTGAACTTGGATCGCTTTGCCTACGATCGCGTCGCCCAGTGCGGAAAGAAACGGCAGGCGCGGATCAAAGCGCGGATCGAAGCCATGAGCTGCAAGTGACTATTTGGCCCGGTGGATTCACCTCAACCAAAAGGGGGGAACCATGTTTTCTATGGAAGTCCTACTGAGAAGCAAGAGGCTTGCCCAAAGAGCGGAGGAGTAGCAAAGCTCCACTTCAGGGAAGCAAGTCTTTGGCATTCCGGCCGGATGGGTTGCCATTCCAACTCGTTCCGGCCATTTCTTTGCGGAGCGTCAAGGCTCCCCTCGGCTTGGGCCGAGTCCCGAAATCCCAAAGGCCAAGTCTTTGCGCTTCACGTCCCAATGTTTGTCAGCCAGGGGTTCAGGGGATGATTCAGCCAGGGCTCATTCCAACTTGGGTGCGCTCAGTGGGGTGGGGAGCCTTTTCGGCCCAAAAACATAGTGAAAGAGCAGGGAGTGAAACCATCCAGGGCCACAAAGAGGACCTCGTGCAGGACCATCTCGGACCTCCTTGCAAACAGCTTAACTTGTGACATAACTTGTGTGGGTCCAATGGTTTCCGAAAAAGTTATCCAAAGATCCTTTCCCAAAAAGCCATAAGGTATGTTCATACAACCCCCTCGTTTCTGGGTTTACGATCCGACCGTTTTTTCTTGCGACGCCGATGGAAGCAGCGAGTCGGCAGGTCAAAGTCACCTTCCCTCAGAAGCTCAACACCTGGATGCTGGCGCCCCTCGAGGCGATGCTGACAAGGGGTTGAAGGTTAGATTTCACGGAATCCGTGTTGACGTCTTCACATGACGTGCTTACATAATATGTATACACATGCATTTTGGTAATGAGTGTACACATGCATTTTGCCATATTCTTTGACATGCTCGTCCTTCTATTCTATACTTCCCACTTGTATGCGCAGGGCCGAGAGTCTCGTTCACTGCCTGGCGGCCATCGCTTCCAGGGTTGGGCATCCGACGAATCATGGGACCCACTTCGGATGAAGCTCCTGAACGGTGAATGGCGGTATGCAAATCCCCGTTCATGTTAACCCCGATTAATGAACCCCTGGTTGATTAATAGGGAGGTGTCCGCCTTTTAGTGGGGATTCATCACTTTTGGAGGGCACACACCCCCAATAGTGGGACGGGTTCTACTTAGATCCCGGGTCAACATTAATGAAAAGACCTCAGCAGCGCTCTGGCTCTTGGTCTTGCACCTAATGACACCGAAAGCTTTGCTTGGGCACCTCGCCTGAAGAGGTTGAAGTTATGTTGAGCCCACGCGGAGCACACCTGGGTGCCAAAGTCCTTGCCACAACTTTTCTGATTCCATTTGCATATAGGGAACCAAGGGCTTGCCACCCTTTAAAAACCGAATGGAAAATGGCTGGTTGCCTGCTATACTGGTACCAGGAATCCACTGGGATGCTTTTTCGTTCCCTCCAAGCCAACAATTCAAAGCATCAGCGCGGGGGGTCATCCAAACACGCGGGGAAACCGCGTGGTTTCAGGCGCCCTGGGCGGCGGGGATGCGGAAGCATGCGGAGAAGAGGCGTAGCATCCGCGAGGCGGAGGGGTTTTCAGCGGCCTGGGCCAAATCTAAAGGCTCATGTACCCTTTGATTGCCAGGGATTACACCCGCAGAAGTTCCCTGTATTCCGCCAGGTGGTTTTAAAGAGTATATATCTTTTGGCGACTTCACAGTGTTTTCTTTTGGAGAAGTTGCATTGGGTGAAGCACAGGGAGCCCTGTGTCGGGCAGGGAATGTCAGGCAAATGGTTAGTACGCATGGTAACCCGCGAAAGCCATGCTCAACGTTGACCCCCTCACAATATGAGGGTGCTCCAAAAGTGGTCTGATTCCCACGAAACCCAACCACCCACCCCTTTTAAAGTGTTGTTGATCGGTGTGGGGTCCCTTTCCAGACTAGGTCCCCCAGTAGTGCCTTTTTACCCTTTCTTTTTTGGGGGAGGGGTCCACTAAAATAGACTACAGAAAAAAGGTCGTGCCCTTTTACCGTTTCTTTATTGGGGGAGGGTTCCACTAAAACGGTACCCTTACATGGTTGTCGTTGGGAAACATTTTACATGTTTGCTTACTGTGGTTTAGTGGGAAATCCCCACTTAACTGCTAAAATTTAAAGTTTTGCTGCCCTTCCAACGTCAACCAAGAAACTAACCTCTCTAGTGGGTGGGGAGTATGTTTTTTGTTTTTGTTTTTTGTTGTTGTTGTTCGTGTTTCCTCCACTTTTTTGGAACCTCCAAAAGTGGCAATCTCAAAGGCAACAGTTCCAGTCGGTTGCAACTTTTCAAGGGGAAATCCGGATCCAGTGACCCAATGTTAAAGAGGTTTGGAGAGGTTTGAAAAGGTTTGGAGGAGCGTGGAGTTGATAGTGTTTTTTTTGCTCCGCCGGATATCCAGGGAAAGGGGAACCGAGAGGAGGCTGTTTAAACAGTAGCGTTAAACCTGTATATGCCGGCTTCCTTTTGGCTTCCCTCCAAACCAACCCAAAAAGGGTACCCGAATAATCCACCAGCCTGTTTTCATGATTGTCATTTGGACCCCCCCCCCTTTTCGCCTTCCAAGTGGTTGGGACATGCATCCAAAAAAATGTCCGTCCGCCCACCGAAGGGTCCGAACCCACCAATCCGAGCCAAATCCGAACCCTTGGCCTTGAAAAGTGGTTGGAACATGAAGCCAGGCTCCCCAAGTAAGTTTCCTTCCCATGTGGCGGCGTTTTCTTCAGGGGATCGTGCCCCCCCAAAAAAAAGAAGAGAAGCAGAAAAGAACCCCCCGCGCACTTCCCCCCCCAAAAAAAAAGGAAGAAGAAGAAAAGAACCCCACCCTCCCTCCCTCCCCCCCCCAAAAAAACAACAGAGAGAAGCAGAAAGAACCCCCCTCTCACCCCCCCAAAAAAATTGAAGAAGAAACAACGAACCCCACCCACTCCCCCCCCCAAAATAAAAGAAGAAGAACAAAAGAGAGAGAGACATAAATGGCGGTTTTCCTTTTCGTTTCCCTTTCCAACCACAGCAACAGGGGGAGTACCTCCAAAAACGCCGCAAAGGAGCTGGCGGCCAACCAGCAGGTCATGAGCGCCAGGACGGCGGAGGCGGAAACTTATTCAAAGACGTCAAGATGTTGGGAGAGAAGTTTGCTTTTGTTTGTTTGTTTGTTTGTTTGTTTGTTTGGGTTTGCTTGGGAACCCTTGCGAGGGGTAAGGCCTCCAAAGCGCAAGGCTTTGCGCAATTGCTTCCCCGACTCCTTGAGCCCAAGCCCAAAGACCACGAAGAAGCGTTGGAGCTAAGCCGGGGGAAACAAGAAAGAAAGGAACCCCCAACTTGCGGCTAAGTTTGTTTGTTTGGGTTTGTTTCGGTTTCTTTGGGTTTCTTTGGGTTCTGTGGGTTGTTTGGGTTTCTTTGGGTTTGTTTTTGGGTTTGTTTGGGTTTGTTTGGGTTTGTCTGGGTTTCGGTTATGTTTGGGTGTCTTTTGATTTCTTTGGGTTTCTTTGGGTTTCTTTGGGTTTGTTTGGGTTTGTTTGGGTTTGTTTGGGTTTGTTTAGGTTTGTTTTTGGGTTGCTTTGGGTTTGTTTGGGTTTCTTTGGGTTTGTTTAGGTTTGTTTTTGGGTTTGTTTGGGTTTCTTTGGGTTTGTTTGGGTTCGTTTGGGTGTCTTTGGGTTTTTTGTTTTGTTGTTTTTTGGGTTTGTTTGGGTTTGTTTGGGTATCTTTGGGTTTCTTTGGGTTCTGTGGGTTGTTTGGGTTTCTTTGGGTTTCTTTGGGTTTGGTTGGGATTGTTTGGGTTTCTTTGGTTTTTTTTTTGGGGGTTTCTTTGGGTTTGTTTGGGTTTGTTTGGGTTTCGGTTTTGTTTGGGTGTCTTTTGATTTCTTTGGGTTTCTTTGGGTTTCTTTGGGTTTCTTTGGGTTTCTTTGGGTTTGTTTGGGTTTCTTTGGGTTTGTTTAGGTTTGTTTTTGGGTTTGTTTGGGTTTCTCTGGGTTTCTTTGGGTTTGTTTGGGTTCGTTTGGGTGTCTTTGGGTTTGTTTTTGGGTTTGTTTGGTTGTTTTTGGGTTTGTTTCGGTTTGTTTGGGTATCTTTGGGATTCTTTGGGTTCTTTGGGTTTCTTTGGGTTTGTTTCGGTTTCTTTGGGTTTGGTTGGGATTGTTTGGGTTTCTTTGGGTTTCTTTGGGGTTGTTTCGGTTTCTTTGGGTTTGCTTGGGTTTATTTTTGGGTGTCTTTGGGTTTGTTTGGGTTTCTTTGGGTTTGTTTAGGTTTGTTTTTGGGTTTGTTTGGGTTTGTTTTTGGGTGTCTTTGGGTTTGTTTGGGTTTCTTTGGGTTTGTTTAGGTTTGTTTTTGGGTTTGTTTGGGTTTGTTTGGGTTCGTTTGGGTTTGTTTGGGTTTGTTTTTGGGTTTTGTTGGTGTTTGTTGGTGTTTGTTTGGGTTTCTTTGGGTTTGTTTGGGTTTGGTTCTTTGTTTGTTCGTTTGTCTTTTTTGTCTGTGTTGTTTGTTTCTTTCTTTTTTTTTGTCTGTTTTGCTAGGTTCCTTGTGTTTGTTTGTCTTTTTTTTGCTGTTTTGTTTGGTTCTTTGTTTGTTTGTTTGTCTTTTTTGTCGGTGTTGTTTGTTTCGTTGTTTTTGTTTGTCTTTTTTGTCTGTTTTGTTTGGTTCCTTGTTTTTGTTTGTATTTTGTCTTGTCTGTTTTGTTTGTTAATTTGTTGGTTTGTCTTTTTTGTCTGTTCTGTTTGGTTCTTTCTTTGTTTGTTTGTTTCTTTGTGAGTTTGTTTGTTTGTTTGTTTGTTTGTTTGTTTGTTTGTTTGTTTGTTTGTTTGTTTGTTTGTCTTTTTTGTCTGTGTTGTTTGGTTCCTTGTTTTTGTTTGTCTTTTCTGTCGTTTTGTTTTGTCTTTGTTGTCTGTTTTGTGTGGTTCTTTGTTTGTTTGTTTGTATTTTTTGTCTGTTTTGTTTGCTTCCTTGTGTTTGATTGTCTTCTTTTGTCTGTTTTGTTTGGTTCTTTGTTTGCTTGTTTGTCTTTATTGTCTGTGTTGTTTGTTTCGTTGCTTTTGTTTGTCTTTTTTTGTCTGTTTTGTTTGGTTCCTTGTTTTTGTTTTTTCTTTTTGTGCCCGTTTTGTTTGATTTGTTGGTTGTTTGCTTGTCTTTTTTGTCTGTTTTGTTTGCTTCCTCGTTTTTGTTTGTCTTTTTATCTGTTTTGTGTGGGTCTTTGTTTTGTTTGCCTTGTGTGTCTGTTTTGTTTGCTTCCTTGTCTTTGTTCCTGTTTTGTTTGGTTCTTTGTTTGTTTGTCTTTTTTGTCTGTTTTGTTTGGTTCCTTCTTTTTGTTTGTCATTTTTTGCCTGTTTTGTTTGATTTCTTGGTTGTTTGCTTGTCTTTTTTGTCTGTTTTGTTTGCTTCCTTGTTTTTGTTTGTCTTTTTATCTGTTTTGTGTGGGTCTTTGTTTGTTTGCCTTGTGTGTCTGTTTTGTTTGCTTCATTGTTTTTGTTTGTCCTTTTTTTGTCTGTTTTGTTTGGTTCTTCGTTTGTTTATTTCTCTGTCTTGTCTGTTTTGTTCGTTTCAATGTTTTTGTTTGTTTTTCTTTGTATGTTTTGTTTGGTTCTTTCTTTGTGTGTTTGTCTTTTGCCTGTTTTGTTTGTTTTATTGTTTCTGTTTGTCTTTGTTGTCTGTTTTGTTTGGTTCTTTGTTTTTGTTTGTCTTTTGTCTGTTTTGTTTGGCTCTGCGTTTGTTTGTCTTTTTTGTCTGTTTTGCTTGTTTCATTGTTTTTGTTTGTCTTTTTGTCTGTTTTGTTTGGTTCTGCGCTTGTTTGTTTGTTTGTTTGTTTGTCTTTTTTGTCTGTTTTGTTTGGTTCTTCGTTTTTGTCTGTCTTGTTTGTCTGTTTTGTTTGTGTCGTTGCTTTTGTTTGTCTTTTGTCTGTTTTGTTTGTTTCGTCGTTTTTGTTTGATTGTTTGTTTTTGTGTTTGGGTGTGTTTGTTTTTTGGGTGTTTTTGTTGTTGGGGGGGGGCTTGTTTGGGATTGTTTGTTTGTTAGGTTCTTGTTTTGTTTTTTTTGTTGTGGGGGGCGGTTGCTTGGTTTTGTTTGTTTGTTTGTTTGTTTGTTTGTTTGCTTTTTAGTTTTTTATTATTATTTTTTGGGGGGGGTGTTTAGGTTTGTTTGTTGGTTTGGGTTTGTTATCTTCTTTTTTTTGGGTGTTCTTGGGTTTGTTTCTTTGGTGTTTCTTGGGCTTGTGTTTTTTTTTTTTTTTTTTGGGGGGGGGGTTGTTAGGGTTTGTTTGTTTGTTTGTTTGTTTGTTTGTTTGTTTGTTCGTTATTTTTTGTTGTTCTTCTATTTTTTTCCGGGTTTGTTTGGGTCTGTTTGTTTGTTTGTTTGTTTTTTTTTGTTTGTTTGTTTGCTTTTTTAAGTTTGTTTGGGTTTGTGTGTTAGTTTTCCTTGTTTGGGTTTGCTTGGGTTTGTTTGGGTGTGTTTGGGTTTGTTCGGGTTTGTTCGGTTTTTTTGGGTTTGTTTGGGTTTGTTCGGGTTTGTTCGGGTTTGTTTGGGTTTGTTTGGGTTTGTTCGGGTTTGTTCGGGTTTGTTTGGGTTTGTGTGGGTTTGTTCGGGTTTGTTCGGGTTTGTTTGGGTTTGTTCGGGTTTGTTCGGGTTTGCTTGGGTTTGCTTGGGTTTGCTTGGGTTAGTTTGGGTTTGCTTGGGTTTGTTTGGGCTTGTTTGGGTTTGGGTGGGTTTGGTTGGGTTTGGTTGGGTTTGGTTTGTTTGGTTTCTTCTTGGTTCATTTCTACTTTGGTTTTTGCTTGGTCCACGTTCAGTTTATTCTTTGCGTTTTAGTCGCCCGAAAAGCTGATTTGTGGCATCTTGGAAACCAAATGTGTCGTTCCAGGCAAAAGTGTCTGTCACTCTTTCTCGCGGGTACTCCTGTTGTTTGGTGGTTTTAATGGGAAAGCAACAGGGGACCGATGCCATTTTGGAGGGGCCCCTTAAAGAAAGTGCGAAGGGTAGGGAATGACCGAGTCCGGGTGTTGGGAACCGGAAGGGGATTCCCACAAAGGAAGCCAGAAAGGATGGTTCATAGGGGTCATTCCCTCATTCCCTGCTGAGAACCAGCAAGTTGAAGGAGGTTGAAAATAGATGGCGCTTTCTGTTTACGTTTGTTCATCCAGGGCCATTTGATTCCAATATGAAAGGGGCAGAGGTGGGCTCAGGGTTCAACGAATGGCGGTTGCGGCGAGCTTCGAGGGACCTTAGGATGATCGCAGTTCCCAGAACTTCCCACGTCCAGACGATTACATCAGGCCCTTGCGAGGGGTAGGGCCTCCAAAGCGCAAGGCTTTGCACTTGGGTTGCTTCCCCAGCCATACCTCTTCACAGAGGGTCTTAGCTTTGGCGGTTCCATCCGGTCCTTCTGTTTTTAGGTCTTTAGTTGGTTCAGTGACTAGTTCCATTTAACCCACTAAGAAATAGTCACTTTTAGCAGGGGATCTGAACACGGACAGCGGTTCATCTTGCAGCAGGTTCATCCCACGTATTAACAGCCCTTCTTAGTGTCAGGCCATGAGAGGCGCCATGGTACACTTTCAACAGAACGGCTGAGCCGGAGAACAAACTTTGCAGGGGCGGCGCCAGGTGGGGTCCAAGTCCGAGTCCCTGGTCGCCGTGGCCCCGATTCGATTCCGCGGAGAGGGTGGGTGCGCGGGTGAGGGTTTGACCCCGGTTTGACCCCGAATTTGTTGGTCGGGTTGTTTTTTCTCCTGTAAAACAAAGTCCAAAAAGAATGCCCTCAATACACATGTATGTAATTATATGCGTTGTTTTTGTTTTTGAGAGGGACCTTTTGGGATGACAAGTGAGGTTCCTTTTGGGCCCATGTTCGAACACAGGCCAGCAGTGAGGCTCTTTTGGGCACCATAGGCCAGCATGCCAAGTTGGCGATCAACAATTAAGAACAAGGTCAACCACACTTTGGGGGACTCAAAAGTGGGTAGCCTATAGGTTCCCAACAACCAACTTGGCCGAACAGCCAAGTGGGGTCCCTGAAACCACCCCCCCGGGAAACCGAGACCGAGCACTTGGAGCAAGACATGCTGGAGGCTGCCGAGCAGCAGGAGGCGAGATCCAGCTGGCGAGTTGGGTTGAACTCGGAAGTGGGACATTTTGCTTTACGAATGTACGGATGGAACCCACCAAGGGCGTTTGAAGCAAGAGGATACAAAAAGGGTGCTTGAAGCAAAAGGATACAAGAAGGGTGTTTAAAGCAAGAGGATGCTTCACAAATTGGTATCTTGTAGGTGCTCCTCTGCACAGGTTCTTTCCAAGGCACCTGGAGTCGCCACGACCCTTAAAAAATGGGGTCATTACCCAAAATAATGGGGTCATTGACCCATTTTTTGAGGGTCATGGAGACTCCAGGCACATATTTTTTTCAGCCCCCTCCATCCGCTTCGGGTCGATCGGATCGACTCGGCAGGGTCTGAGCAGGGCACTGCAGGAGGTGGAGGAGGAGCTGCAGCGAGCAGCCGAAGAGCAGGCGACGTCTGAAGGGACTTTTGCCCATTTGCCCAGGGTTTTGCGCCCCTGTTTTCCTTTTTTTTGGGGGGCAAGGGTTCCCCTTTAAACTTAACTTACCAACTTTCCCTTTAGCTGCGAAACAGATTTAATTCATGCTTTGCCCTTCCCCTTAGCGGGACGGCCTGATTTTGGGCTTCGGCCAGGATGTGGGCTCCACTCACTCCAATTTGGGGGGGGGGGGGGCTTGAGCAATGTGGCGGAACCAACCAAAGAAGGATGCCCTTTGTTTCCCCATGGCCACTGGGCATAGCTTGTGTGTGGGGCTTCAGGGCCACAACCTTTCTTTTTTTCGCCACAAAGCTGAGGTCGAACATCCCCGTTGGTCTTCCAATGCTGTCCGATTGCTGTGAATTGATCCCAGGGTTCCAAATTCTAAGGTCACAATTGGGTTTCTCTGGCGGTGGATCCCCCAGTCTGCTCAACATCTCTTTCTTCGTCGAACTCTGGGCGGGCTCACCCTGGGATTGTTTTGCATGCCGCAAAGGATCTCTGGAAAGAGTGGCGAAGGCAGGCTTTGGCGCCCCTCTCAGACGCCCCTTAGGGCTTTGGGCCTGGCCCACGTGTAAACTTTTCAGGATTTCAGGGCAAAGCGTGCGGCAAGACTGGTTAAGACATCAAGGATGCCTTTGGTTTGCCTGCTTCCAGGACATCACAAGAAATCCTGGGACACCTTGGGTGGTCATTCAATGATGCCGCATTCTGATCATGATGTCGGAGGGGTCTGATCATGATGTCAGAGGGGAATGATCCTGATGTCAAAGGGTCTTTTTCTGGGTCTGTCTTCTGATAGGGGGGTACCCCCTTTGGATAGGTTTTTTTAGGGACTCAGCTCGCCCCTGACCTTCAACTCCGTTACCATTTTCCCCAAATACTCCCAGATCAAGTTGGCACGCCTCGACTGGAAGGAAGATTCATGCAGTGTACGGGCATTGAATCTTCAAGACGCGTGGGCTGTGGGCACGGACAACGCGAGCAAATTTGACCCAGCCACACGCACTGGCTGAGAAGCTTGGGGGATTCCCAAATCACCGGAAGTCGTGGGGCTTGATGCCACAGGTGTCTTCTTTAGGCCGGTTTGGTTTGATAAAGGATGGCACTGGTTTCAATTTCTAGTTCTCAACTCTTTTCAATGGATACAGACCCGATGGCAGCGTTCGTTCGATCAATCAGACGCATAGAGCAGCTTGCATCAGATCAGTTTGGCCACATGCGGACGTGCTTGTGTTCCAGGGACTGCTTGTTTGCTTGCTGGCTTGCTTGCTTGCTTACTTGCTTGCCTGTGTGCTTGTTGGGCTACTTTGCTTGCTTGTTTGCTTGCCTGCCTGCCTGCCTGCCAGCCTGTTTGCGTGTTTTTTGTTTTTTTTGTTTGCTTGCTTGTTTGCTTGGTTGCCTCCCTGCCTGCCAGCCTGTCTGTTTGTCTGGGTGTCTGTCTGTCTGCCTACCTGCCTGCCTGCCTGTCTGTGTCTGCCTGCCTGCCTGCTTGCTTGTGCCATGTCGTGCCGTGCTGTGTTTTGCTGTCATTGTTGTTAAAACCGTGCGTGCGCGCGCGCCCCTGCCTACGTGGCTGCGGGCGTGCGTATGTGTGTGTGTGTGTGTGCGTGGTGACTGTGTGTGTGTGTGTGTGCGTGTGCGTGTGCGTGTGCGTGTTTGTGTTTGTGTTTGTGTGTGTGTGTGTTTGTCTGTGTGTGTGTGTTTGTGTGTGTGTGTGTGTGTGTTTGTGTTTGTGTTTGTGTTTGTGTTTGTGTTTGTGTTTGTGTTTGTGTGTGTGTTTGTGTGTGTGTGGGTCTGTGTGTGTGTGGGTCTGTGTGTGTGTGTGTGTGTCTGTGTGTGTGTGTGTGTTTGTGTGTGTGTGTGTGTCTGTGTGTGTGTGTTTGTGTTTGTGTGTGTGTGGATCTGTGTGTGTGTGTGTGTCTGTGTGTGTCTGTCTGTCTGTCTGTGTGTGTGTGTGTCTGTCTGTGTGTGTGTGGATCTGTGTGTGTGTGTGTGTGTCTGTGTGTGTGTGTCTGTCTGTCTGTGTGTCTGTGTCTCGGTTGGTGTTTGTGCTGGTGCTGGTGTTGGTGTGTCTGTGTGTGTTTGCGTTTGTGTGCTTGTGTATGTCATGTGTTTCTAGGCTGCGTTACCAGGTTTCAGGTTTATGCAGTGTTTTTGATTTTATTATGTGGTCGCTGTGTCATGTCATGCTATGCCATGTTAACTATGCTGTGCTATGTAGTTTGCTGTCGTGCTAGGCTATGGGTTGCGCCTGGTCACTTGTTTTTTGCATGTCTTGTTTGCTCTCGCGAGCCCATCGTCCCACAGGAGCTCGTCTACGAGCTCAGGGCAGTGATCATTCACAGGGGATTTGCCGCTTGGAGCAGACGAGGTGATACAGTAGGGCCTCAGAAGGTAACCCCCAAAGAAGGCAAACACCCGCTGCAAAGGGCTGGGGAGTAGGCGCCAAGGCAGCTGATCTTACAATTACCCCTTTCCAATGTGTTTAAACATCATTCTCTTTAGACATGTTCAGGGGCACCTTTTTCGTTGCCTTGCTGGGTCAAGACTAGAGCCCCTGGACGCAACGGCAGAGAGAGAGAGAGAGAGAGAGAGAGAGAAATGGGCCAAACACTTGGGAAGGAGGCTTCTCAAGCAAAAACGCAGCTTCACATTTGAATCGCCACAGAAGCCTTTGGGGTTTCGCCAAAGGCTGAAACCCCAAATCAAGCGTTGGTAGATGAGACCGGTCCGCGAGACTAGCCAATACCCCCTATAAGCCTCAGACCGCTCGGGGAAAGGTGCAACCCCTGGCTGATAGCTCACTTAGGGGTATATAGTTGTTTGTGCTCATGCATGATGGAAGTCCTTTCTTGGGGGAGGGGGGTTCCTTGATTTCCAATTGTTTATTATTACTATCATTTTTATTATGAGTGTTTTGATGTGTTAGTTAACAAGCATATCATATATGTGTATTAGTGCTTTCACCAGAGAGTTCTTTTTGTGCGGTTGCTTCCGCAACCATTTGAGAAAACGGGAGCCTTTGTCCTTCGCAGGTCGACTCGGGCCACTATTTCGCGTACGTGCGCTCACCCGCAGGCCGAGGGAACGTTACTGGAGGTCCGGGGGTCCGGACCTTCGGCGGATCCCGGAGACTAAAGTTGACCCCCCCCAGACGAATTCACCCCAGTTTGCAAAAAAGGGGTGGTGGTTTTGGCCCCTCGAAAAGTGGTCTGAGTCCCCACTAAACCCAGGAACCCCTAATATATCAGTTTGCTGCAAAATCAAACGAAGAACAGCAGCCCCTGACCACGGTTCTCCACTTTTCGTGAAGGCAAGCTCATCCGAACCTTCTTTGGAGTCACAGTCCCTGTGGTCCTGCCGATTCCGCATGTGAGGTTGAGTTATTGGAAGTCGCACCGTTGTGGCTGCGGTCTGGGTTTCCGGCTTACCCCGGATTT
>CAUJNA010000446.1:887934-912934 GCA_963377175.1 Effrenium voratum
TGTAAATGTGCTGGCACCATGGTAGCGTGCTCGCCACGCTGCGCTCGTCAGAGATGTAAACAGGCTGGCACCATGGTGGCGCGCCCGCCACGCGGCGTTCGTCAGGGATGTAAACCTGCTGGCAGCATGGTAGCGTGCGCGCCACGCTGCGTTTGTCAGACATGTAAGCAGGCTGGCACCATGGCAGCGTGCGCGCCACGTTCGTCAGAGTTGTCAGGAGCTGCTGGCACCATGGTAGCGTGCGCACCATGCTGCGTTCGTCAGAGATGTAAATGTGCTGGCGCCAAGGTTGCGTGCGCGCCACGCTGCGTGCGTCAGAGATAATTGTGCTGGCACCATGGTAGCGTGCGCGCCACGCTGCGTGCGTCAGAGATGTAAATGGGCTGGCACCATGGTAGCGTGTGCGCAATGCTGCGTTCGGCAGAGATGTAAACATGCTGGCACCATAGTAGCGCGTGTGTCACGCTGTGCTCGTCAGAGCTGCGAATGTGCTGGCACCAGTGAGACTGCCAAGACGCTGGACAAGCTCAGGAAAGCGCCTGAAAATTTGAACTGAGAGCGCCGGCCTGTGGAGGAAAATTAAACAACCTTTCAGAAAAGGGTCCCAACGCAGACGGTACATAGTGGTGTTTTTGACTACTTCCTGAGCAAGAACAGTGTCTTCGAGGCCACGCCGCCACGGGCGGTTTCCGACCCGGCGGGTTGTTTGTGATATCAAGGTGGAGCACAGATAGGGTTTTTGATTGTTTCGCAGGTGGACAAAGGTTTTAGAGCCAGTGACGCATCAGGGCCTTTTGCCAACCCCGAAAAACCTTGGAGGTGTGGGGAAGGTCGTACTTCGAATTCCTTTGTTTGGTCAAACCCAGATGCTCAGTGGCGCTTGTAGAAAGGAACTGCAGCCACTTATCATTGTCAATTTTCGGGAAACCCACCCAAGAAACTCTGTTGCGCAGAAACGACCTTTTGACCTTGTGGTTTCTCCTGTTTGGTCTATTTTTGTCTGCTACCCTTTTATTTCGGGCAACAAGGACAAGGAGAGGCTAGGGGGCCCGGAATCCACTGACGGGCCACATGGCTTTGATGGATGGTTGAGCAATTGCAGCCACAGGACCATTCAAGCACCCAAAGAGCCAGACCATTGATTTCGCTCCTAAGTGGTTGGGTTGGGACTCTCCGTCTCATTCCCCGTCCGGAACCTATCACGGCAAAAACATCTACATGAAGTGTGCCAGCTTGTTCCCTGTACGATTCCAGCTGAACTTTTTGGGAAGTTGCTGTTGGCACTTGTCCTTGTAACGTGCCGAGGAAACACATAACAAGCACTCGCGTAGCCAGCACAGCTTAGACGAAGGCAAAGGCACCCGTTGAACTGGCGTTTGGGGGTGACAGGCTCGAAACAGCAAGGAACAAGCACCTACCAAGCAACAACTAACGCCAACCGCCGAGCACCAAACGCGGTCCTCAGGTCACATTTCTGGCGGTTAAGCCTTTGTTGGGGGTTGCCACTGAAGACGGGCAACGCGGGATTCAAAAGGAATCTTCTGTGTGGTGACTGATCCTTATATTCGCACGCTAAAAACCGTGTGGTTATCCACATTTCGCGGGTGTAATGCATTTACGGAGGCCGGGTGCAGTATTTCGCAAATATCTGCATGCACAGTGAATTACAGTCTCTGTTTATTTTCCTGTTCATCACAGTTTCAACTTATTCATAGTCCTCTGCGTTCAAGGCCTTGATGAGACTTGGCGACAGTCGGAAAGAGGTGCAAAGACGCTGCGAAAGAAGCAGATGCAGTGCTGGGATTCCTTTCAAACCGGCCTGGAATTTGCTGGCCGATTATTTTTATGTCCACTCAGGGCATTGGCTTCTCAGCAGGGTGCTCAAACAACCATAGGCCATCTGTGGGCCTTTTCTCAAAGTGCTTAGGTGTATTTTGCTTGGATGTTGGGACTTTAGCTTTTTGCCACTAATGGGTTCTCCATTAAACCACTAAAAGTTAAACTTTTGGCAGGGTACAGAAAGCAACAGAGAGTAGGGACCCCGCCTCTCCTTGAGACCTTCACCAGGCGAGGCTGCACCGCCGGCTCCACAGGCGGAATCCACCCGGGCTGACCCTTTTCGGCTGATTTGGGCCCATTTTTCGGCCGGTTCCGGGGTTTGGGTTGAAGGGGTACCTATGTTTTGTGGACCCTCTTGGGTGATCACCTCTTATTTTTGGTCTCCCTCTCTGAGTTGGATTTTGGTCATTTGTTGGGTCGCTCGGGAAGTGTGTGGTACCCAGTTTTCGTTTCTACCCATTCTTGTTGGTTGGCAATTTGGTTGGCCTTTTGGACTCTATCCTTTTTGGGAAGAGGATTTTCCGACAAGAAGTTAAACTTGTTTTTTTTTCGTGGCTCCAAAAGGTGATCGCCTTTCATTTCTGTGCCTCATCCTTCGGACAACTGAGCCTGGGGCGAAATATAGCTTGAGGCCCATGAATGTTTGCTCGAGGTTCCAAATTGGAATTGATTTTGTGGCACCAAAACGTGCACCATTTATTACGGGCTCTAAAAAGCAGTGCCGTTTCGCAGCGACCCCAGCTTTTGATTTTGATAACTCTCAGAGACATTCTGAACAGTGAGCCCATTTTCCCATTTTTCAGCAAAAGCGGGTGTCTCAGTCTGGTCAAGCGTTGCGCTGGCATGTTTGAACTTTGCCATGTGTGAGGCGCCAAACACCCCACACCCTCAAGACCTGTTGGGAAGGCGGCGGTGATCCTGAAGACCTGACTTGTGAGGGAAGGTGAATCTGGTCAGATTTTACATTTGGAAGGCCACCGCAAAGCCATGTCCAGGACAGGCGACAAAAACGCGGGCAGCTCGGGCACAGGTGGGTCTACGACAGCGCGGTCAAGTCAGCATGCAGACATGGCCCAGGACCAGATTCGTCAGCCAGGACTTCGCGGCCGGAGACGGAGGATCCAAGCTACCTGAAGGAGAAGGTGAAGTGCGAGGATGCTGAGGAGCCTAGGTGGCTGCATACTCAGCCTGGTGGGCCGCTGTCCTGGATCCTGTGAAGCACCCAGAAAGCAGCAAAAAGGGAAAACAAGCTCGGCGATAGTGAAAACCACAACAAATCTGGACTCCCGATTCCAGTGGCTTGTTGCCACCCAGAGGTGTGTAAGCTGGATTAGGGTGGGTGGATTGATGTATGGCATGAGGTGGTTTTTGACGGGTTTCCGCATAGTGTCTGGCACATGTGCGGGGTCGGAGTCCACGTTAATTGCGCGCAGTTCCTGCTGGTGTACGGTCCTGTTCCTTGTATGTATGTATGTATGTATGTAATGTATGTATGTATGTACCTGGAACCCCAAAAGACCAAATCTAAATAGTCGTCCAGAAGTGGGACATGTGAGAACGGCCTTTTGCTCCAAACACGGCCGTTTCAGGAGAGTCGGATGACTGAATTAAGTTTCAAGATTTTGTGCGGCACTTCAGCCGCTGCCCCTTTTCTGCGAACGCTCAAGGAATAACGCAAAAGCTTTCCTACTGCGTCCAGTTGATTTAAAAGTCTAGGAACCCATGATCGATGGCGCATGCCAGCTTTCGAAAGAGTACCAGGGTTCGACTGATCCAACAATTGTCCAATTCAAAGCTCTTTGATGTGAAGCTCTCTTGGCCTTTTTCCTCGCACGCAATCAATTCTGCAATTTGATACGCAGCCTGCTCTCGAATAATGCTTCGAAGGCAACATATTGTTCGAAAGCTCCTTTTCGGAAACATCGAAAAAGCCTCTTTGGAACCCCTTTTCGAAAGCAACCTTTCGAAAGCCGCTTTCAAACCCCCTCAGTCAAAAGCCTCCAGTTGAAAGACCCCATTGAAAGCCGATTTCGCACTTTCAAACCCCCCTTTCGAAAGCCGCCTTTCGAAACCTTCTTAGCGCCCGCCTTCGAAAGCCCCCACTTTTTGAAAGCCCTTTTTGAAAGCCTATTTCGAACCTTTTTTCGAAAGCTACGTTTCAAAAGCGACCGGGCAAAATTGAATTCGATGCCGATCAAACACAATTTGAGATCCGAAAAAACGCGGCTTTTTGAATCTGGTCGTTTGCATGGGTAAGAATGCGCGTTGCACGGGTAAGAATGGGCGTTGCACGGGCAAGAACAGTTGTTCGAAAAATCAATTTCGACCAACAAAAACGGTGATTGGCCAATCAACCTGAGCTCCAGGATGGTTCGATCGAAATACGTTCTTCGAATACGCAGCGTTCAGGTATGCATCTGTACCAGTCGAAAAAGGGCAGTTCTTTATTTTATGCATGGGACCCTTTCAACATCCAGAATCTAAAAGTCGAAGCTGTCCTACTTAACTACAGCTGACTGCAATCGGTGTTGTTGTTGTTTTTGGTGGTGTCTCAAAGTGCGTGTTTTCTAATCCGCGGGTTTTGGGACAACAGTAAATTTGCTCGTTTTGGGTACAAACCCCGCGGCTCACTATTTCAGTGCAACGTTGGCATGACTTTTGCATGCGAGCATTGAAGAAGACACTTTGCATGGGCCTTTTTCCAAATATGATTCTTTTCGGTTCGCAGTTTTAGCATTGAAGAATCTTTGGTCCCCACACCGAAGGAACCTATGCGCGTCATCCATATATTGGCAAACACATGGCGACAAACTGAGGTTTCCCGCTTCTTTTGTTGTGCTCTTAATTTGTCATATGGACTTACTATTCTTTCTTAGGCTGGGCTGCAAGTCATTTTGCCGGCTGTGAGTACATCCCTGCCATGCAGATTCTGCTGCTTTCCTGTCAGCCACCCTGGTCCGGCCAGTTTCGGGCGAAGTGAGTCAAGAACGGCCGTGAGACAAAGCAACCATTTATTTTTAGCCGTTTCAGGCCCCAGGTATGTATGTATGTATGTATGTATGTATGTATGTATGTATGTATGTATGTATGTATGTAATGTAATGTAATGTAATGTAATGTAATGTAATGTAATGTAATGTATGTATGTATGTAATGTAATGTAATGTATATGTATGTATGTATGTATGTATGTATGTATGTATGTATGTATGTATGTATGTATGTATGTATGTATGTATGTATGTATGTATGTATGTATGTATGTATGTATGTATGTATGTATGTATGTATGTATGTATGTATGTAATGTAATGTATGTATGTATGTATGTATGTATGTATGTATGTATGTATGTATGTATGTATGTATGTAATGTAATGTAATGTATGTATGTATGTATGTATGTATGTATGTATGTATGTATGTATGTATGTATGTATGTATGTATGTATGTATGTATGTATGTATGTATGTATGTATGTATGTATGTATGTATGTATGTATGTATGTATGTATGTATGTATGTATGTATGTATGTATGTATGTATGTATGTATGTATGTATGTATGTATGTATGTATGTATGTATGTATGTGTGTGTGTGTGTGTATGTGTATGTATGTGTGTATGCGTGTGTGTGTGTGTACACGTCTATGTACGCATGAATGGTACGCATGAATGTATGTAGTGTGGTGTAGTGCAATGTATGTATGCATGTACATACGCACGCAGGCATGCTTGTATCTAGCACCCACGCAACATCAAAGGTTCTGGCACATGGGAAGTGTTTTTCTCTTTTTGGGCCATTGACAAAAAGCAAGGAGAGCAACCCGTGGGAAGACCTATTTGCGTTGACCTTCTTTCCCTTTGCGAAAGCAAGCAGCCAAGTTTTGAGGCAGGGGAAGAAGCTGTTGGCTTTTTCTGGGCGAAGAAAACAAAGAAAGAAACCGTTTTCTTCGCTGTTCTTGGCATGTTTTTTGGTTTTTTAGTTTTTTGGTTCTGTTCATTTTTACTAGGGGTCTGCAAGAAACAAAGTGTTTTGCTACCATACCAAGAGTAGAGCTGTTTTGGGACAGGGAAGGCCTGTTTGCTTTCCCCCCTCCACAGCAACCGCTTGTAGTTTCTTCCAGTCCGTGCCGGTCCGCGGCTCGCGGAGCTTCTCGGTTCGCGCGGTTCCTGGTTTCCTGCTCGTCTCGGTGCGCTTCTTCCGGTTCGGCTCGGTTGGAAGGCCGTCGTGTAAAAAGCAGCTCTTTTGGCTTGATCTGGTCATTGTGAGTCTGTTGGTCTCAAAAGTCGCCTCTGATTTCTGGGTGCCTTTGGCAAACTGTTCGTCCACGTCCACCGAACACCCCCTTGGAGCGGAGGTCTGCGAGCCCGGCAAAAGAAGAGAACCATGGCAAAACGAGCTTCACCAGAAAAAAACATAAGACAATAACAATTTTAGTTGTTCCCCAAAATTACCCCCCCTCTCCACAATCCAGCCTTCCCCTTTGTGTCTTGTTTCCCTTTTTCCCGCAAACAATTGCCCCCATTTCCCCTTTCCCCTTTCCCCTTTCCCGCACCCGCCGCACCCACCGTCATTTCTCAAATCCCCCAATTCCCCTCTCCCCTTTATCAATGTTGTTCCCCGACCTGTGGTTTCTCAGGGTTCCAGCGACCGCTAACTGTTTTTTCCCTCAAACGCCCCCCTCCCCCAACAATCCTTGGAACACTTGCAGGCATGGTGGCCCTCGATGACCTCCATCTTCGGCTGTTTGCCGGGGCCTGGTAGGCACCGGGACTCCACAACGGTCCGGGCGGTCGCATCGCCGGAACGTTGCCCAGTGGCGCCTTTGTCCCCCTTTTGGTTTGAGGGGGGGGGGCTCCCTTTGTTGGAGGGGGGGGTTCCCCTTTTGTTAGAGGGATCAATTGAAATCAAGTCTCCAACATCCGGAGCCCTTCTGGAGCCGTTCCGACCACGCCGGAGACCTTCTCATGGTGGGCAGAGACCCCAAAGCTTTCAGCCGTTGGGGGGAACAAGGTACACTTATTTCTGCCCTGGAGGTGTGGGGGTCGCATAAGTTACTTAAACGCCAAGTGTTCTAAGGGGCTAAGGACTTACCAACACCCGGCCGCGATACGGCTGCATCCTTGATGGTGCCCATTTGAAGGGGAAAGAAGACCATGTTGCGGCCAGATCCTATCGGGCCTCATTTCTTTGGGCCCATTAAAGTGGCATCTTCAGGTTGGAAACTGCCGGGGCCGAAAAGAGTTTTGGGAAGCCCTCAGCATATGACCGCGAGAGGCCCACTTTTCCTCACGGCCCCAATTGACCCTTCACCCTTTAAGGAAGGGCCACCTGGCGGGGACGGAGGTTGTTTCATGGGCGTCCAGGTGTGAGTTTCGGGTGGAGGCCATGCCACCAAGCTCACTTTGGGTGTTTTTGGTTGGGGAAGCATGGCCTTGGCTTCACTGTTGGCGCGGTTTCTGTTGATTTGGGTGTTTGGTTGTTTTGACGTGCTGGGGCTGCAAAGAACAAGTAGGTGTTTGCCTAACATGCCCTGGGGGTGGACAGTTCAGGTGGCTCTCAGCTGGTGCTTTGGGAGTTGGAACCGGGAAGGGTGCGTCCGCGTCCTTGCCACCAAGCCATGTCGGGGTTGCCACGGCGATCTCCCATTTCCCCCAGCCACAAGAAACAAACACCAGGGGTTCTTCAGCTTGGGACCTCCAAAAGTGGCGATCAGCTCAATGGCGCCAAACTCATGTGGCCATGGGTCGAAATCCAAATCGTACCTTCAGTGAACATCCCAACCCCCACTAAAATAGGTTCTAAAATGGGGGTGCACCTACCCCAGAATGGGATCCCATTGGCAGCCATGCCCAAGCTTTTCAAGGGAGGCGAAGAGTGGGGGCTTCCGCTCCCCCGGCCAGGCCCAGCAGCATCGAGGAGTTTGGCCTGCAGGAGTTCGGGTGGCGCTTCGCCCGCTTTCCCTTTTGGAGCGATGTCCTTCTGTTCGCCGGTGGGTTGTTTGGAACCTTGTTGTGGCTTTGCTAGGGTTTTTTCTCTCTTTTTTTGGCAACAATGTCCTTTCCTGCGCGCTTGTTTGTGTTGCTACGGCCGTGGGAAATTGGGGATTTTGGGGCAATGTTCGGTCATACCGGGGCGCATTCCTCGGTACAGCATTGCGTCGAGGGCCAGATGGGTTTGTCTCCAGATCTCAGATGGAGCATGGTGCCCTGCCTTTTTTTTTCTATTTTAAGACCTGAGCAACGCCAGACAAAAACAAGCAAGCAAGCGAGCTTGCGAGCCAGCAAGCATCTAGGCATACCTTCCCCATTCTTTCCAGGGATCCTTCTAGATAACCTCCGGAAATCCAGGGAAAACGGCTGGTTTTTGAAAAGAACGATGGTTGAAAAGACTGGGGAATCAACCCCTAGAAAAATGGTCGACCCAGAATCATGCTTCAAGAACAAAGGCGGATATCCGCAGCTTTTTGTGGCTGGGATCGTCCCTTAACCTTCGCTTACCCAGGTTTTGATTGTGGCTCAGGTGGTGAAGCTAGCAAGAAAGCACGCAAGCAAGCAAGCAACAGTCAGAGTCGGCTTGGTCAGGAGCCGGCCACGGGGTCGCCGTTGCCTCAGTACACTGAGACTGCGCCAAGGTCCCCCAGTAGTGCCCCTTTCTCGTTTTTGGGGGAGGGTTGTCGTCTACTAAGATAGACTACAGAAAAAAGGGTACCCTTATTCTAGCCTCTCTACTGGAGGACCTTCCCAAGCATTTGTTTAGACCTCCCTTTGCTGGTGCCCCCCGAAATCCCGAACAAAAATGAGCCAAAAGCCCGTGGATTTGCACAGGGGTGTGACGACTTTGCCAGGAACCATCTTCAAGCGGCCATTTGGTGGGTTCCATGGCAAGGTGGCTAGTACCTTCGGATTTGGCCATGGTTCAAAACCAATGGGATCCCATTTTGGGGTAGGTGCACCACCCATTTTAGAACCCATTTTAGTGGTGATTGGGATGTTCACCGGGGGTACGGGGTTTTGGCCCATGGCGATTTGTTCAACCCAATTGCCACATTCAACTAGCCTTCAGCAGCAGGCTAACTTTTTCAGGCAGTCTAGTCGAAAAGGGATAGCTTCCCGATTCTAAACCCAAAGTTTGGAACCTGTCCGGACTCAAGGATGGGAAACGTTTGGGTTTTGAAGAGAATGCTTGAAAAGAATGGGAGTGAGGTTCATTGCCTTCACAGCATTGATTGGTAGCCTGCTGTTGATTTTGGGAGGACATGGGGGGGCTTTTACACTTTCAGGGTGTCCTTCTATTTGTTTCTCAGGGCGATCAACAAATTGGGGAAAAGGCCTGGGTTTATGCGTCCCCCTGAGCACAGTTCCCTATTGTCGTTGCTTATTTGCATCCTTTGTCATTGTGGTTATCATCATATTCTAACAGGTAAATCAGGAACGACCCTGCAGTACGTCAGCAAAATCAAACCATTCTGTAACCGATCTTCCGATTTCATCAATAACCGAACGCGTGCTAGCTTCCAACCGAGACGTTGTACCCATGCCAATGTGAATCGGGAGCGACCCCGCAGTACGCCAGTGATCACGAAGTGATCCGACCCACAGCTGCAAATACTGCCTGTTTACAACTATGAGACAAGCTGCTGTAGGCATATCCACAAGTTTATCTCGAAGTGAACCGGGAACGCCCCTGCAGTACGTCTTCGCATAACCGGATACTGAGTGTCATCCGGGGAACATCGCCGTTTCCTTTTGCCCTGTTCGACGCGCAAGGCATGCGCCCTCTTCAGGCGCCGGGATTTCCGAGCGGAAAGCGGAGGGGCCGTTGGGATGTCTCTGAACAGTTACGGTCAATGGCCTTTCCCGTGTTGAGCGGTGTCCCTGTTTTGCTCAAGATGAAGCAGGAGTTGCTGGTGATTCGAGTTTCTTGCTTGCCCCGTGTGGACCTGTACCAAAGAAACGAAGCATGGTTCAGATGATGAGAAAGGGGACATCAACTCTGATCATAACCCACTCATTAGCTCTCTATGCGAGAGCTGAGTGGTTGAGTCTCGCACAATGTTGTCGCGCATTTTTTCGAGGATCTTGTTTTTGGTTTCCCAAACGGGCCAATACACTTTCGAACGAGGATGCCTGGAAGACAAAGGGAGAAACCAAGAAATCCGCCCAGCTACTGACAAAGGCTAGGTTGACCCCGACAGCAAGTCTACCCCTTGCGATTGTAATCGGGCTGTCCTTTCCCTCACTTCGAGTTTCTGGACTGTTGTTCTTTTCTTTTTTGTTGAAAGACGATATTATCCGTCCAAACCCACCTTTGGACCAACATGTGTTTTATTGTGTTAACTCTTAGTTTATTTTGGTCCATGTTTAGAGCACATGTTATTTCCCGGTCTTAAAGCGGCAAGTGAGTCGGTTTTGGAACCCAAGAGACACCACTCATCTTGAAGGTTCCGTAGCCATTTTTTGAGACCTGCATCAGCTTGAGTGGATTTTTTTCGGGCCCAGGCAGTGAGTCGCCTAAAGTGCCCTTTGCCGTGACGATTCTCGAAGTTCTGCTGTTACCCTCTCTCCCACGCCCTCAAAGAGGAAGGTATCCTCCCACAGTACCCTCACAGGCTCAAGTCTTGGGCTTGAGATTTGCGCCTAAGGCTTGACTCACGGGCTTTTTTTGGGGGGGGAGGCCGGGGGGGATTCCCCATCTTATTTCTTGTGCCTGCGTTCTCCATGATGGGCCCGTTGGGGGATGCTACGCCTTTGACCAGGGAACACATGGCCAACTTATTGCTAAGCTTGCACTGGCCAGCTTTCTCCAAGTCCAACCTGCTGGGCAAGGCAAAGAACGAGTTTTGTGACTTGTTTTGGCCACTCAGAGGCCTGCTCGCCAAGTTTTCATGGCAATGAACATTGACCGTGGCTAGAAACACATTGGCTAGAATCCCCCATTGAAGGGCTCAACTACATATCTTCTAGGCCCCCCTGTTGGATTACATGCTGTCAGGAACAGCTAAAGGGATGGAGTTGCATGTGTCTACATACACTTATCGTTGTCTCCCTCTCCATCTACATACATTTATGCTCATACGTGGAGGGCAGGAACAAATGGAGTACACATTATATATTTCTATGTTTGAAATATCAGCGGCACATATACCCCTTGAACCTCTACCTGGGACCTCACAGCAGCCTTCGCCGTTGCCAGTCCTTCCGAGCTTCGAAGAGCCGGAGAAGCCCGATCCTGAGTCCACGCATCGATTCTCCAGGTTGTGGGGCCTCCTCCCAAGCAATCGACGTATTACAGTTCTTAGGGTGGACCGAATATTCGGGTACCCTCAATTGGCGGTTTCGATTGGTGGTTTGGGGGGTTGAACCCCCTGGGTGAATGGGAGACCACCCCTTAAGCTCCAAACCACCAATGCAAACCTCCAATTAGCTGGAAGCTCCAATGCGCGTGTGCGCGTGTGCGCGCGCATGTGTGTGTGTGTGTGTGTGTGTGTGTGTGTGTGTGTGTGTGTGTGTGTGTTTGTGTGTGTGGGTGTGTTGTGTGTGTGTGTGTGTGTGTGTGTGTGTGTGTGTGTGTGTGTGTGTGTGTGTGTGTGTGTGTGTGTGTGTGTGTGTGTGTGTGTGTGTGTGTGTGTGTGTGTGTGTGTGTGTGTGTGTGTGTGTGTGTGTGTGTGTGTTGTGTGTTTGTGTGTGTGTGTGTGTGTGTGTGTGTGTGTGTGTGTGTGTGTGTGTGTGTGTGTGTGTGTGTGTGTGTGTGTGTGTGTGTGTGTGTGTGTGTGTGTGTGTGTGTGTGTGTGTGTGTGTGTGTGTGTGTGTGTGTGTGTGTGTGTGTGTGTGTTTGTGTGTGTGTGTGTGTGTGTGTGTGTGTGTGTGTGTGTGTGTGTGTGTGTGTGTGTGTGTGTGTGTGTGTGTGTGTGTGTGTGTGTGTGTGTGTGTGTGTGTGTGTTTGTGCGTGTTTGTGTGTGTTTGTGTGTGTGTGTTTGTGTTTGTGTTGTGTGTGTGTGTTGTGTGTGTGTGTGTTTGTGTGTGTGTGTTTGTGTTTGTTTGTTTGTTTGTGTGTGTGTGTTTGTTTGTGTGCATCTTGGTTTGTGTGTTTGTGCGTGTCCGCGTGTCTGCGTGCTTGTATCTGTGCGTTTCTGCGGGTTTGTGCGTGTCCGTGTGACTGTGTGTTTGTGTCTCTGCGTTTCTGCTTTTTTGCTTGCTTATGTGTGTGTGTGTGTGTCTGCGTGCCTGTCGGTGTTTTTATCTCCTTGTGTTTGCGTCTTTGTTTGGCTGCGTCTCTGGGTTTGCGTGTGTGTGTGTGTGTGTGTGTCTGTGTGGTGTCTGCGTGTCTTTCTGTGTCTTTCTGTGTCTTTCTGTGTGTCCTTGTATGTCTGCCTTTGTTTCCTTTCCAAGTCTTTGTGTGTGCGCGTGTCTGCCTCTGTTTGTTTCTCTGTCTGTGGCTCTCTCGGCTCCGTATTTGTGTGGTTGTGTGTTTTGCGTTGTGTGGTGTGTGTGAGTGTGCTGTGTGTGTGTGTTGCTTGCTGTGAGCTGTGTGGTGCTTTCTTGGCTGTGGGTATTTGTTTGATATAAGTGTAAGTGGCTGAACAAATGCTCATGTTCTACTTTCAAAATCAGGGCCAACATTGGCAGCGAAGCACCCCACAGCCTCATTTTAATGATTTAGGCTTAAAAAATAATAATACTAATAATATATATGAGCCACGGACAAAACACGCGTAGACCACTTTATCAAGACGGGGCACGCTTTTGAGTAACACATCCCAAAACCATGGAAAACGATGAGGTCTCCCCCAAAAACGATGACCCTTAACGACCACACGGCTCTGTAAATACGACACTTGTACTGAGAAGTTGCGATTTTCGAGCTGGAGATGCGGAAGTGTACTTCGCGTACAGCCTAGGCTTGTACTACAAAGCTGCGATTTTCGAGCTGGAGCTGCGGAAGTGTTCTTCGCGTACTAGACTTGTACTACAAAGATGCGAATTTCGAGCTGGAGCTGCGGAAGTGTACTTCGCGTACTAGACTTGTACTACAAAGTTGCGATTTTCGAGCTGGAGATGCGGAAGTGTACTTCGCGTACTAGACTTGCACTACAAAGTTGCGATTTTCGAGCTGGAGATGCGGAAGTGTACTTCGCTTACTAGACTGGTACTACAAAGTTGCGACTTTCGAGCTGGAGATGCGGAAGTGTACTTCGCGTACTAGACTTGTACTACAAAGTTGCGATTTTCGAGCTGGAGATGCGGAAGTGTACTTCGCTTACTAGACTTGTACTACAAAGTTGCGATTTTCGAGCTGGAGATGTGGAAGTGTAATTCGCTTACTAGACTTGTACTACACAGTTGCGATTTTCGAGCTGGAGCTGCGGAAGTGTACTTCGCGTACTAGACTTGTACTACAAAGTTGCGATTTTCGAGCTGGAGCTGCGGAAGTGTACTTCGCGTACTAGACTTGTACTACAAAGTTGCGATTTTCGAGCTGGAGCTGCGGAAGTGTACTTCGCGTACTAGACTAGTACTACAAAGTTGCGATTTTCGAGCTGGAGCTGCGGAAGTGTACTTCGCGTACTAGACTTGTACTACAAAGTTTCGATTTTCGAGCTGGAGCTGCGGAAGTGTACTTCGCGTACTAGACTTGTACTACAAAGTTGCGATTCTCGAGCTGGAGATGCGGAAGTGTACTTCTCGTACTAGACTTGTACTACAAAGTTGCGATTTTCGAGCTGGAGATGCGGAAGTGTACTTCGCGTACTAGACTTGTACTTCAAAGTTGCGATTTTCGAGCTGGAGCTGCGGAAGTGTACTTCGCGTACTAGACTTGTACTACAAAGTTGCGATTTTCGAGCTGGAGCTGCGGAAGTGTACTTCGCGTACTAGACTTGTACTACAAAGATGCGACTTTCGAGCTGGAGATGCAGAAGTGTACTTCGTGTACTAGACTTGTACTACAAAGTTGCGATTTTCGAGCTGGAGCTGCGGAAGTGTACTTCGCGTACTAGACGTGTACTACAAAGTTGCGATTTTCGAGCTGGAGCTGCGGAAGTGTACTTTGCGTACTAGACTTGTACTACAAAGTTGCGATTCTCGAGCTGGAGCTGATGAACTCTGTACTTCGCGTACTAGACTTGTACTACAAAGTTTCGATTTTCGAGCGGAGATGCGGAAGTGTACTTCGCGTACTGGACTTGTACTACAAAGTTGCGATTT
The DNA here is from genome assembly GCA_963377175.1 of Effrenium voratum. Lineage (NCBI taxonomy): Eukaryota > Dinophyceae > Suessiales > Symbiodiniaceae > Effrenium > Effrenium voratum. Next base: position 901,986 of record CAUJNA010000446.1, read on the forward strand.
TCAAGCTGGAGCGCTGTGGAAGTGTACTTCCCGTACTAGACTTGTACTACTTTGTATTACAAACAAACATAAAGTTTGCGATTTTCCGAGCTGAAGATGCGAAGTGTACTCGTGTACTAGACATGTACAACAAAGTTGCGAATTATCGAGCGAGATCGCGGAAGTGTATACTATTCGCGAACTAGACTTGTACCAAACAAAGTTTGCGATTTTCGAGCTGGAGTCTGCGGAAGGTAACTTCGCGTACTAGACTTGTACGACAAATTGCGATCTTCGAGCTGGAGCTCGAAGAGTACTTCGCGTACTAGACTTGTACTACAAAGTTGCGATTTTCGAGCTGGAGCTGCGGAAGTGTACTTCGCGTACTAGACTTGTACTACAAAGTTGCGATTTTCGAGCTGGAGCTGCGGAAGTGTACTTCGCTTACTAGACTTGTACGACAAAGTTGCGATCTTCGAGCTGGAGCTGTGGAAGTGTACTTCCCGTACTAGACTTGTGCTACAAAGTTGCGATTTTCGAGCTGGAGCTGCGGAAGTGTACTTCGCGTACTAGACTTGTACTACAAAGTTACGATTTTCGAGCTGAAGATGCGGAAGTGTACTTCGTGTACTAGACTTGTACTACAAAGTTGCGATGATCGAGCTGGAAGAATTTGGGGGGTGGGATCATGCGGAAGTGTACTTCGCGTACTAGACTTGTACTACAAAGTTGCGATTTTCGAGCTGGAGATGCGGAAGTGTACTTCCCGTACTAGACTTGTACTACAAAGTTGCGATTTTCGAGCTGGAGATGCGGAAGTGTACTTCGCGTACTAGACTTGTACTACAAAGTTGCGATTTTCGAGCTGGAGCTGCGGAAGTGTACTTCGCGTACTAGACTTGTACTCCAAAGTTGCGATTTTCGAGCTGGAGCTGCGGAAGTGTACTTCGCGTACTAGACTTGTACGACAAAGTTGCGATTTTCGAGCTGGAGCTGCGGAAGTGTACTTCGCGTACTAGACTTGTACTACAAAGTTGCGATTTTCGAGCTGGAGCTGCGGAAGTGCGCTTCGCGTACTAGACTTGTACTACAAAGTTGCGATTTTCGAGCTGGAGATGCGGAAGTGTACTTCGCGTACTAGACTTGTACTACAAAGTTGCGATTTTCGAGCTGGAGCTGCGGAAGTGTACTTCGCGTACTAGACTTGCACGACAAAGTTGTGATTTTTGAGCTGGAGCTGCGGAAGTGTACTTCGCGTACTAGACTTGTACTGCACAGTTGCGATTTTCGAGCTGGAGATGCGGAAGTGTACTTCGCGTATTAGACTTGTACTGCCTGCCAAGTTTCGCTTTTCGAGCTGGAGCTGCGGAATTGTATTTCGCACTTTTCGGGCTGGAGCTGCGGAAGTGTACTTCGCGTACTAGACTTGTACTACAAAGTTGCGAATTTCGAGCTGGAGCTGCGGAAGTGTACTTCGCGTACTAGAATTGTGCTAGAAAGTTGCGATTTTGGAGCCGGATCTGCCAAAGTTCGAAAACACTGTAAAACGATGAGGTCTCCCCCAAAAACGATGACGTTAAAAAAAGTACTAAGGCCAAGTAAAGGGTTTCGTCCGCTCCTCATATATATATATGTATGTATATATAATTGTTTGTTTACTTGTGCTCACCCCCCCCCCCAAAAAAAGAACTACCTCTGAGGGCTGACCACATACATATATATATATATGTATATGTTTATACACCCAGTACCTAGCAGAGACCCAGGTTTCTTGAGGCCGGTGGAGGCGCCTTGCGATCGTCCTACTCCCAAGGCCTAAGAGCGATCGCATCGTGGACAAGGTGCGGTTAACCTCGAACCTCGTCTCGATCGGATTCCTTGAGGGTCTACCTTGTTTGACGGATTTAAGGGAAAAACCGCGAGGAAAACCGCAATTTGTTTTTCCGGGTTTTCCTATAAAAAAAGACGCACCTATTTGTAGCGAGATCCCCTTCATCTTGATTATGAAGCATGAATTAAAGAAAGTTCTCTTGGCCCACGCCATTTGGGGCACGGAAAATCACATTTCCTGATTCTGTTCTATATTAGTCTACCCCGGCCAAAAACAGATGCCACAGTTTCGGAGAGACCCCCCCATTTTTGCGGACATGACATAATCGGGCCCCCTCTGTTGACGGAAGCAACTCTGCGCCGTCTAAATGAGAGCATTCTTGTCTCGCCTCGTGCTCCCAACTTGATATTGGTTCTTCGAAAGGTACACGCGCCGAACCATGCAGTTGACAAACATCCGCCCGTCATGCGTCGCTGTTCAACATTGAAGTAGGGGCCAGGGGTTTGCACCTTATGACCTTTGTGTGGGCCACCTGAGGCGGTGCAGGAGTGCTTCCATCCAGCGTATGAGTTTAAAGTCAGAGTCTTGTAGGGGCGGCCTCGCTCTTCGGGGAAAATGTATTGCGCTCAAGTTGTCGCTTGGGCATTGAGGACCGGCTGAGTTATGGTTGGGTTGGTTCCGTTGAATCTGTTTTGTTGCTTCCAGGTAAAGCCCCGAAAGCGTCAAAGAAGTAATGTGACCATGTAGCCTAAGGGGCCATGACCCCTAAGTTGGGGGCTTACGGTTAAAGGGTGGGTCCAAGACCAAGGAGCTCACCTGGATCGAAAACAAGGTTACCCATGAAGGTTTGTTGACTCATGGATCGCTTAACTTTTGAGCCCCCAGGCCGCCAGTCCCCGCCATCAAGTGGCATGGGGCAAGTGAACGAAACCCTCAAAGACCATAATATGGGAACAGAAAACTCAGAGCTTTGCCCAAAGCGGATCGACCCTTTGACCTTTGAATTTCTCCATTTTGGCATATTTTTAGTCATGGCCCCAAACGGTTGACCTATTTCGGGGTCCCTGAGGGGCAACTGAGCTCATGGGTGCATGGAGGGTACATCACCGGTCTCGTTCAAGTGACGCATGCCGCTGTTGCCAGGGCCCAAGCAGCACGGAGGCTCGATGCCTGGCACGGGGCCCCGAAAGATTGGGAGGGGAAGGTTGCCGGTGGTTACGGGTGGTTGTTGGTGGTTGCGGGCGGTTACGGGTGGTTGCGGGTGGTTGTTGGTGGTTGCGGGTGGTTGCGTGTGATTGCGGGTGGTTGCGGGATTTGGGCTGGGGCTGGGGAAATGTCTTGGAGGGATGGAGTGATGGGGGAGTTGGGGAGCCTGGCCTGAAACCAGCAACTTGCGCGCCCCGACTTGAGGAAACGCTTCTGATGTTTGCTTTGGCCAACCCTCGAAAAGTCAAACAGCGGTGCCCCCAACTCCTGAGGCCTTATTTGGCCTTTTGTGGGCGTTGGGTTTATGAAACTGAATTTGTCTGGGCGGATTAAGGCTTCGAAGGATCCCTGAGCCAGCCCTTTCCCGAGAGCCTTCCCACTGACAGACAAAATTATTTTTGCGGGATGAATACGACCTACTATTGATGGAAGAATTCTTGCATGAGTTTTACAAGACTACATGTTTACCACCCCGTGCCCCCTACTTAACATTGAGCTGTGACGGGCCGGTAGGTTGCCAATGACCTAAATCTTGCATGACCCAACCCAACTTGGCCGAACTGAGCACCAATGTTAATTAGGCGGCGCGGGGTAAGTTGTAAGTAGCAAGATGGAGTGGATCTGTACAAAAGTCATGCAAGATTTCTTCCATCCACCGAATGAATACATCAACCCAGACCTCCAGTGGTGCCCGCCTGGCCCTTTTGAGGGGGTGTCCCTTGGTCAACCACCTGACAATTGGTGCGAAGCTTTAGATGTGGTCCACAGGAGGGCTTCGATCTGCAGTTTTCAATCCCAGTCAAGCAAGTCGGCACCTTTTCTTCAGCCGGTTCCAGCTGGATGTTGTTTTTGCAGATGCAGTTTCTCGCCTAATTTCAGGGGGCCCTATAACCATTGTTGTGGAACACTGGGTGTTTGGTGTTAGGCAGATGACTTCTGTGATGCTTAAAAGAGACCCCTTTCTAAGTGATAACGTGCAGGTCGCTTGGAGATCACAGAAAGGCGCACTTTCCACCGTGCGCTTGCTTGCCCAACAGGCCGACCTCCTGACTCGCTGGTTTTCCATTGTTTTCCGGGCAATTTCCTGGCAGTTCCGGGCTGTGGGGACAGTGTGAAGGAGTGCACCGGCGCATTTGTGCACTAAGCGCAAAAAAAACATCACCAACCTCAACTGAGTGCCACTGAAGAACCATTTTTTGCTTTGGTTTGTTGTTCAAAGGGGGGCTGAAAGATCACAACTTGTTTTCTTCAAGGCTAAGGCCTCGTGAAGCACCCCATCCCATTGCCCTAAAAGTCACGCATCGGATTCCAAGCCCCGGGGTTCACGAGGTGTATGCGCGCTGCGGTGTGGGCAGCGATCGGCTTCTGGACGAGGAAACCGGAGGGAGGGAGGGAGGGAGGGAGGGAGGGAGGGATCTGATTGTTTTCTTCTTGTTGTGGTTCTGCTCAAACTGTTCGTTTGCAAAAGGCACAGTTCTGGCTACCATACCAAGGGCTGGGAAGAGGGCCTAAACAAATCAGGTTCCTTGCAACGGCAGAGGGGGAGAGAGATAGAATGCATCCAACGGAGGGTGAATTTTACTCTGCAGCTGGTTTAACTCACACAATTCAAAAGGAGGAACCTCCGAGTTGGCGGGAACAAGTATCTTCTTGGGTTCTTCGGCTTATTATTGGTGGGGAACTAGCGGGCGCAATCAATCACTTTCCAGCCAAGAGCAGTCACCTGCGACAAGGCAGCCATATGTTCAATCCGCGGAAGCGGCATTTTGTTGGAATCACAGCTCATTTGACTTTGTCCTTTTTGTGGTACCCCATGACCACCATGTTTGGTGGTTTTAAAAAGGAAAATAGATGACACCAAAACCACCAAAAAAACCACCAAAAAACCGCAATTTTGGGAAGTCTCCCCCCACGCCAAAGGGAAGAAAGACATGTTTTGTATAAAAAAAAAAAAAAAAAAAAAAAAAAAAAAAAAAAAAAAAAATTGACACACAATCAACAAGGGTGCCATATTAGGGGCAGACAAAGGCAGACTTGGATCCAAGCTTCCTTAAGCCAACCCCACCCGCCCCCCCCCCCCCCGCCCCCCACCAAAAGAAACGAGCCGAGGGCTGTCAACTTGTAAACAGGAAGAGTCCAGCAGACTTTGGCCCCCTCTAAAACTCCACAAAACAAAACATCACGGAACGCAGCAATTTGATTTTAGAAAGACAAGTCTATTCACTTTGTACTTAATATGGGTGTTGCCTTTTTGGAGGACCCCAAAAATCGTGGGTTTGCTCTTGGTTTCTGTTTAAAACCCACAAAAGGCGCACCCAAGACCCACTTTCTACACACGAGTTTTGTAGCACCTCCTGTTATTTCCAGCCGAAAAAATGTTTTCTCCCTGAACAACACGACCAGGTGAGGCAGCGCGTGCCTCCAGCGCTCCAGGCTGCCGGGAGGGACGGAGGTTCTTGGAAAACAATGTGTTGTTTGGTTTCTTGGCTGCGTTCGTCCTTTAAGCAAGCTCGCCGAGTTTCGTTCTAGTTTGGTAGTTTTTCTGGCGGCTTCCGTCTTTTCAAGCTTTGTCTTAGCCGTGTTTTGGTTCGTGAAAGCGGGCTGCACAAAGTTGCCAAAGTTGCTCCCATACTAAGATACCTTTCGCCGAGCGAAAACCCAGACTCGAGGGAGCATTTCGGCGCCAGTTCCTGCAACATGGGAAGTGGATACTTGGTGGCTCCCAGCCATCCCCTTAGCTTTTTAGCTTTTGAGTGTTTAGTGGGGTTTTCCATTTAGCCCACTAACTTTGTGAAAACCCACGTTTGATTACCAGGAGTACGGACAAGTCGGGTAGAAGCAGGATTGCTAGCCCGCAGCCAAAACGCGGTGTCTCCCTTTTTCATGGCCCAGAGAGTCGCTTGGTACTCCAGATTGGCGTTTTCGTTTTTGGTTAAAGCGTTCGTTTGGTCCTGAGGCAAACAATTTGGGAGGTTCGCTGAAACTTTCCAGTAGTGTACGGTCAATTTGGGAGGGACATGAGGGACTTACTACATTCATCAGTTGCCCAAAGCCGAACTTTTGCCTTTTGGTTTTCAGATTTGGCCCATGTTTAGTCATGGCGCAAAAGGTTAACCTTCTACTTCTATTCCTGGGTCCCTAAGGGGCAACTAAGATTTGCCTCACTGGGTCCCAGTAGCAAGTAGTTTATGATGAGCTTAGCAAATGAGACCAGTACGGCTGGATATGTTGTTTTAGCACCGTTTAGCACCCAGTCGAGCTTGTCCAAGTTGTTCACTCTTTCGATGGGTGTGGGCCAGTTTTTTGTTTGCTAGGTCAAAATACCCCGGCAAGCATGAACAGCACTTTCTGCCTGAACAAGCTGTGAAGAACATTCGCATGCTTTGTCATTGCGCAGTCATTCTGTCCATGGAGGACAAGCTTGAGCGCTCCCAGACGTAGGAACGCGCCGTTGAACAACACTTCGGCAAGGTCAAGAGCCTTTCCAGGGTTCTGCCACACTCCGGGACGGCATTTATGGGACCACAAGCACCAGCATCTGCGGCAGAAGGAGAAGGCGGCTGTCCAAATCTGCAAAGCAGAGCCTCGTTTGCAGCCGTGCCTGCACGCGCTGGTGTCGACGTGCCTGCGCCCTGCACTGCAAGAGCTCGGTCGTCATGGCGGCAGCAGCCCAGCAAGCCGCAAGCGCGGAAGGTGAACGGCCGGCAATGCGGTAGTACATCCGGGCAAAGGCAAGGTTCACCTTGGACCACTTGGGACGGGGGGGTAGCAGTTTCCGTTCGCGGCTGGCGGCTTGCTTCGGGTTCCCTAGGCCAATTGCCCCAAGGGCAACGACCCGCAGTGCCCCAAACGACCGCTTTCTCAACGGTTCTTGGCTGTGGGCTGGGGAAAAAGCAGGGGTGCTGGCATGGGGAATTGCAGGTGCTCACCCCCGCTTGGAATGCTATTCGATGCGCTTTGGGACCGGCCTGGGGTTGCATGGGAATTTCCAGACAATTGTTTGGTGACAACTTAGTTGCATGTTAGCTCTTCGCTTGAATTATAGAAACATACCTACAAATTCACATTGCCCCAACAGAGGAAGTTCTCCAAGAACGATATTTTTTGGGACTTGTCTCTGAGATGGTCGGGTGACGAGCACACGGATGAAGCGAAACTGAATGGAACCTCTTTGCTTTTCGGGCTCGCCCATTTTCAGGCAACCCCTTGGCGGTTGCGGATTGGTGGTTTGGATTCGGATTTGAACCCCTGGTTCTTGTAGAGGGTGAATAGGCCCCTCGGAACCTCAAAACCACCGCACCAAAAAGAACCGAGGGAAGCTGATTTAATGGACCCTCCAAGTCCCCAGAGACCTGGGTCGAGCGCCCTTCCACCAAGTATGCGCAAGGCTGGCTCGTCGGTTGTTAAGATTGGACCCAGAAAATGGCGTTGGTCTTCCTTGCAGTTTGCCTCTAAACCCACCAAAATAACAAAAACTACCCTCAAACAAAAGACACATCCGGGTGCCCATTTGTTTTCCCCTCGCAGGAGGTCTTGTTTTCTCCGGGTTGGTCCCCATGTATGCTGAGCCGGAGAAGTTTGTTCAAGAAATTGGCGCGATTTGCGAGAGCTTTTGCTCGAGATTCTATCCTACCCCGAAACCACTACCATACTACCCAAGACTTTGATAGGATGTGAGAGCTTCCCCCAAATGGTTGACCCCTTTCAGTGGATAGCTGGAGGAAAACCAAAGAGAAACCCACCATTTAGGGGACCCACAGTTTAGAAACAAACACGGCGACTTTCTGCCGCAAAAAAAAAACCTTCTTCAGGGGTCGAGAGATTGATCTGAGGAGCAGATTGATGTCTGCAACCAAAAGGCAGGGGATTGGGGGGACGAAAGGTGGTGATCCCAACCCAGTGAGCTTGGCCGCATTTGGAGAAACTCGCCCGGGCTCAGAACTCACTCCTTGAGCTGTCCGGACTTGAGTCGCTGGATTTAGTGATCAAGAAGTCCAGACGCTGGACGCCCAACCCAGAGTGAGTTAAGGGACCTCCTTGCATAGCCTTTTAGGTGGGTTCGGTTGGACATAGATGGCACTGGTTCAGATTGGTTGCATTCCATTTACCAAACCTTGGGACAATGGACGCCAATTTTCCTCTTCTTTCCTTCCTTTTCCTTTCCTCTTTCTGGTGCCTTCTTTCTCTTCTTTTCCCTTTTCCTCTTCTGGGTGCCTTCTTCGCACACGAAGGCCCCCTTAACGTGGTGGTTCTCACGGAGAGAAAAGGGGCTGGATAGATAGTAAACTCTCTCAATCATGGGGCTAGATCTGGCTGCAAGTACCCCCGGCCCAACCTTTTGGGCGCCCCCCCCCCCCCCAAATCGTGGGCACCCCCCCACTGGTGGCTCATGGGGCTGACAGCAATTGCCATGGAACTGTGGACCTGGGTCCGGGACGGTCCGGTGTTTTGCTCTGTGTCCCGCTGGTGGTGGCGTTTTAAGTCCTCTCGTGTTCTGCCGGCCAGGAGTGGTGCACTTCCCCCGGCCGGAGACAAACGTGCTGCAAACATCTGCGAACCACAGCTAAGCTATGGGTATCAAGCAATGAGAGTGCGGTCCTGTTGCCGGATCCTTGTGGGAGACGGTTGGGATGTCCCCAAACTAAGAATAGAAGGGCTGCTTGCAAATCCCTGGCACGGGGAAATCTTGATGTTCGCAATAGGGTATCCTGAAGAAGAAGCTTGGCCTCCCTTTCAGTTGCATTTTCCTTTCACCCCGGAGCAGTTTTTGTGGGTCACCCGAAAAACCACTTGTCCCGCAAAAGATGCCGCGTGCTTGCGACACGGTTGTGGGCTCTTTGGTCAGGTGCAGAACTTGAGGTCGTTTGCTCGGCCGGTGGTTTTTGTTAGGCCTGGGAAATCCAATTCTCAAAGTGAATCGGCCGGATCTGACCTTTTGGTTTCCCAGAATTGGTCTTTTTGTAGTCATGGCAGAAGGTGGGTCAACAGGCGAACATTGCAAAATTTATCGCCTGAGGTCAGAAATAAGCAAGGAATACTAAATACCAATGCAAAATCAACTTGGGCTACAGGAAACCGTACAAGGCCCAAAGCCCTCAAACGCGACTCGACCGCTCAAAAGCTGGGGCTTTCCAAACCTGGCCGTTCCAAGTACGTTCTGAGTTGATGGGTTTGGGTTCAAAGGGATTAGCCCCCGGTACAAAGGGGTCCCACATGTCGCGTGCTTCAAACTGAAACTCGCTACTGGGGGGGGTCTCAACAATAAGGAGGACCATGAAACACCCATTTTGGTATGGGCCGGTCGCCCTGCCGTACTCCACGGCCGTCGCAGGTCCTCGGCGGCGCAGTGGACCGCGCCGTGGCGGACTTCGCCCTCTGCGCCCGCCAGCTCCAGGCGGGTGCGAGCCGCCCCCCACCCCCCCGAAACCACGGCCTTTGTGGTATATTGTTGTAGCCAAGAAGCCATAGGTCCCCCCAGCTAGGTGCCAACTTTGACCGTTTCTTGTTTGGGGGAGGGTTCCGAACCCTACTAAAATAGACTACGGAAAAAAAAGAGGGTGCCCTTATTCTAACCTCTCTACTGGAGGGCCTAGCATATATTCGGGACCGTGCGGGGCCCGCCACGAGCAATTCGGGAACCCGGCCCCGCACCCGTCGATTCGGCAGCCGGCCGCCAAGGCGCCCGAATCTGGGCGGCTCGGATACAGGTATCGCACTTGTCCGTTCATAAAGCTTAAGTCACTGTTTGGGTCTGGAACCATTTTGGCTGCGCACGAAAAGTTGTGACTTTCTTTGGCCTGTCCACTCGGAGGACTCAGGGGAACCACCCCATCAATCCGAAGTTAACATTACCGTCAATTCGAAAGTGTTTGGGTGGTGCAAAAGTTTCTCAAAAAAATCTGACTTTCAGAAACAACCAAGGTTCACGCAAAGTGGTTCTACACCCCCACCCCCATTCCCTACAATCATGCCTCAAGGACATCATGTTGACCCGGAGTTGAGAAGGAGCCTAAATCCCGCCATTCCCTACTGGGAATCGGCATGTCAGACAAGATTCAAGATTCAGAAAAAAAAATAACACATGGAAACCTCACATCTCCTACAACACAACAAACACGCCAAAAAACACATCTCCAACATAGGACATATTTATATGCATATATTTGAACAATGGATAAACATATAAAAAATCAAAAAATTGGAAAAAAACGAAAAACAACTAGACTCGGAAGGTGGACACATCAGCTGCAACTTGAGATCACCGCATCTTTCAGCCATCCGCCAGGCGGGCGAAGGCACGGAGCGGGAGGAGCTCCAGGCCTCTTGGAGCGCTTCTTTTTGGGGCCTTTTGACCTTTTGGTTTTCCCATTTTGGTCCCAGAATGGGTTTTCCAATTTTGGTCCCTTTTGGTTTTCCAATTTTGGTCCATTTTTAGTAAAGGTCCCAAAAGGTGATCACCTTTTATTTCTAGGTCTCTTGGGCAAGTGAGTAATGTGAGCCACGTGCTAAACATTCGGGGATTGATCAAGGTTAGTCAGGGATCCCAACCAGAAATCATTCGCTGCGGCTCTCCGCCTTAGTTCTTGAGGCGTGGTTTTCTGGGGATTTGACCAGTTTAATACCAGGGGTGTTGAGCGAGCGAGTGACTCATGTGGCTGGACTTCGGGTCCTGCGGTCCCGTGGAAAAAATATCACCCACAGGTCCGCATGGGATGAGTTCGGGGTGGCTCCCCCCAAAACATAAATCTGCCTAGGAAAGTGGGTAGATGGGGGAAGGGGGGGTTGGCCCCCCCAAACAAAGCATGAGTTTACCTGGAAGAATTTAACTCTGAGCTTCCTTTTTGAAAGGATTTGAGTAGGAGATGATGAGTGAGATACTAGGGCTGGTGTTTGTTTACTAGGGCTGGTCCGCCTGGCTGGCTGGCTGGCTGGC
>CAUJNA010000446.1:917934-942934 GCA_963377175.1 Effrenium voratum
CTGTTTTCAGGTCGCCCTTGGATTGGTTCGGCGCCCGTTTCCTTTCGAAGCCAAATGGGGAAGGTCAACCCAAGCTCCACCAAACACAACCACTTGCGGAAGGCGCTGTCGTAGGGCCTTTAGCTCGCTGGGTTCCATGAAGCCGCAACACAAATTGGAATAGGCGCTGGGTTCCACCAGCTTCTATTGAATCACCCCCCACACATGTGGCATGGGCGGCCGCAACACATAGGAATAGGTTGCTTCTGTTGAATCACCTGGGGTGTCAAAATACGCGCCGCCTTTTGCTCCTCCTGCACACATGTGGCTTGGGCGGCCTCTTGGGGGCCAGTCGGTTGTCAACAAGGGTGACCTTTACCTCTGTTTGAAGGTACTCCCATTTTTTCGGGGTGGTAAAGGGAAAGCAACCGGAAAACCACCATTTTTGTTTGGTTCCATATCCTATTTTGACCGAGGTCCACGGGGTTTCTTCCGGAACCAAGGAGACCAACATTTGGCTGTGGGTCAAAACCAATGGTACCATTTTGGGCTAGGTGCACCCATGTTCGCTTATTTTCGTGGGGATCGGGATGTTGACTGGGGGTACGATTTGGATTTTGACCCATGGCCATTTGACTAAAAGCACCACATCAAGTTTGCCCCAAAATCAGCTGCCCCCCCGATTGGTGGCTTGGTGGTTAAGGGAGCTTTCCCACAAAGCCATGGCCATTTGTCTAAAGACGAGCCACCCAGTGGCATGTCCAGCGCTGACCCCGCAGGCCTTTCTCCAAACTGCCAGCTGGGTTCGCTTGGAAGCTGGCATGGGCCTGCGCCCCAGCGGTTTCGTCACGCTGACGGATATGTTTTGACTTAGGACGAAACGGCCGGGTTGAGCATCGCTTGGCGGGTCCAAGCGAATCGTCCGGTTCCTGGGTTTGTTTTGGGTTGTTTGGGGTTTAGTGGTTGGGTTTCCATTTCACCCGCTAAAGGTTTGTGTTTCTAGGAGGGGATCTGAGGCGATCAAAACCGCAGTGGATGGACAAAGTCCTGCGCCTTGGAAACGATTGATTGGTATTTGCTGGAGGGAATCATCAGAAACCAGGGTTTCCTTGGTTGGTGCAGGAGTAGGGAATGCCTCATGTTCGAATAATTGCTAATCACTTTTGCCAGAAGAAACACCGGGTCCCTCCTAACCTGCCACTTTTTAGGAACATCCGGGCAAGATTCTTGTTAACAACCTGGACTCTCCAGACAACTTAATCATGTTTCCCCAAATTTGATGTTTAAGGGTCCTAGAGATTTCAGGTGCAACACGCAGCCGCCACACCTCCCAAAGATTAGGAATCCAGCTCAGAAAGGATTCCCTGAAATCTTCACGGCCCTTTTCGTGAAATACCCCGCTAAGGGCGGACATGACCCCAGAGGCCTACCTTGCTGGTGCCAACAAAACATTCGTTCCCAAAGGAATCTTCTGGGACATGGACCTTCTGTACGGAACACGGACCCCCCAAACAAAACAATCAAGCAAAGGCGCTTTTGTAGCCCGCTGGTCCAAAGCGACTCGACCTTTTGGTTTTTGCTTTCCTATTTTTGTGCCCACGTTTAGGCATGGACCCGCTTAAGGCGGTCAGCTTTTATTTCCACCCGGACGGGCCACTGAGGTAGAGTGATCCCCTGCTGGGAGTTCCGGAGAAAAAACGCAATGCTAGGGCGAGGCTGAAGATGTTGCCCATCAAAGTCGAATCCCAGCGTGTAAAAACCGGAACCCCGCAATGGGTGTGTCAACCAAAAAGCTGGTGGGCAGGTGCCCGTTTTTTTCTCCACTAATGGTTTTTCTGCACTCATGACGTGTCAATCATGTTGTTTTGCTGTACCCCAAATTCTTGGGCCCTAAATATTTAGGGCCCTAATGTTAACCCCGCATTAATACACCCCTGGTTGATTTTCATCGGGGGGTGTCCCCTTTCAGTGGGGATTCAGACCACTTTTGGAGGGAACGCTCCCCCAATAATGGGACGGGTTTAAATTCATCCTGGGTCAACATTATTCGTCAGGCAACCTGGAGGCTTCGGGAGTAGCGGGGTCTCTCAAGAAACCAGACCGGTCCACGCCGGATTCCGGGCCCTATGTTGCATGGTTAAGACATCAGCGGTTGGGCAATTTAAATGGGGTTTCCTTGTGGCAGGGTGCTGTGAAGGGAAAGGTTCAGAGCCTATTCTGACCGGCAACGAAGCCAGTGGGACTGGTGGGCAGGCGCAGGCTGATTTGGAAATTTGATGGCATCTTCAGCAAGGGGATGCTTTCACTATCCAAACTTCGCTCCCATTCTCTGCTCGTGTTCATGGGATTCTACCACCCAAGTACTGAACCGGTTTCCTCAATCAGGTTATCCAGGCCTTCCTTAGGGGGTCTTAGAAAGGTTCTGAGACCCCTGTAAGAAATGAGGGTTGGGGGGATGATGGACACTTGCGGTCTATTTCGAACCCTCTTCTTTTAGGGCAACGGTGTTGAAGGGCTGCCTGCAAAATGCTCTGAAGTGTCCATGGCAAGCGTGGAGAGTGCGCATCGCTTCTGGGCACGAATCAACTTCGCTCAAGAAAGTCATCGATCGAAGCGCACAACAACCTTTTCGCTTTTCCAGTTGCTCTGTGGTAGGGTGACTTTGTGATTTTGGGAGAAAAGGTCTCTCTTGAAACACAGCCAGCGACAAAGACGCGGCACGCGCCCTTTCTCCCCGTGTGGGGCCCGTGTGAGTCCCCTTGTGGTTTGCCAGCTTTGGTCTGTTTCCAGTTTCATGCAAGCGGGATGTGGTTACATTTGGATCACACCTTGTAGACCAAGGCAGGCTTTCCTCCATTTCCCTTTTAACTCCAAAAGTAGCGATTTCAGTGGAAACCAGTATAATTAGACAGATGCACTTTTGAAGCGACATTCCAGTGCCTGCCTTTTTGAGGCCTGAACCGCATGGTGCGTTCCCAAACCCCTCAAGAGAATTCCATGGGGAGGGAAAAGACAAGGGAATTCCACAGGAAAAGAAAGGGAAATTCGCGGTGGAGAAAAAAACACATCAGGGGGACACGCAGTCGAGGCATGGCGCGCGCTTATTTGCTGCGGGCCTGCTGGCGTCGCCACGTGCCCTGGCTGCCGGAGGCGCGACCGGAGAATGCGGAGGCCTCCGGTTGAGTGCGTTGGTGGATGCCCAAATTGCCATAAGCCAAGCGCTCTCAACCACCCAACCAGGGTACGGGTACCCTCCCACAAATTTTCACACATGGAACCCCATGATAAGCCAAGCGTGGTGGTTTGGATTGGTTTGGAGTAGTGGTTTGGAGGTGTTCCGGGGCTGGTTTCTGAAATGAAGGTACCCTCTCACCAATTAACATGGAAACGGTCCGGGATTTTCGGGGAACCGGTCCTGGTTCAGACCATTTTTATTTAAGGGCTGCCGCCCAGTGCCGCCGACCCCTGGATTTAGTTGTGGTTTTCGAGCAACCAAAAACAGTGCCCTTGGTTTTGGTTTCTTTGGTTTCTTGCGAATGATGCGTAGTGATGATTATCATCAAGGCAGGACTCCAAATCTCAATGACCCAAATGGCATCTGAGGCGAGATGCCGTTTCGACAGTGATGCGTAGTCATGATTATGATCATCGCTGCTGGGAGATGCTGGGGATGCGTAGTGATGATTATCATCAAGGCAGGACTCCAAATCTCAATGACAAATGGCATCTGAGGCGAGGTGCCGTTTCGATAGTGATGCGTAGTCATGATCATCGCTAGGCACCCTTGGTAATGCAGAGGATGCTACGATGATAGTGATCATGACAGTTGCATCACCAATGCTGCCTGATAAGAGATGACGACGACCATGATGATAATAGCACGGGCCTGATGCTCGTTATCATCCGCATCATGACAACGATCACCACAACATCCTCTGCATCACTACTTGTTCCTTGATAACTATCATCATCGCATCCTTTGCATTGCCAAGGATGTCTAACGTCCCTTTTGATTTCTATATATAGTAATATAGTAAGATATGAGATGATGGCAGGTGATGATCAGACGATGATAAAGATGACGACGAGGATGACAACATCATCGTAGCATCCTCTGCATCACTACTTGTTCCTTGATAACTATCATCACCGCATCCTTTGCATTGCCAAGGATGTCTAACGTCCCTTTTGATTTCTATATATAATAAGTAGGATATGATAAGTAATAAGTAAGATATGATAAGACATGAGATGACGCCAGATGATGATCAGATGATGAGAAAGATGACGACGAGGATGATAACTATCATCGTAGCATCCTTAGCATCACCAACGGCTGTGATGATAACCATCATCGCAGCATCCTCTGCATCGCCGATGCTGCCTGATAAGAGATGACGACGGCCATGATGATAATAGCACGGGCCTGATGCTCGTTATCATCCGCATCATGACAACGATCATCACAACATCCTCTGCATCACTACTTGTTCCTTGATAACTATCATCATCGCATCCTTTGCATTGCCAAGGATGTCTAACGCCCCTTTTGATTTCTACACATAGTACAGTAAGATATGAGATATGAGATGATGGCAGGTGATGATCAGACGATGATAAAGATGATGACAAAGATGATAACTATCATCGTAGCATCCGTAGCATCACTAAAGGCTGCGATGACAACTATCATCGCAGCATCCTCTGCATCACCAATGCTGCCTGATAAGAGATGACGACGACCATGATGATAATGGCACGGGCCTGATGATCGTTATCATCCGCATCATGACAACTATCATCACAACACCCTCTGCATCACTACTTGTTCCTTGATAACTATCATCATCGCATCCTTTGCATTGCCAAGGATGTCTAACGTCCCTTTTGATTTCTATATATAGTAAGATATGAGATGATGGCAGGTGATGATCAGACGATGATAAAGATGATGACAAGGATGATAACTATCATCGTAGCATCCGTAGCATCACTAATGGCTGCGATGACAACTATCATCGCAGCATCCTCTGCATCACCAATGCTGCCTGATAAGAGATGACGACGACCATGATGATAATAGCACGGGCCTGATGCTCGTTATCATCCGCGTCATGACAACGATCATCACAACATCCTCTGCATCACTACTTGTTCCTTGATAACTATCATCATCGCATCCTTTGCATTGCCAAGGATGTCTAACGTCCCTTTTGATTTCTAAAAATAGTAAGATATGAAAAGATATGAGATGATGGCAGGTGATGATCAGACGATGATAGAGATGATGACAAAGATGATAACTATCATCGTAGCATCCGTAGCATCACTAACGGCTGCGATGACAACTATCATCGCAGCATCCTCTGCATCACCAATGCTGCCTGATAAGAGATGACGACGACCATGATGATAATAGCACGAGCCTGATGCTCGTTATCATCCGCGTCATGACAACGATCATCACAACATCCTCTGCATCACTACTTGTTCCTTGATAACTATCATCATCGCATCCTTTGCATTGCCAAGGATGTCTAACGTCCCTTTTGATTTCTATATGTAGTAAGATATGATAAGATATGAGATGATGGCAGGTGATGATCAGACGATGATAAAGATGACGACGAGGATGACAACATCATCGTAGCATCCTCTGCATCACTACTTGTTCCTTGATAACTATCATCACCGCATCCTTTGCATCGCCAAGGATGTCTAACGTCCCTTTTGATTTGTATATATTATAATAAGTAAGATATGACAAGTAATAAGTAAGATATGATAAGACATGAGATGACGCCAGATGATGATCAGATGATGAGAAAGATGACGACGAGGATGATAACTATCATCGTAGCATCCTTAGCATCGCCAACGGCTGTGATGATAACCATCATCGCAGCATTGTCTGCATCGCCGATGCTGCCTGATAAGAGATGACGACGGCCATGATGATAATAGCACGGGCCTGATGCTCGTTATCATCCGCAACATGACAACGATCATCACAACATCCTCTGCATCACTACTTGTTCCTTGATAACTATCATCATCGCATCCTTTGCATTGCCAAGGATGTCTAACGCCCCTTTTGATTTCTATATATCAGGGCCAAACGACGGGGGTCACCACTAAGTCGGGATCACCGGCTCGCGTTCGCCTAGGTTCGTGGTACCCCCCCCCCCTTCGGCTAACCCTTCGTGGCTGTTTATTCCCCCCCCCCCCCCCCCCACCCCCCCCCCCCCCCCCCCCCCCCCCCCCTTTTTCCCCCCCCCCCCCCCCCCCCCCCCCCCCCCCCCCCCTTTTTTTTTTTTTCCCCCCCCCCCCCCCCCCCCCCACCCCTGGAGTTTGGCTCAAGTGGGCTTAAGCTTATTTGTTATGTATTTATAATATTACAGGTATACTATATTGTATGCTTTCTTATTTAATACTTTTCTCCTAATATATTTAATAACCTATATAATAACCTATATTATATTATATATATATGGTATACAGTGACAATCTATTGAGGTTGGTTAAGAATCCGGTTCCCAGCAGTAGACAAGCTGCTGCGGCCGCCCTGGGCCTTGGCCAGAGCCTCAGCGGCCTCCACTAATGATTGTCATGCCTTACCAGGCTGATCGTGTGTGTGTGTGTGTGTGTGTGTGTGGGTGCGTGTGTGGGCGCGCAGTGTATGTGTGGGTGTGTGTGTGTGTGTGTGGGTTTACGTGGTCATGTGACTCAATGTCTGACAATGCCGCATGTGTGTGGTAGTGTGAATGGTTGCCTGTCTGTGGGTGCCTGTGAATCTGCATGTTGATGTAAATTAACATCCAAATATAGCAAGCTCAAGGGGCACATTTTTACGATTTTTTCGGGCCAATGCTAGACACCGTTTCTTGCCCCAGGAACGAACATGTACTGCAAAGATCTGCATGTTACTCTGCTTGCCACGTTGACATGACCAGTGCCACTTTGACCAAGCCATTTTTTGAATTTGCTGGTTTTGAGGGTTGCTTGTCCAGTTGGGCCTTGAGGCCAGCGGGGTCTAAAGACCCTGCTGGCTTTGAGGCTGGCTGGGTTGCTTGTCCAGTTGGGCCTCGAGGCCAGCAGGGTCTGTAAGACCCTGCTGGCTTTGAGGCTGGCTGGGTTGCTTGTCCAGTTGGGCCTCGAGGCCAGCAGGGTGTGTAAGACCCTGCTGGCTTTGAGGCTGGCTGGGTTGCTTGTCCCTCAGTTGGGCCTTGAGGCCAGCCGGGTCTACAGACCTTGCTGGCTTTGAGGCTGGCTGGGTTGCTTGTCCAGCTGGGCCTCGAGGCCAGCAGGGTCTGCAAGACCCTGCTGGCTTTGAGGCTGGCTGGGTTGCTTGTCCAGTTGGGCCTCGAGGCCAGCAGGGTATGTAAGACCCTGCTGGCTTCGAGGCTGGCTGGGTTGCTTTTCAGTTGGGCCTCGAGGCCAGCGGGGTCTGTAAGACCCTGCTGGCTTTGCGGGGTTTGCTGGGGTAGGTGGGCCTCTGAGGCCAGCAGGGGGAGTTTAAAGGACGCTGGCTGGCTTTGAGCTGGCTGGGTTTGCTGCTCAGTTGGGCCTCGAGGCCAGCAGGGTCTGTAAAGACCCTTGCTGGCTTTGAGGCTGGCTGGGATGGTGTTGTCCAGGTTGATGGGGTCCTGGTCCACCATCCCGGCCATCGTCTCCTGCAGCTTTGAGGCTTGGCTGGGTTGCCTTTACTGGCCTATGAGGCCAGCGGTGGTTGACAGACCTTGCTGGCTTTGAGGCTGGCTGGGTTTTTAGCGTTGTCCAGTTGGGCCTCGAGGCCAGCAGGGTCTGTAAGACCCTGCTGGCTTCGAGGCTGGCTGGGTTGCTTTTCAGTTGGGCCTCGAGGCCAGCGGGGTCTGTAAGACCCTGCTGGCTTTGAGGCTGGCTGGGTTGCTTGTCCCTCAGTTGGGCCTTGAGGCCAGCCGGGTCTACAGACCTTGCTGGCTTTGAGGCTGGCTGGGTTGCTTGTCCAGTTGGGCCTCGAGGCCAGCAGGGTCTGTAAGACCCTGCTGGCTTTGAGGCTGGCTGGGTTGCTTGTCCAGTTGGGCCTGGAGGCCAGCGGGGTCTGTAAGATCCTGCTGGCTGTGAGGCTGGCTGAGTTGCTTGTCCAGTTGGGCCTTGAGGCCAGCGGGGTCCAAACACCCTGCTGGCTTTGAGGCTGGCTGGGTTGCTTGTCCAGTTGGGCCTCGAGGCCAGGGTCTGTAAGACCCTGCTGGCTTCGAGGCTGGCTGGGTTGCTTGTCCAGTTGGGCCTCGAGGCCAGCAGGGTCTTACACCCTGCTGGCTTTGAGGCTGGCTGGGTTGCTGGTCCAGTTGGGCCTCGAGGCCAGACCCTGCTGGCTCTGAGGCTGGCTGGGTTGCTTGTCCAGTTGGGCCTCGAGGCCAGCAGGGTCTGTAAGACCCTGCTGGCTTTGAGGCTGGCTGGGTTGCTTGTCCAGTTGGGCCTCGAGGCCAGCAGGGTCTGTAAGACCCTGCTGGCTTTGAGGCTGGCTGGGTTGCTTGTCCAGTTGGGCCTCGAGGCCAGCGGGGTCTGCGTAAGCCCCTGCGGCTTTGAGGCTGGCTGGGTTGCTTGCGCAAGTTGGGCTGAGGCCAGCGGCGCCTTAAAGACCTTGTGGCTTTGAGGCTGGCTGGGTTGCTTGTCCCGTTGGGCCTCGAGGCCGAGGTCTGCAAGGACCCCTGCTGGCTTTGAGGAGCGCTTTGCTTCCAGCTATGCTTGTCCAAGTTGGGCCTCCGCTTGCACGTAGCAAGCTCGGGCTCGCAGGTTGGTGGCCTGGGTTTGCGTCAGCAGTTGTGCCTCGAGGCCAGCAGGGGTCTGTAAGACCCTGCTGCTTTGGGGGGGCCCCCCCCCCCCCAGGCCTTTGAGGCTGGCTGGGTTGCTTGTCCAGTTGGGCCTCGAGGCCAGCAGGGTCTGTAAGACCCTGCTGGCTTTGAGGCTGGCTGGGTTGCTTGGCCAGTTGGGCCTCGAGGCCAGCGGGGTCTGTAAGACCCTGCTGGCCGTTTATTCTATTTTGGCTCCGCTTGTAAGACCCTGTGCTTTGAGGCTGGGGCAAATAGGGGGGGGAGATTTGCTTGTACGTTGGGGGCCACGAGAGGCCAGCAGGGTCTTACACCCTGCTGGCTTTGAGGCTGGCTGGGTTGCTTGTCCAGTTGGGCCTTGAGGCCAGCAGGGTCTGTAAGACCCTGCTGGCTCTGAGGCTGGCTGGGTTGCTTGTCCAGTTGGGCCTCGAGGCCAGCAGGGTCTGTAAGACCCTGCTGGCTTTGAGGCTGGCTGGGTTGCTTGTCATCCAGTTGGGCCTTGAGGCCAGCGGGGTCTAAAGACCTTGCTGGCTTTGAGGCTGGCTGGGTTGCTTGTCCAGTTGGGCCTCGAGGCCAGCAGGGTCTTGCAGACCCTGCTGGCTTTGAGGCTGGCTGGGTTGCTTGGCCAGTTGGGCCTCGAGGCGAGCAGGGTCGGTAAGACCCTGCTGGCTTCGAGGCTGGCTGGGTTGCTTGTCCAGTTGGGCTCGAGGCCAGCAGGGTCTGTAAGACCCTGCTGGCTTTGAGGCTGGCTGGGTTGCTTGTCCAGTTGGGCCTCGAGGCCAGCAGGGTCTGTAAGACCCTGCTGGCTTTGAGGCTGGCTGGGTTGCTTGGCCAGTTGGGCCTCGAGGCCAGCGGGGTCTGTAAGACCCTGCTGGCTTTGAGGCTGGCTGGGTTGCTTGTCCAGTTGGGCCTCGAGCGGGGTCTGTAAGACCTTGCTGGCTTTGAGGCTGGCTGGGTTGCTTGTCCAGGCTGGGCCTTGCGGCCAGCATAGTCTGCAGGACATCTGCTGGCTTTGAGGCTGGCTAGATTGCTTGTCCAGTTGCGCCTCAAGGCCAGCAGGGTCTGTAGGACCCTGCTGGCTTTGAGGCTGGCTGGGTTGCATGCCCAGTTGGGCCTCGAGGCCTGAGGCTGGCTGGATTCAGTTGGGAGGCTGGGTTGGTTGTCCAGTTGGGCCTTGAGGCCAGCGCGGTCTGCAAGACTTCTGCTGGCTTTGAGGCTGGCTGGGTTGCTGTTGCAGCAGGGTCTGGCTTTGAGGCTGGCTGGGTTGCTTGTCCAGTTGGGCCTCAAGGCCAGCAGGGTCTGTAAGACCCTGCTGGCTTTGAGGCTGGCTGGGTTGGTTGTCCAGTTCATGGATGCACAGCAGGGTCTGTAAGACCCTTGCTGGCTTCGAGGTTGGGCGGGGATCTTGACCATGCAGTTGGTCAAGGTCAGTGGGGTCTGCAAGACCTTTGCTGGCTTTGAGGCTGCCTGTGTTGCTTGTCCATTGGCTTCGAGGCTCGCAGGTGTTGAGGCTGGCTGGGTTGCTTGCCCCAGGTCATAGTGTTCTGCAATGTCCTTGCGTCGCATTTTTCTCAGCTGTGCTTGCTGCTAAGGTCGGCATGGTCTCAAGGTCGCCTTCGGCCTTCTGCTTGAGGGGGCAGGCTCCACTTGCACTATTATTTTTGACTCAGTGTTGCAAGGTGGGTTAGCAGGATCTTCTGGTTTCAAGGTGGATGGGCTTCTTGACCATGCAGTTGGTCAGCGGGGTCTACAAGGCCCTGCTGGCTTTGAGGCTGGCTGGGTTGCTTGCCCAGTTGGCCGTGGAAGCAAGCAGGCAGGGTTGTGGGTCCTTTTGATTTTGAATGTTGTTTGCCCAGTTGGGCCTTGAGGCCGGCATATGTAAGACCGCTGCTGGCTTCCAGGCTGGCAAGTGTTGAGTCAAGGCTGGGTTGCTTGCCCCGTGTTTTGTCCAATGTCCTTGCGTTTCATTTTAATCAGCTGTGCCTGCAGGTTGCCGTGCTCGCCTTCTGCGTTTGACGAGGACCGCTTCAGGGATTGACTCGCATTGCAAGACATGGGGCATACTTGGTTTGACTCAGTGTTGGCAGCACAAATGAGCAGAGCATGCATGATTCATCGGATCAAGCATATTATCTGGTCAAGGTCACAGCAGCCATTGACAGAATGTGTGGTCTGACATGGTCTGACATGGTGCCCCGAACCGGTCTGACATGGTGCCCCGAACCAGGTCCCGACATTGGCTTGCACTCTAGGTCCTTCGGTCCTTCGGTCTTGCCATGTCGGACGACGAAACCCCGGTTCCAACGGAGGTGGTTCCGGAGGTTGCCACGGAGGTCCCAACGGTCACGCAGCTGCCTTGCTCTTCAGCGCCCGCGCCAACCGAAACGGCGATCCCAGTTGGCCAGGCCGGGCCTGGAGGGAGTGGGTCCAAGCTTACTTAAGCTTTAAGCCAAAAGGATCACCCGACCCCTGCAACATAATCATATGGGATTGCAAGTTGGCTGCGTTTGCGCCGCGCTTGCCCTCAGGCTGACTCTTCGTCATCCGGGTCATCACGAGGCGCTAGAACCGGTCAGCCCAGGGCCCACAGAAACAAGGGCAAACATCGCAAGAAGCCCAATGCACACATCCGAGCTGCTCGCAGAAAACGAAAGGCCGAAGCTGCACAGCCCAAACCTGCGGCCAAACACGGGGCCAAACACGGGGCCAAGCACGGGGCCAAAGACACGGCCAAACATGCGGCCACCTCCACAAAGGAGGCCAGGGTCGAACAGACCAAGGCGGAGGTCCAGCCAGCAGCAAGGTCTTCCACCCCAACCGAACGCGACAGCCCATCGGACTATGAGGCCCCTTGGCTGCGTGACATAGAGTTGACAGTCATTGAGGCAGTAATCTCATCAAATTTGGTTCCATGATTCGGGTAGGCCTTGCATCGGGAGTACTGCTTGCTGCGGACGGTCATTTGCTACATGGCCGAGTCGCATCCAGCTTCTTGGCGGCAAGCTGAATGTGGCACTTGTTCGCGCCTTCTGTTTGACGATGTGGATGTTGCCGCAATGAGCTCAGGGTGTTCGCCACGCCTGCCAGCCTCTGTCCTACGACCCCCCCGGAGAGGTCCCGGCAGGCGCCGAGCATCGCAGACATGTCTGTGAAGTGTCTCGCACGGGATTAATTATTGAGAGAGTTGTGTGATTTGCTTGTTCTATGCAGCAACGATTTCGCCATGAATCTCAGGTACTTCGCAATTGGCTGGGTATTGGGGCCAGCCAGTTGGCCTGGTGGTCACTGCACTTCCCGGAATCTTGGCCGCATTGTCTTTTTCGGCTGCGCAGAAGTTGTGCGTATTACATTTATGCTATTTAACCCCTTATATCAAATGGCCCACACCAAGGGCGATGTCGAGCAGGCCCAGAGGGTCATCCAGCAGATGGAGCATCGAAGGTCTGTCGGGAGATTTGGTCTGCCGGCCCCTCCACCACCTCCACCACCTCCGCGGCCTCCAGCGCCTCCGAAGTCAGGAGCAGCAGGGGCTTTTGTGCTGACTTTGTCATGGTGGACATGTTTGTCAGCTTAGAAGTAAAGTGCGATGCTCATGGCCCAAATCCAGCAAACATGATTGCAAATGCAGGAGGTCTGCCAAATGCTCCTGAACGCCGTGACACAGGCGAGTTGGTTTCTTGTGCGGACATCTGCCCCTTCTGACGTCACAGGTCATTTGCCGGCAGTGCCTGTGACGGCTGGCGGTCAGATGAAAGCTGGCCTTTCTCAAGGAGGCAAGGTTGTGTCACAGAAGCATCATGCTGCAGTGTCATTAGCAAAGCCGTTTTCTGAATTTCGAAGCTGTGAGCAGGTGCACCTGGTCCGGCGGTCAAGTTCATTGTGCCGCACACACCGCCGCCCAAGTCCAGCGCCCCGAAGCCACCGCCACCAGTACCAGTGAAAGCCAAGCCGGCCTGGCCTGAGGCCTGAGGCTGCTGTGGCCTCTTTTTGCCGCACACCGGTCTGCCATCCACATGCTTGCCCCGGCTAAGAAAGGCCTTTAATCAACTGCGCCCAGTCTCAGACCAAAAGCGTGGTTTCGCAAGCAGCAGGCATGTGGATCTTCTGGGTCTCACCTCGCTTTTCCTCACGGATCACTGGTCCGAAAGTTTCACGACGAGTGTGGGTGCTCAAAATAATGCCTGATTGCTGGCTGTGCTTACCACCCCTCCCCAAGCTATATTTAAATCAGCGGTGTTTGGTCAGTAGATCAGGGGTCAGAATATCGCATGTCATATGGCCATGGTGACAAACAAAGCTGCAGGACTTGTGCCTGGCCTCAGCCTCACGCTCAGCCTCACGCTCAGGCGCACTCAGGCTTGGCAAGTTGACTTGGCAAGTGAACCGGCCCAGGTATGCTGGGGCATTTGGCTGGATTCTAAGCGCTCACAAGGTCTAGGCTGTGCAGTGCGTGGAGCATTTCTTGTGTTGACTGTGCTTCGAGGCCCCACATCAGGCAACAATCTGGTCTTAGGTGCGAGAGATGACGCTTGCGCATTTGAGTGTCTGAGCATGTGTTTGTAACAAGTGGCCTGCGCACCAGGCCGTTTTGTCTTGCAGCCAGGCCTTGGGGACAGCAGTTGTTAGGCCTTCATTACATGAGGCGTGCCTTGCATGGTCTGCTTGCAAGCATGCTGGTCATTTTGGTCCTGCAAGATTGAGTTGGATGATGCCTGTCCAGTCATGTTGGGCCTTGAGGCCAGTGACTTTTATTGGCCTTGAGGCCGGCGGTTGGTGAAGCATGGGGGCAGCAAGGTTTTGCAACCTTTGCTGGCTGGGGCTGCCTTGAGGCCAGCGAGGTCCTGCAGCCTCTGCTGGCTTTGGGGCTGCCTCGAGGCCAGCGAGGTCTTGCAACCTCCGTTGGCTGTGGTGTCACCTTGCGGCCCGCAAGGTCCTGCAACCTCTGCTGGCTTTGGGGCTGCCTTGAGGCCAGCGAGGTGTTGCAACCTCTGCTGGTCTTGGGGCTGAGCAAGGTGTGGTGGCCTCTGCTCGCTTTGAGGCTGCCTTGAGGCCAGCGAGGTGTTGCAAGCTGTGCTGGCATTCTGCTGGCTTTGGGGCTGCCTCAAGGCCAGCGAGGTCTTACAACCTCTGCTGGCTTTGGGGCTGCCTCAAGACCAGCAAGGTCTTACAACCTCTGCTGGCTTGGCTGCCTCGAGGCCAGCGAGGTCTTGCAACCTACGTTGGCTGTGGTGTCGCCTTGCGGCCCACGAAATCCTGGAACCTCTGCTGCCTTTGGGGCTGCCTTGAAACCAGCGAGGTGTTGCAAACTGTGCTGGCATTCTGCTGGCTTTGGGGCTGCCTCGGGGCCAGCGAGGTCTCCTCTACTGGCCTTGGGCTCAAGGCCAGCAAGGTCTCACAACCTCTGCTGGCTTTGGCGTCGCCGAGGCCAGCAACGGTGCAGCCTCCGCTGGTGCCTCGGGGCCAGCGAGGTCTTACACTGGCTTTGGGTCTGCCTTGAGTAGTTGAGGCCAGCGAGGTCTTGCAAGTTCTTGCAGACTTTTGCTGGCTTTGTAAAACTCCTCAACAGGCCTCTGCTTGTCCAGTCCAAAGTCGTGGTTGCTGGACCTTCAGTGTGCTCGCTAGGCTTTGCCCTCAAGGCTGGCGTGGACCTGCTGTTGCTGTGCAGTGGGAACAGTCCTAGAACTGCGCTCGGATTTGCTTCAGGCCCAATGTGGTCATCTGGCTGCACTTTATTATTGCAGGAGCGTGCGCCTGGCTTGGTTACTTTCCAGTGATGCATTGATGCCTGACGCCTGCGTTGACGTTGGGCGAATTGACAAATCATTTTCCCGGGCAGTTCCAAGCAATATTTTTCTATCATGACATCAATTGAATTCTTTTCGAGGGGTGCTTGCATCTTGCCATGCAGTTTGCATTTTTCACGCTCAAGGCGGTCTAGCAAAGATGTCACAGCCTTTGGTCACTGCGCCAGATGGCTCGCTTTGGATGCAGGTCCCACCTGTACTCCTAGAACCAATGGGCACACATGGCCCGCCACCTTTCCCCCAGGCCAAAGTGACGGCGCTCCCTCCCCCACCGCCACCCAAGCTCGCCACGCCGCCGGTCTTTGTGCCCTGGAATGCCTCTGGCCAAGCGAGCACAGCCATGCCTCCCGGGCAACCAACGGCGGGCCAAGTGGCAGGTCCGCTGACAGGTCAGCCAGCTGGTCCAGCGGCTGGTCGAGATGCGGGTGGTCGCCCGCCGGATCAGTTGCCTCGCATCAAGGAAATGGTGATGGAGCTGGCGCCGCACATGCATTTGTGCTTGGAGGACCTGCAGGTCGATCGTCATGCTTGGATTGTGTCTCGATGGCAGCTAGTTTGCGCTTTTGTTTTACACATGTGATGTTTTATTTGGTCAACACAGATGGGATCTGTACTTGTGCCACGAGCGTTCGTGTAGTACCTTAAATAGAGCTTTTGCCCAACCACTGACTAAGGCGATCCTGACCTTGCTGACGCACTCAGAGCTGAAGCAGTACGCGATGGAGATCATCCCCAAGCTGCAGCGCTGCTTGGCCGAGTCTTATGAATAATATAGTTAGTTACTACTATTATTATGGGTGTTTGCAAGTGCCCTCATTTGGTGCTTAGATTGAAGGTGTTGCCCGTCACACGTGCTGGCAAGGCCAAATGCTGCAGTACGACCGCAGCCATCGGTGGCGCGACGTGTCCAAGGTCCTCTCGCAGTACTGTCGAGATCGCATCGAGTGGCATCGCATCTTAGCTGCACATTTTGATGATTTGCACGTCATGCATTCCACTCGGGCCAAACTCAAACAAGGGACGTTTTGCGCGCGACTGCCCTGCTAAGAAACTGGTCGCGGAGATTATCCAGAAGCTCCTGCACGGCCAGAGCCGTCTTTCGCTTTCTATGAGGACACGAATTGGTCTTGGAGGTCTTCTGACTGGGGCTGGGAGCGATCATCAAGCAACACAGGTCCAGCTGGCAACGGTCAGGATGGTCTGCCCCCGCCCGCCGATGTTGCAGCACCTGTGCCTCCTCCGGGTCAGGAGGAAACTGCGGGCCTTCAGCAGTCCTCCTCCCCCCAGAACCCCAATCCTGACGAGTTTTTGTGGTCCTCAAGCAAGGCCTGGCTGAGCCAAAATCAGGAGGGCGCTGCACGTGATGAAGAGAAGGCGGAGGAGAAGTCAGACAAGAAGGCGGAGGAGAAGTCAGACGAGAAGGAGGAGAAGCCAGACGAGAAGGCGCAGGAGAAGTCAGACGAGAAGGCGGCGGAGGCCAAGGAGGGTGGGAGCCATGATAAAGCCCAGGAGGCCACGGAGGAGAATCAGGAGGATTGAAACCACCATGGGGCTTGGCTCTGGTCACCCGAAGAGCAGCAGCAGGCAGACTGGAGCGATCAGTGGCGAGCACACGACGACTGGTCCCACTGGTCAAGCTGGTCCTGGTCAACTTCCTGATGATCAGTTGCTGCGGTCCGTCTAATTTTAATTCATGCCTGCTTGGTCACGTTTGTGTGAGGTCAAGCCCTTGTTGCAATGCTAGTAATGTTGAGCCTTGGTCTTGGTTTTTCTACCCAGAATAAGTGACAGGTCTATTCAGAAATAATTGCGACCTTGCAGCATGGCGGAATGGCCGGAATTTACGGCGAACGACGTAGCCGTGCAGCCGCCAGTCATGAAGAAACAAAATGCACCTATGCTGCCTCGGGGCTGCCTCACACAGAGCGCTGTAGCAGTTCATGCCACCGTTCGAAAAGCATGCTCCACACGCCATCATTTGCCCTTTGTGTTTGCCAGGTGGGTATCTCGAGTTCCAGGCGATCACTTTGGCCACACGCTGGGCGCTGGGAATCAGTTGTGCTGGACGCAGCTCGAGCTGTCGTGAGCATGGTGACTTGGTTGTGCTCATGTCCAGGCATGATGTTATAACTGGCTAATTACTTCGAAACAACATTTCAGGTCAACACACAGCGCGACAGGTTTATAATCACACGCTAGAAAGAGATCCTGCACCACACGCACGCTCGCATTCTACAACTGGTGCCAAGAACGCACCAAAACACCGAGCGCTGCCATTTCTTTTTGCACGCTTCAAAAAAGCAAGTTCTTGTGGGTGTTCACTCATTTCACAAGCGAGCCAGATGAAATTTGCAGCAATGCCACAACAGCGTCAATTCTCTGCGCGCTGGGCCGGCCCCACTCAGCCCAGCCTGTTGCAATACAACGCCGACGCGGCGCACAGCTCGCAGCAGCGCCGGTCCGACAATGTGTCTCTGGAAAAGCGCCAGACCAGCACCAGCAAGGCCTTGCGTCTATTCGTTTTTTCGATCAAAATGTAATAGTGGCACTGCGGTCCTTACTGTGCTCCATTGAAATATGTTGCTGACTAACAGTTTTTTGCTCTCGAACATGTGTTCTATCGAATGCGTGCTAATGTGTGTTCGGCACTCGCTGGGCATACCATGTGCCGGGACGGCGCTGGCAGTGGGATTTGCCGACCCGGCTCTGCAACCTCAAAGCGTTTCCCGAGCCTTCTAAGCATTTGCAACGCAGCAATAGCATTCGCTGATGTGATTAGATTTGCAATGCAAATGGCATAGGACACTGTAGCCTAGCCAAACACAAGCTGCGTCACCCAGGTGTCATGATATTTACTTGCATGCTTATGGCGTCAAAAAACCAATGAAACACATCGGCAAAAGCTAGGCACGCTAGCACCAGCTAGGCAAGCCATAAACGCAACACACTTCCGAAAAAGCGACAAGCATTACGCGCCTTTGCACTGTGTACAATGTTCTTTTTCTATTTTGTTTCCATAGTCCGTCTTGCTTCACTCAGCACGTGCTCGTCCGCTTTATTGCCACGACGTCTCAGCGGAAATAAATTTGTTTCAACATTGGTAGTTCTGTAAATGCTTTCGGCCATTCTTTTGAACGATAAAGGCGCACTGTGTTCGCAAGGTTTGTCTTGCAGTCAGCGCCGGTCCGGCTGTGCTTCCCATAGCGCCGACACGGCGCCTCTAGATAAGTGCTGCCCGTAAGCATTCCATTGCTTTAACAACGAATGTTTTACGAGAACTCCTAATGTTTCCGATCATATATCAAGCGCGGTTGAGCTTGCATTTGGCACGCAGCAATATGTTCAACATCAGCGTTATCACCTCGGCACGCATTTCATTGTTGTAGCATTGTTTGAAGCAGCACCGGCTCGGCAACTATCTTTTGTTGCGTTGCCGGCCCGGCGTGGCCTACCACAGCTGCGCCGGTCCGGCGCTGCCTTTTCGTGCGCCGGTCCGGCGCTGCCTTTTCGTGCGCCGGCCCGGCGCCCATTTGCTGGTCGCTGGTCCGGCGCTTTCTCTCACGACGCTGGCCCGGCGCTTGCTTGCGAGGCGCCGGCCCGGTGCCGTGTACTAGTGCTGCTGGATATGTCTGCTACTGCGTTGCTTAAATTGTAGACTTATACACGCGCCATGAAATGATTTGTTTGGTACATTGCATGCAACACAGACATCGTAGAATGCAATTGCATGTTGTTTTTGTGACTGAGAAGAAGTATGTGGGCGTTTTTTTTTGAGGCCCATCCAGTTGGCATCCTCTGGCTGCCTCCTCGGCTGGGTGTATCACGGGCCTGCTGTTTTAGGTTTGCCTGAAATTATTTGCGCTGACCAGCGTGATATCTTTGGCCTTCCGAGGCGAGTGCCAGTCCGATCGTTTGTACGGAGACGTGTCAATCGAGAACCTTAGATATGCGTGTTGCAAAAGATTGTGGAAATGCATGTGACTCACAAGAGCATTGTGGCCATATCAAATCATTGGCTTTCAGCAAGTCCACAATTGTGTAGGGCTCTGTGGCTCATGAGGATTTTCCGCCTGCAAGGCCATTGAAGCCCTACACGCCCCTGTTGCCTGCAGCCATGTTAGAAGCCCCCGTGCGTGGCCTGAAAAGACTACGAGCACACCTCGAGCACGAGGACGAGGTCCAATTCAGCCACAAGAACGAGAGCATGGGCCAGAAGTCTCCTGCGCCGAGTGTCCTCGCGTTGTGCCACTGGGCTCGGGTCGCACTGTCCAACTTGCCAAACATTGTGCCCGGGTACTCGGACAGCTTGCTGGCAGCAAGCAGTCAGACTTTTACTTGCTGTTGCGCGGGCTTGGGCACTGCAGAGGCGGCCGTGGAGCAGGTGGTGGCAGCAGGCCTATCAATGGACATTGCGGTGAAGCTTGAGGCTGTGGCGAGCTTTGAGATCGATCCACACTGCCGCCAGGCCTTGTGTGCCCGCAAGCTTTCTGGCCACGTCTTCGGCGACCTCTTTCACATGTTTCCAGGTTGCCAGGCTGACCAGGTCAAAGCTCCACGCCAGCGGTTCCAGCACTTTGTGAAAAAGTTCGACGTCCTCGGAGATTCCTTGCTTAACCCACAACAGGTCCTGTCAGGTCCCATTGAACGTACAGGGATGCATAGCGGGCACTCCGTGCCCCCCATGGTCAAGAATGGGAAAACGCGAAGGCCTGGTATAGCCAGACATTTGTCGCTTGTTCAACACATGTATGTGCTTTGCTCACGTGGCCAGGTGACAAGGACAGCCGCACCGGAGTCACGTGGGCTTGGCTGGCTCACGTGAAGCGCCGTGGTCTAACATGGTGCATCCACGAGAACGTGCTGGGCTTCCAGCTCCTAGGCATAATATGCTTCATTCACTACAGGGGCACGTTGTCCCAACATTTTGACAAACCCGCAGAGTGCAGTGAGCACATGTGATGATGTGGAGATCTGCCAAGGTCTGGGTATATCCGCGACCTCTTGGGCACAGAGTACATGGTCTACGATTTGCTGTTGGCCCCAGCAGATTTCGGACAAACTGCCATGGCCAGACCTCGTCTTTTCACAGTGGCATATCGCAAGGACAAGGTCCATGTGGTCACACGCCCCGAACACGATTTGCAGGAGATTTGCCGGGTAGTTCACGCAAATATCGACAAGCATCTGTCCATTGCAGATTACTGTTCTTTCACCCTAGTTCCGGTTATTGCATGGCGTGGTACTAATGTGGTAGTTTGTGGGTTGTGTTTTTTTAGTGCTGTAGTTTTTTGTTTTTGGTTTTTTTGCGGTTACATCGGTTTTGCGGTTTTATGGTTTTGAATGCTTTTTTTTTGTGCGTCGGAGAGTTCCTTGTCAGTGGCTTCTTGGTTGTGGACGTGCTGCTCAAGGAGGAGAACCGGCTGCGTGCCAGGATGAAGCTCCCGGCGGTGACACATGTCAGCGATGATTGGAGCCCGGTGCTGTCCACCTTTGAAGCCAGGACCGCTTTGAGCTTGGCTATTTCTTACACGTAGCGTGTTCTTGTGCCTGGTGATGCACGTTGCATCACATGACAAGTCATGGCGCATGAACTGACGTGTCAGGAACAAGCAGATGTACTTGGACTTGTGGAACAGCCGAGACGGGTCAAATGCCAGCAGCGACCACTCCTGTGTCTTTGACTTGACTCAGAACCCGAGTTTCATCGCGGTCATGTCCAAGAACGGATCTCTGCCCACCATGCGCCGCAACTCCAAGTTCTGGTTGCCAGCCAAGCGCCGGTTCATTGTGCCATGGGAGCTTGCGCTTATGTTTGGCCACCCTGTCTGCCAAGAGACTGCAGACTCAGCCGGGGTCCAGCTCGACAAATGTCTGGCGGTTTACAAGTCAGGCACTCTGGGCAATGCAATGTGTTTGCCAGCAATTGGTCTAGTTTTGTTGGCCACGTTGAGTTCTGCAAAAATGCGGTCTCAATGACACGTCGAAGAACTCCATCACTAATTAGGTCCCGGGTCCTGACCTGCACGGTCTGTGGCCTGACCCACAGCATCTGGGAAGCACAAAAGCAATTGTCGGCAGAAACACAGCTGGGTTCGTGAGGGTTCGTGGGGGTTCGTGGGGGTTCGTGGGGGTTCGTGGGGGTTCGTGGGGGTTCGTGGTTCGTGGTGGTTCGTGGTGGTTCGTGGGGGTTGCGTGCCGAAATCCCAGGCCCCCAAACGTTCGTGCATTCCGGCTTTCGGGTTCGAACCGAGGTTCGTGCTAACCCCTTCGTGAAGGGTTCGTGGTGGCTGCTTCCTTTAACGTAGCACAGCAAACTTGGTTCGCAGAAGGTTCGCGGCAGGGTTCGTGCTAACCCTGGCTCGGGTTCGTGCTGTGTCCCCCGAGGGTTCGGGGCAGGGTTCGTGCTATCTAAGCTTGGTTTGTGTTTAATAGAACGGACAGATGTTGCCTGTTGAGAGGATCAGCCTAGGTCAACTTTTGGGAAACCTCTTGCACTTTGTTTGAGGACACTTCCTACACTTCCCTTGGCAAATACTTGGCAAAAGCTGTTGCTTCCATCGTGCACAGTGCTTATTACAGAGTGTAGCCGACTGCTTGCTGAAGCTTGGGCAGGTTCGAGTGATTGTCATCATATCAGGCTAGTCCCATTGCGTTTTCGCAGTGCTTGGTCTGACGCCGCGCATTCTTGGCTAGAGGTGCGGGTGGTCTTGCGTTTGTAGCACAAAGGCTTAGAGGTCTGTTCTTCGAGTTGGTCTCAATAATGTCGGCCTTGATGAAGTCGGTCATTGCCATGGTCGATTTTGTCGCACTGGTCATGGACTATGTGCTGTAGTCACATTTGCAGTCTCTACATATGCAACGAAGAGAACCCTGCTCATCAGCGTTCATGTAAGGCAAGATGAAACCCAAGTAGCAGGACAAGCAGGCATGGCCAAGACAAGACTACGTGAGCAGAGAGCCACCACGCAGTTCAGAAACAAGTGTCCTTTAATTAATCAGCAAGGGAAGTTGGCACGCGACTGTTTGGGAAAGACCCTGCAGGGCTTGCCCTACAGCAAGGGAAGTCAAAGTGTTCTTGTGAGGGTTCTGCGCACGGCCGGCGCATCCTTTTGGCCCAGCGCGCCCCATTTCAAGCACCCATGGATTCATAACAACATCGGACACTACACAGAACCATAAAGCCAAACAAGGAAAGACACTCACCCACTGTTGTCGGCTTTTCCAGGTTAGTCAACTTGGGGAAAGAGATTGCCATGCCCCGTTTGCGTTCCAAATACGCTGCTGCCTTGGGATTGGATGGTCCTGACGGTATGACAGGGCCAGCCAGAAGGAAACAGCTCAGCAAGGTCTATGAGCGGAACAGAAAGGAGAAGCTGGGTCAGGTCAGCCGCCAGAGCAAGTATGAGAACCTGCCAGAGGTCCAAGCGGTCAAGCACAAGCCCCATGAACGGAAGCAGGTGTTAGCAAAGTTGTACAGGCAAGCCGGCAAAGTCGGGAAGTCTAAGCATCCACTGCCAGTCAGTGACAAGCCTGAAGCAGCACCAATGAGAGCGGTCATTGCAATCGATGGTCCGGTCATTGGCGACGCAGCCGAACATGTGGGATTGCAGCCGCCCTGCGGTCTGATCATTGCTGGCCAGGCCGATGGTGAAGCGTTGCAGCCGGCCATGCTGCCTGCCTCAATTGAGGAAGACCAGGTGGCCATGTTCTGCCACTGCAGTGCTGAGATGGAGCATCTGAAGCAGCAGATACTTGACCTGGAAGCAAAGAACGTCAGCTTGAACAAGGACATGGTCTTTTTGTTTTTTTTTTGTTTTTTTGTTTGTTTTTTTGTTTTTTATTTATTCTTTTTTTTTGTTTACTTTTTTTTTTTGTTTTTTTTTTTGTTTATAGTTTTTTTTTTTTTATTTTTTTTTGTTTTTTTTTTTTTTTTTTTTTTTTTTTTTTTTTTTTTTTATTGTTTTTTTTTTTTTTTTTTTTTTTTTTTTTTTTTTTTTTTTTTTTTTTTTTTTTTTTTTTTTTTGTTTTTTTTGTTTTGTTTTTTTTTTTTTTTATTTTGTTTTTTTTTTGTTGTTTTTTTCAGGGCCGTGTTTTGCGGTGGCATCAGAATGTCAGAGACTGGGTCTCCAGTGTGGCCTGCCAGGCCATGTCCCAAAGGTCCGTCAATGTGCCACCTTGGCTAGTGTTGCAGGGCCAGCGGCTGGACGATGATCAGACGGAACCTGAATCTGACATGGAAAGGTCACCATGCTAGTCTCTCAAAAAAGGGGCACAATGAAGTTTCGGGGTCACTTAGATGCGAGGCACTGTCAGCGCCGCATCTGGTCTGGGTTTATGCAAGCCAGCAAACGCAGGCCTGCAACACAATGGGCAGAGGAAAAAGCTGCGGCACGAGTTTGCTGCCATATGCCCACACCAACGCTTGGTTTAATCTTGTTCACACAGCCTGTGCCCAGGGGGTCAATTGTGCTGGGTGGGGCCCATCAATCTGGCCTTTACAAGCTGTTCATATTTGAAGACCCACTTGGTGCCACCCTTGCAGCATAGCCCGGGAATGCGCTGAGTATGCTTGTGTCTTATAACATGCCAGTGCTTTCTTAAAGCTCAGCCGATCCGAGCATCATTGCGAGACTAACCACGTTGATGCAAAAGGCCGCTGCCACAGATGATGTTTAGCCTTAAGCCCATCACACATCCCACGTTTAAAAGTCGGTCAACACACACAAGCACAACAAGCCCACACAGCAGCTAGCAGTAGGTTGTGAACTCTGAACGCGTGCGGCTTTTCCGCTCCCACCAGCGTTCCAGTGGCACGAGCCTTTTCAGTGGCACTTGGTTTTATTGTTGTTGGCCACTCTGCCCGGAGAACTGGCCAAATTCCAGCTAGCAAAAATAGTTGCTACTGTCACAAGTGGTCTGAGCAATGTTGTTCTTTGCTTGACAAGCAGGGTCAGGTAGCGGAGTGCGGCTTGAACAATTTTGGCAATGTTGGCCTTGCCTAGTTGGACTGGCCTTGCTGGACTTGCTTTGTGAGTGCTTGGCCATGTTGAACTTGCCTTTTTCTTGCATTTGGTGGTAAGTAAGCACACAGGTCCACAGTCGCCCTTCGCATGTATTCATTCCTGTGTTTGAAACTGGTTTTCGAGCATACTTGGCACTATGTTTTTGAACATTCACAGGTGCAAGTATGGAAAGTGTTTGGACTTCCACCAGGTGAGCTGAGGATTCCGCGGTACAAATCAGATGGGCCCAGTACAACACTACAGTTGTTTCTATTAATTAGCTGAGATCCTTTCCACGAACCTTGGAGTGCTGAATTGTTTTTCCCGCAGGCTGGGGTCAAATGCTGCATTCTCACTAGACACTCACCGCGCCAGCATGGACGAGTTTGCTAGGACTATCATGGTAATGGTGGTCTTCTACACGGGCGCGGTCGTGCTGGTCACGGTGTGTGGCACTTGTTGGTGGGTCAAGCGCGCAGAAGCAAAGGTCTCTCGTGAGCAGGACATGACCGCCTGCGACTTCGGGACACCGGTTGTGTATGTCTTGGATGGACGTGCAAAATACCATCATAGGCGCTGTCACCATGTGAAGAATCAGCACATGAAGGCCATTGCCAAAATGGCATGCGCTAATTGTGCTTGGTTGTGGTCATTTCCTAAGCACGGCTAATTTGTCGGTCTTGGTGCACGGTGATTAGCACCAACTGCAGGGCTGAGTTCTTTTGACTGCCACGGGCTTCCTTCTTCAAATCATTGTGCAGTAATGTGCGCCCAGCCTGTCCGCGCGCCCTTGACGACTTTTTTGCTACTGATGTCCACTGCTGTCACGGAGCCAAAGCCCTTCAACCCTTCAATGCGGTTCACATCTAACAAACATTGGTAAAGAATATTTTTTCATAGTGGCAGGGGCGCAGCGCTCTAAGGTCATGAAAGAAACAGGCGCGGGAACTCATTCCAACTTGCGGGGTTCTGATCCATACATAGGGGTGATAGGCCTCAGTTGGGGAAAAAAGTGCTGCCTGTATTCTGTACAGTAGCTTTACACATGGTTTGGATTCCGGACTGTGATTGGGGCACTGTTCATGAATGAAGGGATTGGGGCAGAGGGCGGTGGCTTGATGTTGCTGCAAAGGTTGGCCTGCACGCAGAAGACTATTATTCCTGGAGGCTGGCCAAGTTGACAATTGCAGTTTTGCACGAAAGCAAGCTGCAGTGCTGGTTTTATCATGGCTTTTCGCTGCGGTTCTCAGTGGGTGTTTGACTTGATAGAATCTAGAAAGGACACTGCGTCGAAAGCCAACAGTTGCCAAACATGTGCACATCACACACATGCTGGTGCCAGCATCATTTGGCATAATCTGAGTCCCGTGCCTTGCTTCCCATTCATGTCGGACTGCGTGGCTCC
>CAUJNA010000446.1:947934-977934 GCA_963377175.1 Effrenium voratum
AAAGGTCATGACATGACATCATGCCAGGTGTGGCAAACGCTTTCCTTCAGAAAGGTCTTGGAGGGTTCTGGCTTTCACGAGGTCGCCACAGATACGACCTTGCCAGCAGTCAGTTTGCCTGAGTCTGTTTACCACATCCAGCGTAAGCAGCCCACTTCGCCTGTGCTGAAAGGAATCCTGAAACAAATGGTGTGGCCTTCCCTTTCACCTCAAGGTGTAGGGGGCCTTGCCTGCGAGCTGACGTTATTAGCCAACGCCAAGGACTCCGACTCGATTGGCAAGCTCGCAGCAACGTGGCGGAGCACTCTGTTGCGTCAGGGCTTGGTGGTGATGCACAAGTCCTGGCCTCGACCTTGTCTGTCTTTGGGCGTTTGGCCTGGCAACAGTGGTGTGTTGCTAGTCCCTTTACAGGAATGTAAATATGGATGGAGTCTTGCCGATGCTGCTTTATCCACAGCATCACTTGTGTGGGCGCAGGTCTCCTGCTTCACGGATTGGTCTGTGTTGCCATCAGACACGTATAGCCCACTTCACATGTTTGCAAGGCACAAAGAGAGAGACCTGTCTGCTCTCCCGCTGGTGTGTAAGTCAGACGAAGATTCCCGCAATAAGGTCCCGCTTCTGGAGTATAGTGCCCAGCACGCATACTGGGATTTGCCAGCCAGCATCTTGAAGCTCTTGGCAAAAGAAGAGTTTGCCCAGGATGCCGCGGTCCAAGACAGTCATCTCGTAGGGGAACTTTTGCGGGTCTGCGTTGAAAAGGCGCTGAAGGTCTCACCAGAAAAGGCTGCTGACATCATGGAGAGCAACTTGCACCATAGACACGCGGACGACAAACAAGACCTCATCGATTTGCTGAAGCAGCCAGCTTTCGAAGAACTCGTTCACGCTCGAGACCAACAAGAAGTGCAAGATGCCTTGAAGCAAGCCAAGGCCTCTCATCAGGCATTTTTGGACGTTGCAGGGGCAATCAGCCGCGTGCGCAAAGCAGGGTCCAAAGCAAAAGCTGTCAAGCGAAAGCCGGTCAACTTTGCAAGTTTCAGGGTCTTCGATGCAGAGCGTGTGTCTGCGTGGCTGCCAGATGGCTCTTATCGGTGCTACCGTGACACTTTTAACAAGTGTTGGCGGATTTTCCACAAAAGTGGATGGAGTATGAGCAGGTCTTGGGGGCCAAGCGGGAATGAGTCAACGCCAGTGGAATCGGTTGTGCAAGGCGCCTGGGAGAGGCACAAAATGTTTCACCCAAACTGCCAGTGCCCGTTCGACTTCAAGAATGTCGTGGCATGAGAGTGGTCTACAATAAGAAAGCCATAAAACAAATAACTGTTTCGAAGAAGTTCCCGGGTCTGTTTTCCATTTGGCTGCCGTTCAGCAGGGTCTTTGGGGAAGGCTTCCAGCTTGGTTTTCCAATTGGCTACCTTCGCTTCAAAAAAATAATTTGAATTGCTTCCACTTGGCTGCCTGCTCTTTTCATCTAAGGCTGTTTTCGTGGAACACTTGCAATTGGATGTTGCCATTGGCCGCTTGACTGTGCCTTGAAAACTGCTTTTAAGGAAAGCTTTCGATTTAATTTCCCAGTTGGCCGCCTTGACTTTGCTTCCATGATTAGATTTGCCAGTTTGCTGCCTCCGTTTCCACTTGGCTGCCCGCACGTTTTCATCTAGGCTGCTTCCGGGGCAAATTTTCAAGTCGATGTTCCAATCAGCTAATTGGCTGCCTTCACTTCGCCTTTGAAAACTGCTTTGCGGAAAGCTGAAAATTTTTGAATCTCCGACATGTTGCCATCCCTTTGCTTTTAATCATAAGTTTGGGGAGGGTATTCAAGTTGATTTTTCAGTTGGCCTGCTTGACTCTGCCTGTGAGGCTGGCTTTGGTATAATTAGTCGTCTATTTGGTTGTTTCCATTGGCCACTTGTATTTACCTTTAACGTTCAAATAGCTTCAGGGAAAAACTTGCAGCTTAATGTGTCAGGTCACTTGTTCGGTTGGCGTTCGGGAAAACCTGTTCATTATCACAAGGAGCCTAAGCCGCAACAAAAACAGCTTGCAGCATTCCAGCGCCCAACGTTAAGGATGGCAAGCGCAGCTTGAAACAAAATAAGTTGTCGATAGCAGTGGTCGAACTCACAGCCACGTGTTCTTGTTTCAGCCCGGCAGAGGTAAGATTTGCAGCCTGTGGCACGCGAAAAAAAGATTCCGGGCAGTTTGCACACTGCGTTCTTTGTTGCAGCCATGCTTGCTGACTGGCTTGATCTGATTGCCTGCTTAATCTCACTTGCCTGCTTGCAGGCTTTTACCCTGCAATGCGCGCAGTCCGTGGAGGCATCTTGCGCGAGTCACAGGTCATAGGGCTAGTTGTGCGGCCGCCTTCCCCGAAGAGGTCAAGGTTGCAGTGGCCACAGTGTCTGGGTGTACGCAGCGCAGGGAGCACGCAGGGCTGCCCCAAGGTCTGGAGATTCAGCACGGTCAATGTCAACGGGCCACGCTCTGAGCGTCGCAAAGGCTGCGGCGTGCTTGTGTCAGCGAGCACGCATGCGCATGCTGTCTCACATTTCATGCCATCGCGC
The DNA here is from genome assembly GCA_963377175.1 of Effrenium voratum. Lineage (NCBI taxonomy): Eukaryota > Dinophyceae > Suessiales > Symbiodiniaceae > Effrenium > Effrenium voratum. Next base: position 950,502 of record CAUJNA010000446.1, read on the forward strand.
GGCGCAAGAGCATGTTTGCATCTCGCCATTTGCTGCTTCAGGCATTTGTCAGAGAGGCCTGACTTTTGTAGCGTTTAATCATTTGTGGCCATGGCTGGGAAGAAAGCCGGCCAGCTCAAGAAAGCCGAGACGATGAAGGACTTGAAGTTGTTGCAGAAGCAGAAGCGCATGGGCAAGGATAATGCCCACTGGCAAGCTCAGGTCGCGCAGGAGGCTAACTTGAAGGAACTCATGGACTGGTGCGAGAAGCATCCTGAGGCAACGAGCGCCATGCTCTGTCAGGTGCGGTCAGGGTCCTGGGATTCGGGGTCGGAGAACGAATCGGAGGCCGAGGAGAAGCTCCCACCCTATCAAAACAAGGTCCACCTTTTGTCCAGGGACAACGTGGTCAAGCTCGTGTCCGGCTTCCTTCCATCCATGGGCGCTTTCATTGAGAGCTTGCCGAAAAAGACGCCGAAAGCCGACCTCGGGTCAATCCTGGCATATCTCACCAACATGGACCCTGCCTCGGCCTTGCCAACCAAGAAGGTTGGGCCTTTGAGGGACTACTTCCGCGACCGCTGGGTCCGCAATGGGGAGCGCTGCAAAGACTGGCTCTTTGACTCAGACGGGGATGCAACCACACAGGCCTGAAGCAGAACCAATCCACCACCAATGCCGCGTGTCACATGTTGTAGTTCAATAGTGCTTAATGTTGGATGTTAGGGCTTGTCGCATTTTGAAAATTTGGGCTTTGCCCGGTAGGCCTTCTGGTCTGCCCACAGCTACTGGCGATTGGAGGATGATGAGAGCGGTGAGAAGGTCGTGCGGTTTGTCCCCACTGGAGAAGTCCTGCCACTCCCGGACTGCATCTGCGGTGATGACACAGAGCTGGTCCTCGGTCACTCGTTCGCCAAAGCAGTCCTGAAGAGGGATTTGGTTTCCCTGAGCGTCTCGTCATTGTTGCAAAAGTCCCCGGACATCAAGATTGCTGGCCCGCTGTTTCTGAAGGACTGCGCTGACGCTGGGACTTTAGACGAGAAGCCTGAAGTCAAGACCCCGCCACGGAAGAGCCGGAAGACAACCAAGAAGCAAGGGTCTCCTGAAACAGGGGCCAAGCAGTTGAAAATGTCCAGCCCTCAAAAGCCCAAGAGTGGCAAGGGCGGTCTGAGCGACGTTGAGTCGGATTGAGTCACGCCGTGGTCTCACGGCTTTGCCCTGCATAAAGGCCACGTGATTATAGGTTTTTTTGGTTGTCAGGTCGAGCACGCGATGTAAGTCAAAATGTGCCAAGCGCTGGCGAAAAGAGCATGTCTTCATGATGCTTCCCTGTCCTGCTTTGTTTATCTGGAGTCCGAGGTGGTCCATCAACTGCAAGGAGGGTCCAAGCCTGGCGCTCAGTCTAATTAAGTCTCACACACTGGCATTTGCTCGCAGGGCTTCGTCTCGGCCTTCGTCAATCAGATTCTGCCATGTTGCCAGCTTAGAGTAGCAGCAATGCTATTGCGATACTCTGCTGCTGTTTGCCTTTGTCCATTGTGATTGGTCTATGTTCAGCGATGCAGCCACGGTCAGAAGCGCAATCTTGGTTCAACATCAATAATGAAATGTGCAGGGATATAAGGAGTGTGGGTGTGGGGGTGTGGTGGTGTGGGGGTGTGGGAGAGTGGGGTGTGAGGGGTGCATCCGCAAGATCGTTTTGGACAGAGCACTGGCCAACAATTCGGGACATGCTTGGCTTCCATGTTTGTTTCCAAGAGCGCTCGTGTCTTTACCGTGTGTGTCCTAGCACGAATGATACCAAAGATCAAGGCGCCGACCAAGCAAAGACCAGGGGACCAACGACCAGGGACCAAGGACCAGGGATATAAACCCCGCAATACAGCCCAATCATTCAAATGAGCAGCTCCTTGGAAAAAAGGGCAAGCGTGTCTGGCGCCTAGTTGTGTGGGCGAGTGGGTGTGCCAGGGTGTGGCACGGTGTGGCGGGTTTGTGCGGGGCGTGTGGGCGGGCGGGTGTGGGTGGGTGGGTGTGGGTGGGTGTGGGTGGGTGGGTGTGGGTGGGTGTGGGTGGGTGGGTGTGGGTGGGTGGGTGGATGGGTGTGGGTGGGTGGGCGTGGGTGGGTGGGGCGGGTGGGTTGGGTGGAGCAGGTGGGTGGGTGGCTGGTAGGGCGGGCGGGCGGGCGGGTGGGTGGGTGGGTGGGTGGGTGGGTGTTTATGTTTGTGGTTGTGTGGGTGGTGTTTTTGATTAAATATGTCCATCTAAGGCCAGCCAACAGCAGAACAGGTTCATAAAGAATGCGTCGACAACAAACGAGCCAGCTGCAAAAAGCCAACCGCTGCAAAACCCACCAGCAAAACCACCCAACGCCCGAGCACCAGCCACCTGCAACACACCAACCCGTGGCCTTGACAGTTGACCATGGTTTTGCGGTTCACAAGCATCCCTCACGCCCAGGCTTTGGGCGATTTGCAAGGGAGCGGTCCTCATTTTGCCCACGCGTACGCTAGTGCATGGCTTGACTTCACCAACATGACCCGCTCATGTGCTTATTGCTGGAGCTGGATGATGGCTGAGGCTTGGTCGCATCCATTGGGCCAAGCACACCATCAGGCAGGCCATCCACTGTCTTTTTGTGATTCTCAAGTGTTGTGTTGTTTGTCCGATGATGCATCGTGTGTCGACAGGCCCCGATTCTAGTGAGCCACTGAAAGACGATGGCTGCCTGGTTTGACGCAAAAAGGATCGCATTGCTTTGGTGCCTGCTGGCTACGCGCGGGACACCCCACTAACCCTCCACTAACCCCCCCTAGGTTCGGCTAAGTTCGGCTAACCCAGCTGGGGTTCGCAGAGGGTTCGCGTAAGCAAGCTGGTGACTACTCAATCTGGCGACCCCCCCTGTTTGGCCCCTACTTATATAGCTTCCCTAGAAGCCAAGAGTTGCTTGCGAAACAGTTTGATCAAGGCATTGGCCCACCGCCAACCACTCCCCGCATGCCTTCAATCCTCCGCCTGGTTCAACAAGGAAACCAGGAAAACCACCTTCTGAAGTTGGACAGCACTCAAGTGGAACCAAGAGCCTATGGTTGCAAAAGGACGAGAAAGGCTAAAGGGTGGCCTGCAAGCTTCTTCAGTTTTCGCGCGGAGAAGAAGCGCCACCCTCAAAACTGTGTTTCCTTCATGTCCCTTTTTGGAACCTCCCACAGTGGCGATTTCAATTCGCAATCCTCCAGTAGTTTGATCAACTTTTGATTTGCGAAATCCAGCTGGCGCAGTCAAACAGGCGCTACCCCAACCAACCAAACAAACAATGCAAGCCAAGCCAAGCCAAACCAACCGGGCGCCAACCAAACCGCTCGCCAAAGCTCCGTGCAAAGCGCTCGCCCAAGCTGCGCCAGGTGCCCTTGGCGGAGCTGCACGCCAGGGGCTGTGGCCAGGCAGCCACGGGCCGCTCCGCCCGCTTGGGAGGCCGGGGGGTTCTTTTGGGGGACCCGTGTCCATCATACCAGGGGGGTGTTGGTTGGGGGTTGGTCTTGCCTGGGGCAAAATGGGGCAAAACCACGAAAACCGCATGGCACGTTGTGGGTGTGTTTGAGGGGGTTCTTTTGGTTGCAGGCAAAAACCATGTTTTTTGTTGCCCATGGTGTGGCTGTTTAGCGGTTTTGCCTTTGCTTGTTGTGTTGTGTTGTGATCTCTTCTCTTTTTTGGCGGGGGGGGGGGCTGCCTGAAAGGGAACAGCAACGACCAACTGGGTTCCAATAGCGATTTTGTTGTTATCAGACAAACGCAGTGCTGACCTAAATGCCGCTCCTTCGTGAAAGAAGACTCTGTTGCTTAAGATCAGAAATGCCGAGGGAGAACTCAATATGCACAGCGCAACCATGTGGGGAATATAATCGCACGAGGAGAAGAAGTGATTTTAGTCATTATTAGTCACTTGGGGCCAATTCTAGATCTCTGGTTTGTGGTTTGGGGGGGTGAGCTTCAGACTTGCTGGGTGGCTCATGCCCTGGAAGAACAAACATGTTTGCTGGTGGATGTACTAAGAGAAGTTGTTTCGTTGCCTCAAGGCAGCTTCCCGATGTGTCGGTCGTCCACTCCTTTCCCGGAAATGCAGAGCTGCCTCGTGAGAGGGATGCAAAGTCTACACATGAGATCACATAGAATTTGGCATGCATGCACACACAGATTCACATATACGTATACATCTATATATGTGTAAAAAGCAACTTGTATAAAGTATACATCCATACATGTGAGCTGACAGATCCATGTGTTGCTCGCTTTCCTTAGGCAACTTTCGGCCCGCTCGCGGCGCGTCATGGCCCCTGGGACGTCCTCCCAACGGGTCTCCGTGGTTCCAAGCCATGCCCTGCGCCGGCGGGTGCCCCCGGGAGGGGGCACCAGCTTTCGGCGGGGGCTCGGTGGTTCCATTTGTTTTTTGTGGTTTTTGTTTTCTTTTCTTTTTCAGGTTTTTGTGGGATGGTTTGACGGGACACCCGCCCAAAATGAGGGGGTTCCCAGATGTAGGGACAAACCCATGGCGGTGGATTTGGATTGCTGCTTTTGACAAAGGAGGGGCGAGACTTGGACGCCCACATACTCTCCAGCAAGTCTGCGGACAAAGTCCTCCAAGGTGCCAGCAGGCTTCCATGCTTTCGCGTGGCGGAGACGGCGTTTTGAGCATGCTGATTGAGAGCCCACTGGCCAGGGGAGTCATTGCATCATTCCAGTATCATCGTGGCCATGATTGGGAGTTAACCCCTGCGGGGTGCCCAGAAAAATAGATACGGCAACCTTGGCCATGGAATATAAGGGAAACGCGAGGAACACTCGGGACAACTACCGTGGTTGCTTGGGGTCCAAATGGCCATAGGCGAGGTTTGAAGGCTAATATTGAGGGTTAAAAGGGCAGTCCAGATATTTCGCAGCGCCCAACACCTCTGGCAAATTTTAGTACATGGCTCTACCTGATTGAATGGCAGTTATAGTAAGGCCCATGGAAAAAAAAGGCCAAACAATATACAAATACAGCGTTGGAAAGAAATGTTGGGTTCCACCTAAGGTCCATGGGGGTTTTAAGCGCTCACTTTTTTTGTTTTTCCAGGTACTGGTAGCGGCGGCCGCCTGTGGAATTGCAGCCGTGGGCATCCGCTGGGTGGCGGTAAAGCTCCAGAACGCCTTGTGCCTCCCTCAGCGTCCGTGGACCAAATCCACCTAGGGTGTGTCCGTTTTTGCGAGGGTACCTCACTCCCCGAGTTCCTGCCCTTGAAGCTTTTTATCCACTCAGGAAGTGAGGATCCACTCGAGAAGTGAGGCCCCTTTTGAGGGTTGGTTTAAAGGAAAACCAAGAAGAACTTACCCAATTTGAGGTACCCCCCTTCTTTGAGACCCACCCAGTATTCACAGGGTGGCATCCAAGTCAGCAAGTTGTTGGCTGCACAAGAAAATATGGAGGCCAGTGGCGTGGAGGGACAAAATCACCTCGCACCAGTTGGGAGATGAGTTGTCGTAGCAGTCATACTGTCGGTGGACGGAATCCTGCTCCACTTTGAAAGCATGGGAAACCATTGTTTGTTGGCATTCACAGGGGAATTATCATTCCAGGGATTCTTGGGTGGTTCAGGATTTCGTCCACCCACAGTAGGGTTTTATTGGTTTGTGTTGTGCAGGATTTTGTCAATCCACAGTAGCAGTATGTTTGTTGAATCTTGGTATGTGTTTAAATGTCGATGCACCCACGGCAGTATTCACCTTGTTGGCGTGTTAACATTCCAGTTGAGTTGGCATCTTCAAACTTCTTGGCAGCTTTCTGATATATTTGTTGAAACGAGCTTTGTGCCTTCGAGTGAGATATGTTTCAAGGTAAAAGGGTGCCTGTTGGCATTGGCGCTCCATCTAATTAGTGTGTCCTTCGGTCCTTCAAAACCGCCAAAAAGGGACCCCTCAAATGTTCAAATCACAAACCCTTTTTCTACCTGGGCCACTAGTTGCAACTGGTTGCAGCTGGTCGGCAGCTTGACGTCGCCGACCTCTAAGGCTTTATCACCCAAGACCCATTCATGGCAACCCGCTCCTCGGTCTGAGACGTGGGGGCTCGCCGATTTTTCCGCCAAGGCTTCTTTCCACAAAAAACCAAACGGGTGATGGGCGAAGGGTGGGGTTAAGAAGTGTCGCCCGCGGTATCGCACGACATGTTTGCATGTTCTTCAAACTGGGGGCATGCCAAGTTTGATGGCCTTTCAAGTTACGTCAGATGTCAGTTCCGAGAACCTGTTGCTGGGCATATTTGCTTACCTACCACGCGGTCGCCCTGGCGGCCGAGAGGCCAGGAGAAATGCCCTCACGCCTCGGAAATCCAAGTAGTTCATGGGTTCGCTAAGGAATCTCCACAGACGGAGGCGCCACAGTTCTTGGATCCCCTGGAATTTCAGAGTTCACCTATCGAAAGAGTCGCTCTCAGCGGCAAAATTGCTCTTTATTCGTGGTGAATGTCCATTCGAAGTTCCTTAACTCTGGCTTGTGAGTTTCTGAATGGTAATTTGCTCAGTTGAGTATATTCAAAGTGGTAACTTGAGCCTGGCCAGTTGGCTATGGCTCAGAAGTACGGAACCAGACTGCAGATTTATAGTTAAGAGTTCCATGTACCGGGCTTCGATCCTGGGTCCGTTTTCTTGAGCCAGTTCAGCAAAGGAATGAGCCTGGGAGAACCGTTTCCACGACTCGGCTCTACTCAGCACACTGAGGACCTATGAGGCGCTTTTGGCGCAAGCCACGCAGCACCTCCAGCGCTACGGGTACACTGTGGAGGACAGAGGGCGGGGGTCGTGCGCCACGCGGTCACGCAAAGGGGAAACATTCAAGCTGACCTTCCATTTGCTGACATTGGGTATGTTTTGCTTTTTTTTCCCGGTTTAAAGGGAATCTATCCAGTGGGCCTAGGCAAATGGAAGTGACACAACACGTATTTTTGAGATGAACGAATTGTCTTGCAGGCCCCTCCGATCAGCTTTGCAAGTTTTAGAGGTCAGCGGTTAATTCGGATTCTGGCTTTCGGATGTGGCGATCTCATCTTTATTCTGACGTGAGAATCTCGTTCTTTAGGTTCATTCTTCGGACAGATGTGCTGGACATAGTCCTGCCAGAGCTATAAGACCGCTCTGCCACGCGTCGCCCATGTTTTGCCATCATGCATGTGGGAAACTTGCGAGTGAGAAAGGCTGATTGCATGGACGCAAAATTATAGAGCCCGTGGCCATGTTGGGCTGCTCGCTGGCTGGTTGTTTCAATTGAAGCAAGAATTAGTGGTCATATGAGCGATTTTCGCTGCTTTTTGTGATGCCAAGGTAATCCCCGTTTCAACCTACAAAGTAGATATGATGTCAATGCCATATTGTGACAGGGCAACACGGAAAGGATTAGGCTCCTGCATGGTGCATGTTGGGGCTTGCTGCGTATTGACTCTATCAGCCGTGTTCCCAGGCTTTGTGAATGCTCGTGGGTCTTGGCACGAACTCGTGAATTGTCACATTTTCTGTCCGTTAAAGTGATGAAGTGGCTATGGCACCGCAGTCACTGCCTGTCTTCGCAGGCCTTGAACTACACGTCGAAGGGCCAACAGACAGCGCTGTTGGTGCTCCACTCAGCGTTTCGTGTTTGTTCCGTAGACCTCGGAACCTTACTGCGAACACGTCGAGAGGGGGAGGGGTGGCCACTGCTCAATCGACCACGAGTCACTTTAGTCAACCCTGTGCACAGGTTCCGGGTGAAATTAAAAGCCGTGCGTGGCCCAGGGATGCCTCGGTCGTTGGTGTCTTGGTGTCTTTGTGTTTGCGCATCGCTGTGTTTGTGCGTCCGTTTTTGTTTGTGTGCGTGCGTGCGTGGCGGTCCTTTGGTTTTTCTTCTTTGGCCCTGCCCCAGGCCGGCAGCTGCTTTGGCCATGGATCCTAACCAAGGCAGTCCTATCGCCAATAGCCCGGAGCCCCCCTGCTGACCCCTGGATGTGCACATGCTACAGGGAAAGTCGTCAACCAGTAATGCCTATGCACCAAGCCATGTTTGCGGGGAGTAGTGTGGTGAATTTTTAGTGACCAGAGGTGATCACTTGCAGTTTTTGGGTCCGGGGAAGCTGAGTTTTTGGACGGAGAATCCGGAGATTTCCGATGAGGTGAGGCCTGAACCACAGAGGCCGTCGCCGCTTTGGCTGGTCTTTGGTAGCTCAGCTGCAGTGGGCCAAACGAGTCGGCTCTCGACACACCCGCATTGTGGCAAAACTTGACTGCTATTGGGTTGGATTTTTAGACTTTAACTTTTGGTTGAAATAACGGTGTTTTCCACCAAGCCCTCAAACAGTTAAACTTTTTGCAGGGTGGTCAACAGCAACCAAGAAAATAGCCTTACAACGCAAGGACATCAGGGACCGAGGTCCAAGTTTGGCTCCAGGCTCTAGCTTCAGTTTGGCCAGCAATGAAAGGGTTGCATGCTGATGGCATCCAAAAAGCCAACGCCTTGTTGACGTGCCTTCGGCCGGCTTGGACGGACTGAAGCTGGGATCTGTTTCATTGGACCTCTCATGCCTTTTGGAGCTTCAACCTTGGGCGCCTTGGCCCGCAACCTGTTTCCCAAGCCAGCCGGAAGGGGATGTAGTTATATATGTGTTCGTTCCATGTCAGAAGGGGATGCAGGTTTTTGTTCCAGCCCTGTCATTTTTCAGAGGCCAGCCCCTTGCCCGTTTTCGCAATGCGGGTGGGCATCGAGGTGGCAATGCCATGGTGTCGGTTGATTGGCTGCCCTTCTGCGACCGGGTGCTGTCGTCCAAGGACGGGACAGCCGGACAGCCGGCCGCCCTTGGCTCAAGGGATTCCAATAACCCTAAGGGTCCTGCTGGAATTTGGGGCCTCAAAACATGTCCTGACGCCCCTAAAGCAGCTTGGGGCGTGGTACGGGGAGACCCCTCAGGAAGATATGCTCATGGTTGGTTGGCCCAAGGCCAAAATGATTCAATGACTTGGTAATCGACCAACGGGGCGCCTTAGTGAAGATGTTGGGCGTGATCATGGTCCTTCTGTGGATGGACGAAATCCTGCACCACTTTGAAGCCATGGTGCAAACCATTGTTTGTTGGTGCTTAGAAGGGAGTCAGCATTCCATGGTTTCTTAGGTGGTGCGACATGGATTTCACAACCATGTTTGCCTTCCGGCGTTTTTTTTTTTTGGGACCCCTCTAGGAAAACACAAGTGGTGGTTTTAACCGTTTGGTTTCCGGTTAAAACCCACCAAACAAGCAAAAAAGGGGGTACCCTCAAAACAGGACACACCCACAAATCTATGGTGCTGCGAAAAGACCTCAGCTAATTTCCTGCGAGAGGATGGCTCCGTGGGCAAGCCGAGCCTCCTCCTCGTGGACTACCCTGGCTATGGCGACAACAGCGGCCCAGCACGACACACACCATGATGGGTTGGGGAGAGCCCCTTGGGCATTTTGAACATCCAAACAGGGGTCATCAATTTGAAACCCACAACATGCCATGATGGTGCCGTCACTACTCACACAAGGTTCAACCCACACGATCGAGCTCGCTTCATTTCCTTGGCCAAACTATTTCAAGCAGAGGTCAACGCACGCCCATTCCGTCCGCCAACAGAAGACTGTTCTGTGGGGCTGCATGACATCCAGTCTTCAAGCAGCTATGGCTATGAAATGACTCACCTTTGCAAGGTCCAAGGGAATAGTGAGCCTCTCCAGAGGCATAACATATGCTTGCCAGACCTCGTGTTTTAGCGTTTTCCTTCGGATTCGTAGGCTGAATGGTTTTCCGTTTGGCCGCCCTTCCCGCCACTTGTCCCCCGCGATGTTTTTCAGCCGCGTGCACGCGCAAGGTGGAGAGCCATCGCCTGGCTCAGTCCTCGAAGCCTCGAAGCGAGCCTTGGAGCGAGTGCTGGAGCATCTCCCTGCGCGACTCGTTTCATTCTCGGGGCAGTTGGCTTCGGTTTTATTGCTGGGCAACCTTCAGGCCGGCCTGAGGTGGGTTTGTCTCAGAAAGGGTGAGGTTCGTATGGCTTCGTTTTTTTGTTTGTTTTGTTTTTTTTTGCCTGGGCTCTGGAGTGGTTCGGAGCTTTCAGGGAGAGTTTCGCGGGATTCCGGGGATTCCCCAAAATTCGCTCCAAGGGTTTCAGGTGGGTTCGGGGAATCGATGTTGCGGTGAGCAGGTTTGGGTACACCGTCAGTAGCGGTTGGGATTTGCCACAGTTCATTTTAGAAGCCAAAGGGGAAAGCTCCTTCATTTGGCGAGTTTGTTTGTTTTTTTTGGGGGGGGTTGGGCAGATGAATTGGGTGCCAAGCTTGGCTTTGTTTGTGTCGTTTTCGTTTTCCGGGATCAAAGTCTGTGCCAAATGACCGTTTCGGCAAGCAAATCGGCTCTCCGACAGCTCCATTCAAGATCAAGAGGTCCAACTCTAGTTCTGGTTCCCTTAGTTGTTTTTTCTTGCTGGTGCTCAGCAGGGAATTAAAGATATAAACCATCCCTTGTGGCTTCCTTTAAGGGATTCCCCTGCTTCGTTCCCTCCAAACAGGGGAAACAGCAGAAGTTCTACTACCCCCAAATCAACACAAGAAAGACGCCGAACATCAAATCATGAAGTATAAGGCGTAGAGGCGTAGATAGCTGGCATAGTCCTGAGGCCCCCGGAGTCAGTGAACCTCTTCGGTCACAGCCTGGGCGCCGCTGCAGCCGCGCAGCTGGCGGTGGAGCTGTTGAGGCGCCGCCCTTTCTTTTGGGTCCTCGGGTTGTTTCTCAGGTAACCTCCCCCCAATTTGGAACCTGGCCGCAGGTCCCCCCATAAGGAAAATGTCTTGCAAGATCCCCCTGTCAAAAAATGCTAATTGTTGTGGGAGGGTAGCGCGTCACGTTGGTGGTTCGGATTGATAGTGTTAATTGTTGGGAGGGTAGCACGTCAGGTTGGTGGTTCGGATTGGTGGTTTTTATCTGGATATCAACCACTGGTTCTTCTTGAGGGCTCCCAATCACCAATCAGATACAAGTTGGTTTCAGAGGTGCTCAAGCTGTTGTTTGGGCCTTGTTTGGGGGGGGTACCTGAACAGAGACTACTCGTACCCATATTCTACCCATTAACTCATATATATATATATATATATGCATAGGGTGAGAGAGGGCATTTGGATTATTTTGGTGGTGTGTTTGGTTTGACTGGCTGGCCATGCAGAAGGCTGCCGAGAAGAATGAGATCAGGGAATGGAAGAGACATTGGAGTTGTTGTTCCTTGCCAGTCGATGCAATCACACATGCACAATGGGACAGGCACAATCCATGGTGACCACGGTGGCTTTGGAAGCCATCGCCCCATTGGCCCTGGCTTTCTTTCATTTCAACCGTTCACCAGCAACACGTGAAGCCTTCGCGGGTCAAAGTTTGGCCGAGTGAAGTAAAAGCTCTGGAAAAGTTACCTCAGCCACTCTCGAGTGGACAGGTCAGATCGCCCGCCGGGGCGCTTGCTTCTCTCATCTCCCTTCCTCAGCTTGGAGGAAGCTCGGCATGATTCAGAAAACCGTTCTATGTGCCCGCCTGCAGAAGAGTTGTGATGTTCTCTACCTTAGTTGGCAAGCTTTAGACTTGTTGTTTGTAGGTGATGTTGACCCCGTATTAGTATGTAACCCCCCCCCCCTCGAAGGTTATCTTCGTCATTTTGGGCAAGGCCCAACTTCAAAACTTGGCAGACCAGGACGTCTGTGAATCCCATGTCCTGGCTTTCGTCAGCTTCGCCGATTTCGGCCCGAGGCCCATTTTGATTTGTGGGTTCCGCTCGGGTTCTTGAGGCTTGGTCAACTGTTGCGTCTCTGCCCACGGAGTAAGTCCCCAGCGCGGCCATATGGCAGCCATTGCCCAACAGTGGTGTCCTGATGGCTATGTCTGGAGTTGGCAACGGTGACTCGCCAGTTCCAAGTGAATGCTAGAGCTGAGGTTGAACAACTACTAAAGCCTCCCTGAAACATAGTTAAACGGAAGAGAACATATCGCGTCGTTTCTGTCTACCGGATCCGCGTCCTTTCCATTCCGATATGCGCTTTGGGAAATGTGTGTCCTGTTTCCCTATGAGCCTATGAGGCAATTGGGTGAAATCGATAAGAAACAATGCAAATCCATTTGCAGCGTCTTTCGTGTAAAAGAAAGGTCTTTAGGCTTTAGGACTCGACCATGATTTTGTGTTGCGCCCAAATGCCTTTGCTTGTGATTCTTGAAGGCTGTTGCAGTTAGTTAGTGTCTATTGTCAGCCATAGCTGCCGGATTCCACATGTTTCGTTCCTTTTGGAATGGACAGTGCCTTGTCGCTCCTAATAGTACATACAGAGGCCGGAATATTGCTGCTCCATGCTTAAGCTCTTCCTTGTTTGTGCCACTACGTTTCGCAGAGGCGGTCTGTAGGAACAACTTTATTGATGTAGATGATCCATTCAGATGTATGCCCTATGAGGGTCATCTTGTGCTCGTTGCCTATATTTGAAAGCTACTCCGTCCGATTAGGGAGGGCGGGTGAAAGAGAGAGGTTTGCGCGCGCGCGTTCAGGCAGTCATGGCGAACCCAAAAAGCAGAATCCCAAACGCGGATTTTCGCGGAAGCTTCGCGGAAGCGGCGCCCGACCTTTCCCACCAGTTGCTTTTTCGAAGGCCGCCAACCCGACCAAATGCCCAGACGTTCCACTCTCGACAGCAAGGGAGCACGCAAATAAGCAAGCAAACGCGCAAGCAGCAGGTTCGAAAAACTAAGCCGAAACTGTGGTCGCAGAAGCGAAATGCGTCTTAATGCTGTAAACCCACGTCCGAGGAAGCTCGCGGAAGCAGTTTGTCTAACACAACGCTTCGCGGAAGGTACCCCTGCAAGGTTGAAGAAAATATGAATTTGAAGGGAATAAAAACACCACTCACCTGGAAAAATACAGCGCTTAAAAATCACAGGCATGTGAAACTGGTGTGAAACTACCGTGAACGACCTTTGTTTGGCGTGAACCCTTTTTGTTCGGCGTGAACGACCTGTGCCCAAATCGCCCAGTCTCGGCGATATCTTGCTCGCGGCCCAAACCTGCTGAGCTGACTGTCTTCCTCGCCGAAAGAGGGCCAAACAGATGTAACTAGCAAGTTGTTTTTCTTTTAATGACCAGCCATGGCTAACGTCGAGAGTCCCAAGGAAGCCGCTTTGACAAGCAAGGGATAGACAAGAGAGGCTTCTTCTTGATCTAGCCTTAGTTGCTGTGAAAGCAGTGAATGGATGGGCCAAACTTGGATAAAAGGTGTCAAACCGGAGCTGTGTTTGTTTGCTGAGCGCGTAAAAAGCTTGCAATGAGATAGCAGGGCGCAGTCGAGTCATCTACTTCTACAGGGGCTGGTTTGGCTGTCAAGTGTGCATCCACAGTTCTGGCAGCGCTTGCTCCACCTTGCTGCATGCAAGAGCTTTATAGTTGTCCCGTAGAACCCCTTGTTGATGACAATCATGATTAATTAGTTAACATTTTGCCACGCTCTTCACAATGCCTCTTTTGAGGGACAGGCCCTGCATATTACTTAAGGTGAAGTCCTGTGCGCGATTACTCACATTAGGCACGAACCGGCGGCTTCAAACGCAAGAGCCCCCTGCTTGATGTTTAAGACTTGGCCGAGACACTCTTCACCACTCTATTTCGACGCCGTGCTAGCAAGCAAGGTTGGGAAAACACAAGCATCATTGCGAAATAATTGCGGTCGCCGTGCTGTATTGAGCCCAGGCTTAGGCAGCTATCCTCGACTTTGTTTTTTTTTAATGTTTTTTGAACCTCAAGGTATGGGGTCGACAGGCCCAAATAGGTTTATTCGGGGTTGGTTTCGAGCAGCTTGGACGTTCCGGAGGTCTCCGTACCATGCGTATGTGTGTGTGTGTGTTTCATTTTATTATTTATTGATTTTTTTGGGGGTGCTTTAGTCATTAATGTGTGAGAGTGTGGCTTGCATGAATCCAGCAATCTATCAAGATCGATAGCACCACCTTTAAGCCTGCCAATCCCTGGGGTTTTCGAACACAATTGGCACTGTTGAATAAACTCAGAACATACTACTTGCGCATAAACCCACTCATACTTCAGGAACCCCACATCCGTCAAAGAGCACTCCGCCCTCAGTTAGGGGCTTAGTAAATCTTATTAGGAACAAATTGGCCCTAGATTTGAAGCGACGCTCTTGCTGCAGAGGCTCTTTTTCTCTCTCGGGACCGCCCAATCGCGCGAGACAAAGTTGAAATAAGGTAGAAATTTGGAGGATGTAGCTGTTGCGTGTGTTTGTACAAATGAAATGTATTGCTGCTGACTTTATAGCGATGATGTGTTTCCGCAAAGATGCTGTTTCCGGGGGCAAGGAATTTCAGACAACCGCCATGTTTATTTAATGTATAGTTACATATTATAACTTACTTCTTGAGTCCCTGGGCGTGAGACAATTTTGGGAAGACCATTTGAGTGGCAAGCAAACTGCTTTTGCACTTCAGTTTGGGGCAAACCACTCAAGTGGTCTATCTTGCCGTTGCAGGAGCCCACGATAAGTACGAGCAGGCCTTTGATCCCCCCCCCAACCCAAGAAAAAGAAAACGGTCTCGGGGACCGGAAAGAGAGAGCCTAGGACATGGCCTCAGTGCTCCTGGGGGGCCCGCGATGGCTGCTGCGGGGCCTCATCACCCATCACTGGGACAACGCAAAGGCGGTGCCAGCCGCGGCGGCCGGCGGCTGGCAGGCGCGTGCGCGCAGGAATGGGAGGCTTGGGCAGGGGCTTCCCCATTTTTGGATATTTTTGGACAAGGTGGACTTGAACCCAGCACCCCTGGGTTGAAGTCTACCTTGGGGTAGTCAAAAACTGGCCTTTCAGATCTGCCTCTGGGTGTTAAAGCGGGGATAAAGTTGGTAAACCGCACTTTGGCGTGGGCAGGAAGCCGAAAACCAAGGATTCGTCTGCCAAAACGCTCGAGTGATGAGAGTCGAAGATAGTGAAGGAATGTTCAGGTGGTTGGCCCAAGAAGGTCTAGGATTGATACTGTGGCTTTGATTTTAGGTGGTGCAAAAGGGGTTTCGCAACCATCCACAGTAGGCTCAGGACTTGCTGTGTACATCAGAGGTTTCTCCGGGCTCGGAGCCATTTTAGTTCACAAGGAGAAAACATCGGCCGGGTTCCCTGAGTTTCGCTGGGCCCAAAGATTCGACCATTTTGCGGATTTGTTTGGAGCAACTCTGCTTCTTTTCGGTGACACGCACAGCATATCCCTTCATGAAGTCACTAGATGGATACATGATCAGTGCAACGGCCCCCAAGGTTCTGGTGAGGGTGCCAGCCTTACGACGGGGGGGGGGGGGGAACATGCTCTGTTTTTTCTGCCTAAAGGGGCGGAACGGCCCGCAGCTTTGTGGCTTATGTCTTAACCCTCTGAGAGCCGAAGGTCTTTATCGTGCACCCGAAGCGGGATGAGATCGTGCCTGTCGCGCAGGGACAGGACTGTCCCAGACGCAAAAATGTGCGTGTCTTTTTCAAGGCATTTTTGGTTGACTTTAAACAGAAACACCACGCTACCGACACCCCAAAGGATCCGCCTTCCTTGACCAGATTCCAAAAGGGGTATTAACCTCGCAACCCCGCGGTGTCGTTGTCTTTCGGGTTGTCGGGTTGTTCGATGGGTGAGGAACTCCAGAAGTTCGTGGAGAAGCAGGGCAAGAGCTGCCAGCTCGTTCAGCCGGAGGAGCGGTTCAGGTTGGCCCTGGGAGTTTAACATCGCTTTTGGGGCTCATGAACTGGTAGTTTCAGTTCAGTGGAGTGATTAGTTGGGGAATATGTTTGGAGCCCTGTTAATTTGGGTCGTCATGTGATTTGTGGGTCCTTTGAACAGCTGAGACTAGAGTAAGTGCAGATGACGATGTGGAATTTCTTCATTTTGTTTGCCAGACATGTGCCATGGTCAAGAGACTCCTTTACTTGCGAGGTAACAAGAGACAAGCCCATGTCATTCCATCCAGAATAGGGCACTCGCAGCCTGAAACTCTTTGTTCCGGGTTGCAAACTATGATGGGGCCCACCCCACAGAAAAACGTCTTAGAACCAGAAGAGGGTTCTAAGAAACTTTTCCTGGGGTGTGTGTGGGTGGGGGAGGGGGGTTTTTTTTGTTTCTGGATCAAAGCGCTCGTTTTTTGTTTTTTCTCTCAGGGCTGCGGGCACAACGATGTGCTCTTTGCAGCCCTGGGGACCTATGCCGCGTTGCTGGGCAGCCGCTTGTGAGATGCGGATCCGTCGATGGCGAAGGGAAAAGGCGATGCCATATTTGCTGTGCAAGCTGCTTAAGTATCCTATGGTTTTAGGGCGTTTTCCCTGGGATTGTGGAGGTTTTCTAGAAAGAAGGATCCCTGGAAAGAATGGGGAAGGTACCCCTAGAATGGTTGTCAGGGGCCCCCCAAAAAGGGTACTACTAGACCGTATTAGGTTTTGATGGGTCATCTGTGCACAAGCCCCTCGTCTGTGCACCTCGTCTGTACACGTCGGGCCCTCTAATCTGGTCAATCTGCAGACCCTTACGTCTTTGCGGCTTTGCGTTGGTGTTTTAAAGTCTTTGTTTGCTTTACGCAAGGCCTCTTGTCAGCGTTGTCGAGAAGAGGGGTGCATGATGACAGAGGCGCTTGATGTTCTCAAGTCTTTAACTACTACTTGGTTGATTGTAAACGTTTCGCGCTGCCCGCCTCCGCTTTTTTGGTTTTGAGGTATATACTGTGTTTTGGTTTGCCTTGAAGTGTTGTGTTTGTTAGAGTGAGTGATTCGGCGCCGAAATGCGTGAGGTGGTTTCCAACATAGAGGGTGGGTGCATGTCCGTGCATTTCCATGACATGGCTTCAAGGGCCGGAAAGAGAGCCGCAGAGAGCTGCAGAATGGCAGTGGGCTTGGGCCAAGCGAAGGTGCAAATTTCTAGGGGGCTGGTTTCTAATTTTGCCGGTTTCTGGAGGGATTGGAGCGGAGTTGGCCCGTTTCTAGAGGGGATTTGACAGGGGAGTTTGAGCGCAGGTCTGCAGGTTGTTTCGAAAGTTAGCAGGCCCCCCAACCCCGTGATCAGGGTCATGCTGGCGCACACCCTTTGCTGGCGTGCGTAGGTGCTGGTTCTTTCGACCCCTCCACCCCCAAGCGTAGATTTGTAAGTTCTTTGGTTGGCAAACCCCACCCCGCACCCCACACCCCACATCCCACACCCCACCACACCCCACACCTTTGCAGGTCTTTTCGAACGTCAGCATCCCCCCCCGAAATATTGTTCTTTTGTAGGGTTGCTTCCTGCCAGTCACACCCTTTATATTGTGTTTGTATATCTCATTAAACCCCACGCAAGGGTGATAGCGAGCAGTGGAAACTATTTTAGATTGAATACGGCTTTTGGTGCGGCCATGGTCTGTGGTGTCATTTTGCCCTCCGTGCAGCCAACATGTTTGGCCATCTTTTGCCTTTTTTGCTTTTTGCATGTCCTTCATGTTCCCCAACCAGCCTAAGAAGTTGACGTGTCCATGCAGACAGCCGCTCGTTTGGCCAAAGACTGTAGCCCGGCTCCCCCCCCAACAAAGGGAAGACCCGGCGAGGCATGCTCGCCCGACCAGAGCTGGAAGGCGACTCAGCCCGTGCCGAAAGGTTCAGGGCCTTTGGGCAGGACTGAGATCTGTGCATGTCATTGGAAGTTTGCAGTTCGGCCCCTGAAATTCCATTGATGCGTCCTTTCTTTTTGTTTGTTGCGGGGGGCATATGCTTGGTTATTTGGAGGACACCCACGGCACTTAGAGAAAGAGAGAGAGAGAAAGAGTCATAGAACACAAGCGCGTGACAGGGAACATGCCATGAAGCAAATGGCATGGTTCGGCGGTAGAGATGTGGACAAGGAGACAGGTGCTATCACATCGGCGTCTTTATTCTGTAGCCCATGCTGGATTTGGGAGGAACATGTACGACTTCGACCTTTTGACCTTTTGGCTTTCCATGTTTGATACCCTTTTTAGTGGCAGCCCAAAAGGTGATTACTTGTATTTCCAGATCCAAACTAGGCAACTCTGAGAGCCAGGGTGGCTCGACCACCCATGACTGGAGGCCTCACTGGAACAGTGGTAGCCGGTCCTGATCCGCAAGGTGCGGGGGAAGCATCAACAAAACTTAGCTAAATTCGAGAGTCATGAAAGAGCCTTCCATGATAGGGGGCTACCGTATGTGTACGGTGGGGTGCGCGTACAGTGCGCGATGCGTGCGTACAGTTGGCGCGCGGCGCGCGTACGGTGCGCGTACGGCGCGCGTACGTTGCGCGTACGGTGCGCGTACGGTGCGCGCAGTGTGTGCGCGGTGCACGTGCGACGCGCGTGCGGTGTGCGCGCGGTGCGCGCACGGCGCGCGCGATGCCGCATCCGGTGCGGCGGGCGCGCAGTGTGGTCCACTTCGGTCTAGCACACTCAGACTTTGCGGCGAAAGTGTGTGTGTGCCGAGAAGTTTTGTTTTTTCCACACCTGATTTGTTTGTCCAAATATGATGTGTTTTTCGAAGTCGGTTGTGCGTTTTCACGCGCAGCTGCGCACGCAACCACTTGCATATGAAGTAAACATCGCACGTGTACATTCAGTGTATGAACTATAATT
This sequence comes from Effrenium voratum, assembly GCA_963377175.1. Taxonomy (NCBI): domain Eukaryota; class Dinophyceae; order Suessiales; family Symbiodiniaceae; genus Effrenium; species Effrenium voratum. Next base: position 969,147 of record CAUJNA010000446.1, read on the forward strand.
TGATAAAATGATCGCGATTGATTGACATATATCATGAGGCACATGTTTCTGCTCACATGCTGGTCAGCTGGCATCAGGCCCAGCAAAAACAAGCAGAGCTTGCGCACCGCAAGACCAGGCCACACAGATCTCATCTCTTTTTCAGCCCAGCCGCAACTCAGACTCAACCTTGGCTTTTTCTGGAGTGGTCTGCCAAAAGACATGTAGTTTGTCACAGGGCCGGCCGCGCATACTGTACTACTTACTACTAATCTTGCCTGAGATGAGTGTTGATGAGAGTTTCTCAAGCGCCAAGCACGCAAACAGCCAGGAGATCATCTCGAGTGTCATGTTCCTGTAGCCTTGGCTGCTGTGGGAAAATGGGCATAAACTCATAAAACAAAACATGACAGAACAAATCACAACGCTAACAAAGATAACGAACGACCCTAGTACCGGATTGGGATCATCGAGTGCAAAAACAATAAAAGTCCATTGTTTCCTGAGGGACTATGACCCTTTGGACCAAGTTTTAAGCGACGAACGACGGAACCGTCAAAACAATGAACATGGACAAGCAACTCTTTCACCAAAGCGTCCAGATCTTGCGTAGGATGGTTCAATCACGCTAGCAATGAAGATGCTCAAGCGCGGGCTGGTCTCAAATCTCGCAGGGGAGACAAATTGAAGGCAAGGTTGCGTTTGACAGCTTTTTGGGAGCTGTTGAATGAAGGTGAGGTGAAGCTGCAATTAATGAGCTAAGTAGGAATTGTAGCCAATGTGTCTCAAAGTTTTGAAGTCTCTGTAGATTCAACGTTAGCGGTTGTTGTGTAGTTACAGTATCCGCACACCCCTCCTTCAAAAAGAAAGGGCGGTTGCTTCATTAATTCGCTTCATTAACTGTCCAGCTCAGACTCAAAATTCAGCGTTATGTGTTTGCTGCCAGCGATGAGTCCGGCGTAGATGTAGGGCCCGGGCTCGTATCGTCATTACTGTACTTCACTCTCCATCCAGAATAGCTTTTACCTGCGCCGCTGGCTCTTATGGATCTTAATGGTAAGGGATTTCTTGATGGCTGAGCAGACCTTCCGAGCGCATTGCTGGAAGCGGGCTTCTTTTTATGTTGTTTGGCCCCCAAGCACGTAGGGCTAAACAAGCGTCGAGAATGAAGTAGGTCAAATTTGGCAACGTTGGCAAGACACTGAACGGAAGCAGGCTATCGCCAAACAAGCATGATGCCCAAGAAAAGGTCCTATGATCTTGAGTGCAAATTTCGCAACCTCACATCAGGTCTTCCCCAGCATCACTTGTGTTTTGGTCCAGGGAATGCTTGCGCTGGTGGTGTTGAGGATGGTGCTGCTGCGTTCCTGTTATGTCCACATACATACATATATGCATGTAGATCGGAATCATAAGTGACGCAGCGCAAACTGTCCTTTGGGCCTTTGGAATTCGATTCCTTCTAGGCCACCGTAGACTAGAGTAGGTCCCTCAGCATCACCAATGCTTTAGCAAAGGAAACGATTTGTTGTTTACTTACAGCGGTCATCACTTTGAGCATCATCACCAGTGTTTTTTAATCAAGAAAACGATTTCAACACATTGCGCGGGATACTCAGCTGGAATACTCGACAGACACAGCCGCCCGAACTTCGCTAGTCTCAATTTGTTTCTTTAGTTTTGTTTCTACAATTCAAATGTCATGTTTGGATTTGCTGGTGACGCTGGCGACGCAAAGGGGCAACATGTTGAGAGCGTTTTGTCCCAGACGCTAATGGTGTCTGACATTCCCAGCGCCTGTCCGCTTCTTGAGAGTTGATGTTGCAGTGATCCGCAGACTAGAGTGCATCAACAGATCTTTAAGAAAGATACCGGTTTATTGTTTGCTTGAAGTGGTCATGACCACCAATATCACCGGCGTTTAGCTAAGAAACAACCCGATAAGCCCCTTGCGGATTCAGCTTAGACGTTTCACAAGCTTCAGGCTTAAGTACCCATGCGTTTACACATACACATGCCTTTGGCGTGGGGTCGGCAGCCCTGAAAATCATCAATCCCATCTATGTTGTGGACCAGTGTGAATCGGACCAGTATGAAGTTCGGGTCTCCAGATTCTAGAGTAGAGTGATTCGTTATAGGTCCTGCAATCTGAAAAGTCTACTGAAAAGAAAGATTCAAGCAACCGTCGCCATGGTTGTCAAGTGTCAAAGCCTACATACTATATTTTGATGTCCGGGGACCAGTTTCCAGCCAGGTCCGTCATCTGATTTCTGAGAAGCGTCCAAAACCTTTTTCTGGAACCCCAACGCCTGCATCTGGAGCAGCTCTTGCCCTTAAGTGTATGCTTGTGGAAAACCGGCGCGTCCTCACATTGGAGTCAATGAGTGTGGGTATTGCTTGTTACTGAGAAAGCAAAGCAAACCCAATGACCTGAAGCTGGGTTCAAAAGCATCAGCAGCTGAACGCGCTGGCTGCGCAACAGACACGAGTCTCACGCGCGCCACACACGCGCACTGCGCGCTCCGCACACGTACACCGCGCGCGTGCGCGGTACACCGTACACGCGCGCGCATGCGCGCCGCACGTACGTGTGCACCGCACGCGCGCGTGCCATACCGTACGACCACCGTACGCGCGGACCGTACGTGCGAAAAGAACACCGCAGATTTGAAAAAAACGCAACAGATTTTGAAAAAAAACACATCAGATTTTGAAAACAACACAGCAAAATTTGGCACACACTTTTTCCGCACAGTCCGCGAGTACGGTTCGCGCATACGGTGCGTACAGCGCGCGCGCACGGTGCGCGCGCGTGCGGTTTTCGCGCGCGCGCGCGCGTGCGTCGCACGTACGTACACGGCGCGCGCGCGCGCGCGTGCGCGCGCCGTGCCGTACGGCCACCGTACGCGCGGACCGTACGTACAAAAAAACACAGCAGATTTTGAAAAAAACACAACAGATTTTGAAAAAAACACAGCAGATTTTGAATAAAACACAGCAGATTTTAGCGCACACTTTTTGCGTACAGTCCGGGCGTACGGTTCGCGTACGGTACGTACAGTGCGCGCGCGCGGTGCGTACGTACAGCGCGCGCGCGCTCCGCGCGTACAGTTCGCGCGCGCGCGCGCCCGCGTACACACCGTACGCGCGCGCGCGCCCCGTACCGTACGGCCGACCGCACGTGTAAACAATCACAGCAGATTTTGAAAAACCGCAACAGATTTACAAAAGGCAGCAGATTTTGAAAAAGAACACAGCAGATTTTGGCGCACACTTTTTGCGTACAGTCCGCGCGTACGGTTCGCGCACAGCGCGCGCGTACGGTGAGCAGGTACAGTGCACGCGTGCAGCGCGCGCGTACGGCGCGCGGGCGCGCCCGCGCGTATAGTTCGCACGCGCGCGCGCGCAATGCGCACACACACGCACACACCCGCACGCTGCGCGCGCACGTGACACACTTGTTCGCTGAGGGGGGGGGGGGTTTGCAGACGATGTGTATCCATGGGCACGTATACATTTTTGGTTTTGTACGGCGTTATGGCCAGACCAGCTGATGGCATTCCACTTTGCGTTTCTTTCTTCAACACACCGTGTCGCCAGAAATACAAGTGTTGCGTCGGCAGCCTCAAAGCGTGCGGTAGCTGTTGATGCGTGAGAGCCAGTCTGTCACCGACGCTGAGAACTAAACGCAACCTCCAGCACCACTTGGCGGGTGGTTTATTTGGCCCGAGAACTTGCACTTGTACTACATTGTACCACCCGTCATGAATCAGGTACACGATTTTGCCAAATCAACATGCTGCTCACGCTTCACATATTGATTTGGTAAGTTTCAGACTAGCTCACCCGAGGCAGCGCAATAGTCGCACGCATGTCGCCAATTTCTAGTCGTATGTGCGGAAGGATGGAAACAATATCAGAACCCATCGTGCGAATGCCAGTCAAGCATCAAATAAACCAATCAAACGTTATGGTTTACATGTTTGGGGCCAGTTTGTGCGTGTTGCGTCCCATCAATGTTTCATCATTTCAACGTTTCATCATTGGTGGCGCAGGATTTCGCCCAAGCTACATATGAGAAATACTATTGACTTGGTGAAGAAACTGCTGGCCCCGCAAAAAAGGCAGCGTCTGATGTGGCAGGCAGACGCTGGGCCACGGAGCTTGAGTCACATGCAATGTTTCATCACACCCGCTGTCTACCTTGCGCTCGGCAATGCGCATTGCTTGCGTAATGCAACAATGTGGTGTCAACTGCCAACCAGGTTTCCGCCAGGCAAGCATTTTGAAACAACAAACCACACTGACACTTTGCATCTGCGCAATGATTTGTTTGTCCGGAGGACTGAACACTGCACCCAGTGGTGGTTGGTTTAAGCCAAATATGTTGCCGTGATTTACTCATCTTAGGCCTTGGGATTTTTGCCTCAGCTATCTAGTGTCGCTGTCAGTTCAACTTCAGCTAGTGATGGCTGGCGTGTCATCTGATGACTCATACCTGCAGAATCATGTGATTTGAACGATGCTGCCGTGCTGTACAAGGGCCAGTCAAAATTTCGCATCTCGCAAGCTACTACTTGTGTCGTCAATCGGCAGGTGGTTTCCACCCAATTATAGACAGCTGTTTGTTGCGCGCCGGCTCACACGGGGCAACATCTAGCGCATGAGCTACTGCAAGCGGAAAGGCGGCAAGCTTCAAAAACCAAACACTCATGGCCCATCTCAGGATCGTCAAATTACCGGTGCACTAATTCACTGATTCGCAGATCCGATTCGCACGCAGTCGGGTAGTGTTCCTGGGTTGCCTGAGTCCGAATCCGCGTCCGCAATCTACAGCTACGGGAAAACCTTCGCCGCGCCCTACGGCCCTATATTGTTAGTCATCGTGATTCATGCGACTCATGATGTTGAGCACAATGGGACTGGCCGACCGGAACCATGCGGTGGCCCCTTCCAAGGTAATGCTGGGCTACCTGCGACACCCAAAAGGAAACAAGATTGCTTGCGCGCCAGACGCTCGAGTTTGTTTGATGTGAGGCATGAGCCACGAGTCATGTCACGAGTCATGTCACGAGTGACACTGACACTGGTCATGGACCAATCGGTGCGACGCAGGTCAAGTAGCTATACATTACATCATGACTTTGCTTGCGGCGATCTCGCAAAGTTAGTTTGTTTAAAGTTCACTCTGTCAACCGTCAAGAGTCAAAAGTGAAGTTTCCAGTTAAAGTTGAAATGAAGGTGGCACCAGTCAACTATTGCGTTCCCACATGTTCACAGGTGCTTCTCTCAGCCTCTCAGATCTCGCACGCGTACACCCGGTGCACCATAGGAGGCACCGCGGTGCTTCTGGCAAGCCACCAAAGGAAAGGGCCCCCCGAACACCAGGGCTTGTTGCAGAAGGGCGGTAAAAGAGTGGCAGTGACTGACATTGAGACTGACATCATCCTCAGGAATCGGCGGGCTTGTGCCCGGAACAATCGTGGCCAACTTCATAGACACACGCTGCTTAAGCTGCTTAACTGACTGGGGCCTGAACGCACAGTGCGCAAGCTTCCTATTTGACCATATTTGGCCAGCGCAGAGGCTTGCGGGCGCGTGTCAAACTCATATCAATCCGATCCTGATCTGATGTCCAAAGACAAACTGGGCCAAAACTGCTATTGGCGCTGAGGGTGAGTCAGGCTCATGATTGATCCATCACGCGACGATTCCTGATTCATGTCTTTTCTTCCTGACTCATGGCTGATATAGAAATAACCTGCTACGGCCACAAATTGCCAAAATGCAAATATACTCTGATGAGATGATGACACTCATGGGTGGAGCAGCCCCAACTTGTGACTTGCTTGACTCATTCGACTTGCGCTTGCAACTGGTAATGCTGGTTGGAACCTGCAACTTGAAACACATGTCACTCCATCTTTGGATGAGTTTTGCTAGGAGCAACCTTGAACTTGCAACACCTTAAGTGTGGATCCTGGGCAATTTTTCGTCGATCACCAGTGGTCGACTTCTTCTGTCTTTGAGCTCGAGCGATGCCCTCATCTTGCGTCGGTCTTGTTACTGTTTGCGTATAGCGCCGGCTCCGACCAACTCTTCAAAACCAAGCAAACGCCCTGAACCAGCTTGAGACTCTTGGATTCGCGCGCGCCGCCGCTCACTGCTCGCGCGTCGCTGGCTCGTTGCACGCTCGCCGCGCGCATTCCGCGCGTGCCGCCGCGCACCGCTCGCGCGCTGCTCGCTCATTGCGCGCTCACCGCGCGCGCGCCGCGCGCACGCCGCGCGCACGCCGCGCGTACACTGCGCAAAGCGCGCGCGCGTGACCGCGCGCCCTCGCCGCTACTGTTTTTTAAGGCCTGTCATAGCATGACTCTCGGGTTTAGATAAAACAAAACATAGGCTCCCCAGGGGTCCGGGCCCAAAAACGAGGGTTCCTCCAAGACACGTGGAGATTCGGCGGGTTTCTTGGACAAAATTCGTTGTTCGTCCTGTTTGACAACTTGTTTTTGTGAGTGGACCTGTTTTCAACTGCATCCGCCATGCTTTTGCATTCAGCTTTTGGAGCCGAATCAGCCCGGACTGGGAAGATGGTTTTGCTTCGTTGAGGCAGGGAGGGATACCAATCGGTTGACATAGAGTATTCTTTACTGCTTGAGGCCAGTACATCCTCAAGATGATGCTTCAGGAGGGCAGCTGGAGGTGTCGCTTCTTGCCGCTTTCTTCGGGGGGTATGGCTTCCAGTGGCAAGATGCCCATGAGATGCACAGGCTGTGTTTCGCTGCCCCCTTGTCAAGTCTTGTTGGTTCGTTCAGACTTGGGGGCGGCGACAGAAACAACGTGTTTATGAGCACATCGTTGAGCAGCTATGGCAGCCCGAAAAAGATCCACACCCCCGTTGCAGCCGACATGACCAGAACTGACTGGCAATGCCACTCTTCCAAATGCTTGGACAACGCATCTGCAGGCCCCTGCTTTGTGCAAATCTCTTGTGTCAAGCTCAGTGCGTGCGAGCGTAGCGTATCCCCATGGTCTGAATGCTGGATACTGTGCAAGAAAGAAGCAGGGAGCCATGTGGTTTGTTTGAAGCCTGCACGGGCTTGGGGTGTGCTCCGGATGTTCAAGACTTGAGTTGGCAAGCTGCAGCGTAGGGTGGGGCTTGGGATATGGCTGGATAGCAAGGCTGCGGAAAAGTCAGGAGGGCGAGCTGGATACCGTCACCGCCGACGCGGAAAACATCACCCTGAGAGTGCGACGAGGCGTTGGCCGCGCTGGATGCGGAGTGTACCGGGCCGAAGACGCAGCTTGAAAACTTGAGGAGGGATCATGGGCAGAACATGGCAGAACAAGTCATACGAGTAATGTTCAAGCATGGTGGGTGCAAAAAAGGCCCGGAGACCCTAGTTTGCTCGAAGGTGCCTTGCCAGAGCTACTTCGTGTGCCGCAGGCCTGGAGAACAGATCAGGTCGGAATCAACCCTTGGATGATCAATAGGGCGTGTCCCAAATGGAATCTTTCACCCGAAACAACTCTCTATTGATCCAAGTGGATTAATCTGCCTCTCTCTCGCCGGCTCGGGGGTCACAACTTGCGAGGTTCTTTGGACATCGCTTTCGGTGTTTGATTCGTTTGTCCAGATTTCTCCGCCCCGAAATCCCACGGCCCTCTTCACGCCAGGCGAAGAAGGCCGAAGTGGACCTTTCAGAAGCCCAGTGGCAACTGGTTGTGCGTCAAAAGCAATGGGATCCTATTTTGGGGTAGGTGCACCACCCATTTTAGTCCATTTTAGTGGGGATTGGGATGTTCACTGGGGGTACGGGCTTTTGCCCCACAGCCAACTGGCGCCAATGTGTTGCTGTGCTTGTTTTCAAAGGTCTGCGCATCGGTTTGACTTGTATCCCCTTAAAGTGGTGCCTCGGACTATAGTTGAGATTGGCACCCCATGGTTCTCGAGCCAAATCACCATTTGAAACCAAGGAGGCTGATAGAAAGGCTTGAATTGAAGTGTCCGTTTTCCCCTTTGGCCACTGGGCAAGCGAGGAAGGCGTTCCTTTTCTAGCGGCTCTCTACCACGAGGCGCGGCCCTTATGAGCGAGCTCAAGTCTTGCAAGAGACAGGGCTTGCTCTAGTGTGACATTTGATGTTTGTTCTCGGTAGGGAAAAGGGGATGATTTCTTTACCAACCAATCCGTGGATTATCGCGGCCTTTGTCCTTTTTCGGTTCGATAGGTGCCCCACTACAGTGATGAACCCCCAAAAGTTTGCCCTTTTTCTATCCTGGTCGGGCAACTGGGGCTTCTCGTGCGGAATGGTCGGAATAGTCTCGATATTCTCTTCAATCAACAAGTTAGTTTGACTTGCCGAGCTTCTAAGCTCCGTAGCTTTATTAAAACCAACAGGCGGTACACCTCTCACCCCGGATGTGAGTTGGGCCACGTTTGGCCGCTCGAACTTTCACAGGTTTTCAGGCAGAGTTGGCCGAAAGCTTGAGATGCCTGTGCTTTTCGCGCGATGGTCGGTTTCACGTTCCATCTGACCTGGTGGCACGGCTTTGGCAGGGAAGCGCAGCGGGTGATCCTCAAAGACAGGACTGATGGTCGCGTCGCTTCCACACGTAGTGCGACTGGGCAAGTTTTTGTTGGGCAACTCAGCCACTGGGGCCTGGCCACGCAATTCATGACCAGTTGTTTTGGGGATCCTATTTCAGGCGGGCGACGTCCAATCTGGTTGGATCAAAAATCAAAGGCTGATGCTGCCAAGGAGCCGTTGAAGGGGCTGCGGCACTTGCAACCCTCCGGGATTGCACAAT
>CAUJNA010000446.1:980434-1040434 GCA_963377175.1 Effrenium voratum
CAATGGGTTTGCTTTTTGTTGTGTTTTATACCCGGAACTCGCAACCTTAGCATGTTCTTGATGAATTTGTAAATTGCGGTATCGGAATCATAGTAGCCTGTGTTGGAAACGCAAAGTTTCCTGGGCCCGAAAGAGGTTTCCCACCTCAAGACTTACCAAGGAGCGAGATGTTGGGGAAAGCCAAGTATAATGCAAGTGCCAGGCTCCCAACCTGGCATGAAAGGCACCTGAGAAGCCAAGTCAGAAAAGTCGCTTGGGTTGAAGCAACATGGAAAAATACTTTTGCATTGTGGTGGGGCAAAGGCTGCGAGATCCCCTTTTTCTGACTTTCCGAGTCAAGCGTTGGATTTTGCCATGGTTGCGAGCCTCTCAAAGATGAAGCCACACTTGGATCGAAGATTGGTCTTCTTCCAGTTGGTTAAGGTGTTTTTCCCCGCTGTTGGTTTTAAAGGGAATCTATCACTACTGGAAATATGTTTCGTGTTTCCAGGGGACCAAAACGCAAATAGAGGTCTTGGGTCCTTTGTTTCTTGCGCAAAGAGTCTAGGCCAAAGTTTTTGGAGCCACCTTGGGCAAGCCAGGAGCCTGGCCCCGAGAAGCGTGCGAGGAGGCGCAAGGCAAGGGCTTGGGGTGCGAGAAGGGCAGGGGGGGGAGGAGGTCATTTGCTGTGATACCAAACAAATCAACTTTGAGGTGATACTGTTGTCAAGAAAATGTGGTGTCTCACTGCGGCGCGCAAAGTGAACAAGTAGCTATGAGTCGGGGCCCATGTCTTGGGGTGCTACAGCGGACATGGCGAACCCGCTCTTCGGCTCCAGCCCTTCTTAAGATCTCTGAAGGTTTTCCCCTTCAGCCGAGCTACACTTCCAAGACCCTTTGCAACAACTTGACTTTCTCTGACTTTCTTTCACCCTTTTGATCCACCACCCCTGTTGTCTGCCTTTCCCCCTTCCTTTGGCCTCAACCAGCGGGTTTCCTGGGCCCAGGGCCCTTGTCACTTTCGGCCGCTTTCGGCTGGATGCCGCAGGTCCGGGTGCGGCGGCCTCCGTCGGCGCCTTCGGATGCCTTGCGGCCCTCGCGGCCCTCGCGGGTGGTGAGCCTCTCCCCAGCGGCGGTGGAGGTCTTGGTGGCCGGGCGCCCAGAGCGAAACTGGTCGGGGAATGAGAAGCGCCGGCGGCGGCGAGGCTGGATCCATTTGAATTTGGGCCCCTTTTAAACATATGGGTCTGGATCTTTAGACTTTAACTTTTTGGGGGAATCAAGGGTTTTTCCATCAAACCCGCAAAAGGTTAAGCTTTTCGCAGAGGGGTCAACAGCACATAAGACAACTCTCGTGTTAATCGATTGGGAATTCCAAACGAAAGGCGGGGAGGCGGCTCGAAGATGGGATTCTCGAATTGGTTGCAAGTAGCAACCAAGTCTTCAGGGAATCCCAAAAGTTGCTTTGAACAGTAGTGATATAAACAGGTTCAAGCTGTTTACGCAAGGGATTGGCAATCTGCGTCCTATCTCCCTTGTCACCTATTAAAAAACTGCTTGGAGTAAGTCAGGGAAGGGGGGGGGGAGGGGATGAGGGGTTGAGCCCCGTAAATTTGAACAAGGCACACAAAAAGCGGGTTAGCCAAAAAGGGGAGATTCTGGTTGTCAAGGATGATATAGCTTCTGGCTTCCATGTTAATCTGCAGACGAGGTAACGGGGGCTCCGACAAATATTTTCTTGGATCTGCCAACAATTCAAAGTTGTCAAGTTGTGAAGAATCCTAGCAAGCCTCAATTATTATGTGTGGAAGCCGACTGGAGTACGCCGAATTTCTACACCTCGGTGGGTGTGTGTGTGTCTTACAGAGAAGTCCGAAGGAACATCAAGTTGTTTGGGGGGGGGGTCCCTTGTTTGACACATTCATGGGGAGTTCCTCGTGTTTGCACCGGCGCTCGAATGTTTTAGGCACTCAGTTGCACGAACATATGCACTGATATGTGTTATGTGTATATGTATATTTCTATATGCACACATGATGGTCTAAGCTTTTTGCTTATCAGTTCAGTTCACCTAAAACACATCTATTGGATATACATGGATATGAAGGGGTCAGGCAAGCCATCTCAGGCCGCTGGAGATGTCGCCGAGCACGCTGTCACGGAGGTGACGGAGCTCGAGCCTGAGGAGGTGAACGACGCCGCGGTTTCCGCGGAGATGGCGGCGGAGGCGGAAGTGAACGAGGTCGACTTGCGATCATTTGGGGCCTCCAAATCAAAACGAATTACTTTCCCACCTATTTCTACACGGAACCTGACGTTCATGGGCTTCTTTAAAAGGAAGATGGTCCAAACCAGGACCCCCGAACGTCAGGTTCCGTGTTAGTTGGTGGGATGGTATATTCAGGGTATACAAAGCATGAATCAGAAAATGTGGGCCAAGTCATGCGGGGGAAACGGTCTTTTCCGGAAAGTGATGCCAAGGGAATTCCCTTGGTCATAAAATAGTCACGGGGATGACCCGAGGTGGAATCATAGAAAGGGTCATATCCCGCGAACTTGGCTGCGATCTTTCACCGGCATTTTCAGGTATTGGTGCTGCAGGTATAGACGGGGCGTGCATGTGTGTATGTATGTTTGTGTAAATGTATGTAAATGTTTGTTTATATGATGTGAGTATATGTGTGTATACTACATGGATTTATTGAGCGCTCATGTAAGAGGTGCATGCTTGATTTAAGCCTTCGTACTTTCAAATTCCATACCAACAATGCCCTCGAATCTAATCCAGGCGGTTCGGGGTTGTGTTTATGCCTTAAGGCGAGGTTGCCAGGGACCGGGTTTGAAATCTTATGGTGTAAACACACACACACAGATGTTGGGATTTTTGGCCTTATTCGGCGCCTGCTGCGCCTGTAGGATTCGGTGTTTTGGGGGTGGAGGTGCTGATGGCAGTAAACGGCCGGGTGCTAGCAGTTGGGGTGCTGGCACAGATGTTGTTTTGGAGCTCTTCTGACCATGTTTGCGACATTGACGGCCGGGTGCTAGGGGCATTCAATTTGAGGTGCTGTTTTGGGGTGGTGCTGCATAACATGATTTGCGAGATTGACTGCTGGGTGCTAGAAGGCGTGCAGCTTGGGGTGCTAGTGCAGGTGCTGTTTGGCGGTGCGGCTGTTTCAGGTGCTGGCGATGGTGTGGGTGCATTTTGCAAGATTGACCCATAGAACATTTGCTTGACCCAGGTGCCCAGGCTCAAGCAGATGAGGAAAGGATGACGCTCGATTCGGTAGACCGATGGGCGAAGCAATGGAAGAAGACGCGCTGGACAGCTACTGGGCTTTGGAGGTTCAACGAGGGCTAACTTTGACTTTGTTTACACCAGACAGGCGTGTCTCTTTTTGAGTTCGCCCTTTTTGGTTGGTTTCAAAGGGAGACCAAAAGGAAAGTCGTTGATCCATGTTGAGGGCTCCGCTCCATGCGGCACTCTTACGCATGTAGCTGGAGTGAGCCCGCCCAAACTCCTGAGGCTGCCACCAGCAGCTTCACCAGGAGGTGGAGGCCTGGACGTGCCTGGCACGGCAGCGCCTCAGCGCCTCCAAGGAAGGGGAGTTTTGGGCGAATGTGGGTGGCTCCTTTGGAGCTGGTGCTGCTTTTTCGTGGATCTTGCTGGATTTAAAGGTAAACCAAACAGAAAAAAAAGAGGTTGGTGCTTTCCAAACAAGAAGATACCACCTTTCGAGTGGGTGAATAGGTGACTTTTAAAGGTAAACGTGGCAAACCAAGAAGAACAACTGCATGTGGTGGTTCCCAAACAAGATAGTTGCCATTTTGTGGGGGACTGAACAAGGGATTTTAGGCGACTTGTGGAGACTGAAATCACTTTTGGTAACATTTGGGTGGCCCTGAGCGGGTCTCCTCCAAAATGCGCATGTTTTCATTGGGCAGGCTGAGTATGACACTGAATCTCTGCACTGATTTTGATTTACCGTTCCTTGAGTTTTAAGTGGTTCATACCGAGAGTCCCTGTTGCCCATGGCCCAAAAAGTGATGATGATTTGGTGACCCTGCTGGGGTTGTCCCAAAATACGGGAACCCCAAACGGGCTTCATCGTATCTCTTGGTTTCACTTGTGCCCCCCGCCCCACCGAAAACAAACGAAAAGAAAAAAGAACAGAAGAGACGCGCGTGTGACTTCAAACAAGGACATACCCATATTGGGGTAACCTGTCAACCTGTTGGGCCGGTTCTAACACAGGGAGTCCGTTTGGATGCGAAAGACCCCCCTGAAACTCGTGGCACGCCCTTCCACGGAACAAACATGAAGCACCACTTGTCCTGGCTGCTGGACCAGGAGATGGAGCGGAGAGGGAGAGAGTGTGATGTGTACCTATGTGGTTGGAAATAAAGACATGGCTATTTACATGTTTGTGTGTGTGTGTGTGTTTGTGTGTGTGCGGAGTGACAGAATACCCTGTCACCACAGGAAAAGCGGGGGAGTGCGGCATGACTGAGGGACCGCACTCAACGAAGCTACCTCAGTCATGGGATACCGGATCTGATCAATCCGGCGTACCTGCTTTCCGTGATTCTGAAAGTCCTTTTGGCCCTCTTGGTTGCGGCGCTGTTTGTGCTTCTTGTTCTTTCGGGTAACGTGTTCGCTGCTAGAGGGAAGCCGAGTGCACCGCGAGCCGAACCCAGTCGAGACTCATCAGTTGTACTCGAGACTCATCAGTTGTACTCGAAAGATTAGCACTCTCCATCTGGAGTTTAAGTGTGTACACCCCATTCGTGGGGAATCCTCGGGTGTACCCATTGTGTGACCCCGGGCCGGCTCTGTCGGAAAATTTGACCTCAACGTGCTTATCATAGAACGGCGGAATTTCAGATTTAATCAGGAACGAGGTTTCACTAAAGGGCACGTCTTCTGGTTCTTCGCCCGCTTAGGGATGGCTTCTCCTTCCTCCCGTTCTCTTTTTGCTGCCTTTCGTGACCCGCGCGTTCGTCCCGCTCCTGTTCGCCCGCTTAGGGATGGCCTGGTTGTCCTCGCGTTGTTCACCTTTTTCCTCGTCTTCGTCTTCGTGTCTGTCTTCCTGTTCCTACTCCTCTTCTTCCTCACGTAGTTTGGCTTGACGTCTTCTTCCCCTTCCGTTGCTACTTCGGGTCCGTCCTCTTGGCCCCTGTGTGGGATTCGACGTCTTTCTCCGCGAGCCTTGGTCTTCATCCTCTGTTCCTGTCTGGGCGGGATGCGTCGCCCTAAAAACGCATACTACTACTTCCCTCTTCCTCTTCCTTCTTCCTTCTTCCTTCTTTTCTCCTTTTTGTCTCCTTGCCTTCTGCTTCTTGTTCCTTCTTCCCGGGCGGGATGCGGCGCCCTAAATACGCACCCTGCTCCTTTCTTTTTCCCCCCGGGCGGTTGCGACGCCCTAAATACGCTTTTGTCTCTCTCTCTCTTTCTCTCTCTCTTTCTGTGTCTGTCTCTCTCTCTCTCTCTCTCTCTCTCTTTCTTTCTCTCTTTCGTCCCTTTCTTTTCTTTCCTTTCTTTTTCTTTCCCTCTCTGGGCTATCTCTTGTACTTCCTGTTCGCCCGGTTAGGGATGGCCTGTTCCTCTTCTGCCTCTTTGCCTTCGCGGCCCCTTTCGTCTACAAGGTCTAGGTCGTTTTTGCGCTGTTTGGGGTTGTTGCCCTCGGAGACCCGAAGCCTGGCTTCCCCGTTGTTCTTGTTTTTTGTTTGGGGTTTTGCCCGCGGTGACCCAACCTGCGGCCTTTCTGTTTCTTTTGGGCTCCCTTGCTCCGTTTGTTTTCTGTTGGGGTCTTCGCCCGGTTTTGGGGCGCGTGTTTTTTCTCCCCCCGAAAAGTGGTTCTCGCCCCTCTTTGAGGGGCGTGTGTGTGCGGAGTGACAGAATACCCTGTCACCACAGGAAAAGCGGGGGAGTGCGGCATGACTGAGGGACCGCACTCAACGAAGCTACCTCAGTCATGGGATACCGGATCTGATCAATCCGGCGTACCTGCTTTCCGTGATTCTGAAAGTCCTTTTGGCCCCCTTGGTTGCGGCGCTGTTTGTGCTTCTTGTTCTTTCGGGTAACGTGTTCGCTGCTAGAGGGAAGCCGAGTGCACCGCGAGCAGAACCCAGTCGAGACTCATCAGTTGTACTCGAGACTCATCAGTTGTACTCGAAAGATTAGCACTCTCCATCTGGAGTTTAAGTGTGTGTGTGTGGGTGGGTGGGTGGGTGGGGTGGTGGCGGGGTCCGCAAAAATGTCTGCAAATGGGGTGTGCATATTGCATTGTTACATGCTTCTTCCAGCAATAATTTCTCGCCGCTCTTGCAACCAGATGCCCGCTGCCAACGTGCAGCGTGGACCCCGTGGCAGAACATTTGGTGGCTTGTTGCTTCATTTGCTTCTGACTGCGGGATGATTCCTAGGGGACAACCTGTTTGAGACCCGGGGCTTATCAAGTCTTCAAGACTCTCTTTGGGACCTCTTTGGCTGATCTTGATTTTATACCTGCATGGTGTTTGCACAACAGACCCAATCACATTGGGTTGGAAATCTGTGACTTTGTTGGAAGTTGACTTTGGGCGGCTGCCCTGTCCTGCGCGTGTTGTTGTCTTCCAAAGTCAGCTTTGACCCCAAAAGGATCCTTGGCAGACTCATTATTCTTGCGTGTTGCAGGCTTCTTTGGACTAGCTGTTTGGGTGGTGTGCATTACACCTAGCACACGACCAGCATCTTTTTAGAACAGTGGTTGCCAAGACAGGTGCCAGATCGTTCCTGCCTTCAAAGGTCGAACTGTCCAGTGTATCTCCGTTTTGCCCTGGTCCAACTGGGCATCTCCAAGATCGACTCAGACGGGCCTCTATGCGAAAAACAAATTTATGGCAACACTTACATGTTGTTTTGGGGCTGGATCCAAGATCCAAGGTCCAAGTTTGCACAGAGCATTTGTTGGGATTATTGATTCCAAGCCACCCCGCCAAAAAATGGACAACGTCGCAAATGGTGCGGGCAACAGTTTCGAGGCTCACAGATTGGCTCGCACATGTTGCGCAACGATTGGCAAAAGTTGCCAACGTTCCACAACTCTCAAGCTGAGCAACTAGAAATCTACCAAGCAACCAACAAATCCTATGCCCGCCGTGCCCAACATTTTCCATATGACGCCCAATATTTCCACAGAACCCCTGGATCAACAAAACAAAGGAAACAACGGAATCCCACGCTTGACAATGACTGGAATGTGAGAGTTGTGTCTTTTTAAGTTTTTCGTTGTTTGGTTTTGCGTTTTGTTTTGTTTGCCACATGTTGCGCAACAGTCCCAATGAACCAACATTGGAGCCATAAATGCTACCTCGTTTTTTGGCGGGAGTTTGCCAAGTGCCAAGAATGTTATTTTAATGTGTTTTTGGTGAGTAAGGCCAACATGCAGTGAATAAGTGGGAAAATGTCGTTTTTGTTTCGTGTTGGCGTTGGCGACTTACCACATATACATATATATACATATACAAATATTTGCATACATGCAGTCAGGTCGGAAACCGTCAGTGCAAAACCCCTTCACGTTTTGCACACTTCGAAAGAAGGCCACTTTTTGCGCGCTTCGAACGAAGGTGATCCCACGAAAGTGATCCAACCCAACACATGCCAAGCGCCCCCGCCCAAGTGATCCCACCAACACATGGCAAGCGCCCCCGCCCAAATGATCCCACCCAACACATGAAGAGCATCCCGACAAACACATGGTAAGTACCCTCCCACACAACAAGTGATCACACCTAACACATGGTAAGCGCCCGCCAACCAACACATGGTAAACGCCCCTGCCCAAGTGATCCCACCCAACACATGGTTATCACCCGTGCAATGTGATCCCACACATCAGGCCGAAGGAGGGCTGTCACAATATTCAGCAACCAGGGTGACGACGCATGCCAACGTTTTCAATAAATGGTGGCACCGAAACGGCCGTGTGCAGGAAGCCCTGTTTGCCATTGAAAATGGGTGCAAATTCCTGCCAAAAATGACTGACGGAAAACGACCCGGCAGGATGTATGTGAATTTACATGTTACATCTGTGTGTATACACCCCATCTTCTTCGGAGTGGCATGGACGAAGCGGACACCACTCTGCCGAGAAGTGTTTGCGTCGAGGAGGGCCGAAAGCGCGCGGAGGCGGAGCAGCAGCTGCTGGCCAACCGCCTGCGGCTGCTGCGCCAGGAGGAGGCCAAGGCGCGTACGCGCGTCGAAGGGGTTGGCCTGAAGTTATCGTTGGGCTTGTGTCAAAAACAAAAGACATACACACATACATATATACATACACATATATACATCTATATATATTTATATTAATATTATGTACACATACCTATATATATATATATATGGATATGAAACCATGGGTTCTAGCAAACCCGAAATTGCATTTTTCCTGTCGGCTTTCCTGAGCTAACCTCCAAAACACAAACACGTATGAGGTTGAGGCTCTCCATTGTCCTGTAGGGGTGAGGCACGAGCTCTAAATGTGCCTCGACAGGCAGACGTGCGGAGGTTTGCGAAGAGTTTGGTTGGATCAACGATCAACCTTCAACTGTTTGGGATGTTTTTGTGTATCACTAAGAAGGCAACATGAAGGCAACTAAACATCAACTTTTGGGGAAGGGGCGAGAGCCACCAAGAACAGGCAGGGGACCTGGGCGGGTTCAACGGCAGACACGGGTGGGCTTTTTGTTTTTTGCGAAGTATCCAACTCGGTTTGGTTGTTGTCACACACACGCTCCTTCCTGAGAAGCGCATCGAGCAGTTTCTCCCAGAACCGAAGTTGGCCAAGTCAATCAGTTCGTCGTTGGTTGCTTCCGCTGGGGATGTGTATGTGGTGTTGCGCAGGCCCCATGTTATGTATCACCCCAGGTGTACATCTTAAAAATCAGCTCGGGCTGGACGGGGCATAGGGATGTACTTGGCTGCTCAAGATCTGCATTTCAGTGGCACCTTTCGTGGATTCCGCGTAACAGAACCATCGTTTCTCACGCTCAGCTACAGTCCAATCAAAGGTACGCACCGGAGGCCCGTGCTTTCTTGCTTGTGCTCAGGGCAATGAGGGAATGAATTTCGGGATTTCCAAATGAAGGAAACCCCCAGCAGCTCAGCACGGGATGGTTTTCCTTGGTTCCAATTCTCAGGGCCTTTGATCCAAGCGATGGCAAGTGCTTTGTGGGCCCGACCCCTGCCAGCCGAGGCTGTGCGAATCATCGAGGAGGTTCGGAAACGAACCCGTGAGGTGTTGGAGGCGAAGCTGAACAGTCAGAAAAGCTCCTCGCTGGGATTGGGCTCAAAACTTGGCTCCCAGCCATTTTGGTTCCTTGGCTTTTCAGCATGTTAGTTGGTGTGGCGTTTTCGATTTAACCCATTTAGCAGGGACTCTGAGGGCAGCCGGGAAAATAAGCGATCCCAAAAAGGGCACACGGTATCCTTTTGCAGGGTTCCAAACATTTCCTCGTATGGCTTTGAACATTAAAAGTTTGAACATTAAAACTGTTTGGCTGAGTTTCCCTTGGGAAGTGTGATGTTTAACGGGGAAAAATAGGGACCCTTGTGTTGGCATCCTTTCAATTAAGACCAAAAAGGGGGCTCCCACAATAACAGACACGCATATGACACTGGGCGCAATCAATTCAACCTTTTGACTGTTTGTCTTGCCAGCCTTGATCCCTGTGGAGCCACTGTTGCAAACGGTGCCATTTTTCCCTGCGGGTTTGTTGGTCACAAGTGGGTATCCCTGTCAATAATCATGGTAGTGGGCGGCATGCTCCTTTTTCTTTCAACAAGGGAGCACCTGCTTAGGGTATTTCAGATCAGGCCGTCAACTTGGCCACACGCATCACCCTTTCTGGCTCATTCTTGTGCGGTTTTGGGTGGTTGATTTTCCACTGTTTGTGAATTCTTTAGGTTCTCTCCAATGTGCACCATCAAGCAAGGATGCCCATGTTTGCCCATGGCCGCTGGACAAGCGAGATGGCTGTGGCCGTGTGTGTGTGTGTGTGTGTGCGTTTGTGCCCCCATGTTTGGCTTACAAACAACTGGCCTGCGTTGGAACAAACCCCATGTTTGACTGTTTGCCTTTTGGCTTTGCTTCATTTTATTCCACGACCAGCAAACTGTTTGCTTTTTGCAGTGGTTCTAATCCTGGCCAAGGCATAAACGCTTTGAACATCCATCCGCACCTTGTTTCATTCGCGACTTGTTGGAGATCTGCGTAGGGTGCGCGATTATACGGGTCCCCCGTTTGGATACTTCAAGGACTGCCAAAACAGAATTCAACACGTCAGCCCCCCCCCCCATTTTGAGATCAACCGCTGGTGGATTGTAGACTTCTCGGGCCTGGCAGTGACTCGGCTTTCGTTCCCCTTGACTTTCTGCGGGGAGAGAGTTATCCGCATTTTCCAGGCACTGAAGTGGCGATGCGAGAAGACTAGTCTCTTAAAATCACCTGTCCACTTCTGTGCTATAAAGTAAGGATGCCAAAATCTGATGGGTAATAAAGGCCGCAACCAAGTTGCCCTGAGCAAACTTTGGCTGGTCATGATCCCAAAGGATCCTTGGGCAGGTGGCGAGAATCAACATACTTGTTTTCTTGGGCCTTTTTGAGCTGAGCGGCACAGCCGCCATGCGGCGTTTTGGGCCGAGGCCTTCAAGCACAAGAGTCCTTCAAGAGCAGGAACATGCAGGCGCCGAGAAACAGAACGCTGCTGTGAGCTGATTAGGTCCCCAATACTTGAAATCAAGCAGTCGACTTGTGCCCCTAGATTTCTCTTTCTTTTGCCATGGGAGGTGCACCTCCCTATGAGCCACTCATGTGGTCGGCCGCATTTTCACCGGGATCTCCCAGTCTCACTTTTGCCAGCGGTGTACCGAACGAGAAATCCTCAGCCAGGCTGTCCAATGACCCCAGATCTATGTAGAACCCCTATTAACAGGGGGGGGCCCTTGAAAAGTAGCCTGAATCCCCACAAGGGCAACCGGAGGCTTAGCTTGTCCCCATCACTGGAAACGAGGTGAGCCAGCCTTCGCTGGGTTTTGGTGGCTTCGCGTTTAGCGCGGTGGATGGGCCGCATCGGATGTGTTCATGTGCAGGTGTGCTATTGCTAGAGTGGGAAGTGAGGTATCAATTTGGGTGGGGTTCAAAGGGGGAACCGAAACAACACCAACCATGTTTTGAGTCCCCCTACTTTGCACCCGCTTCCCCCTTGGTTTGCCCTTCTCGGCCATTTTTGCGCCCACGAGGCCCTCCAATACCTCCCTTCCGAAGGCTCCGGTTTTCGTGAGCCTTCGCGCATCACTGGGCAACTGGGTTGAAGCTGTTTCAGCACAGGCCATCGAGCAAAAGAAGCAGGAGAACAACTGGCGGCGCGAGCAGGCGCGCAGCGCGCGGCAGCAGGCTGCGCAGGAGCAACGGAGTGCTCGGCGACGTGCCTCGGACAAGACTCGGCGGTGTGGACGTCGACAAGGGTCACAAGGGTCCCTGCGGCCTTTCTTTGTTTGGAAGGGTTTCGCTGCTGGAGGCTGGACACAGTGTCTCAGGTGTCCTGTGGGAATGATTGGAACCTAAGTAAAGCTAGCTCCATGTTTTTTTGTTTTTGTTTTTTTTTTCAAAACTGACCAGAAACAACACACTTGTGGGTGCCCTTCCGGCAGGTGATTTGTTTCCTTTCGCACTACGTTTGCATGGCGTAGTACATGGTCATGTTTAATGTGGCCAGGGGTAAAGGGCACTTGTGCGACACCTCAAAAGGCACCCGGTTACTTTTCTAGAGCGGATCCACTTGCAACCAATCACAGCACACCATTCTGGGCAAAGAACAGCCTTGGGCGCTCAACTCATTGAGTTAGGGTACCGTCATACATCATTCGGGTTGCGACAGCCACTTGCCACTGGGCAACGATGCTATTTGGCTGAGCCTGACAGTTTACCCGGATTGGAGAAGGCGTGTTTGGCAAACAGACAGAGTTGAGTTTGCTTTTGGCAGGGCTCAGTCGGCAAGACCCTGGAGTTGAATTGAGCGGGGTGTCTCCTTTTGATGGCGATCCGGATCATGTTGCCACCGGTTTTGAGTTTTGAACATCCCCTCGATGTCCCTATGATTCCCGATGGTGAGATTCCCAGTCTCCGACTCGAACGGGCGCAAAGCAAGACAAGTCCGGTTGGCCAATGTAAAGTGACTGGGAGCACCAGATTCGTGCGCGAGTGTCCTCCTGTCTCGCCAGCATAGGATGACCTGACAGCGATTGAGAGAGAGAGAGGGAGAGAGAAAGAAACGAAAAGCACAGACGGACAGACTTTCTCATTTTTGCCAGGAAGCGAAGAAGCAACTAGAAGAACACAAGCGAACGTTTAGTGAGAAACTCCTTTGAGGTCCTTCGGGTGCGGTGGCGCTTTGGGGAAAGACGGATCGCGCTGAGGAAGCGCCTCAGAGCAGCGCGCCCTCCAGCGCCATGCCGCAGCCGAGCGCCGCGAGAGGCGACATCCGCAAGCCGCAATCCGCGAGCGAGCCAACGAGCCAAGCGATCGTTTCGCGTGGTTAAGCCGTGGTTTTCAACCGTCCCTTGTTGGCCAACCGTGCTGGTTTTAACCACCCATCAAGGTGCCCGTGTCTTGGGGGGCAAGGTCCGCCCAAGAAGGATCAAACCTTGGTGGACGACAGAAGGATTTTTGGACCTTTGGCAGAGGACAACCGTCCCCTTTAAGTTTGGTTGCTAAATCGCATTGTACCCAGCCCTATCAAGCAAGGCTGGGGATCTGGGGATGGCGGGGCCGTTTTGCCAGGTCTCCCTGCCTTACGCCCTCCCTTTCGGAGAAGGTCGTGCAGGCAAGGAGACGATTGGGCAAGTCACGGTGATGACATCTAAATCTCCAGGCCAGGACTTCAGTGCTGGCTGGGAGGCAAAAACCGATATTTAAAGTGGCTGCGCGGGCCACCCTAGGGCGCCGGAGGTAGCATGAAAGATTGTTTTAATCGGATCAGACCCTTCCCCCCCCCTGAAACAGGACATAGTAAACCTTAAGCCCTTGCCAGCTGCTGCTTCGTACTTGCTGAGCGCTCCAGTCTCCCCCTCCACGCCAACTCCTTAAAAACAAAGCGTAGCCTCCAAGGCCTCTAGCCCTGCAGCCCAGACCACAAGCCTCCAGCCTTCCCCCAGCCCATCCCGAATATTTCCGGATGAATTGGGTGAGCCACGGCGAAGGCAACATTTCAAGAAGTAACTTTAGGCATGTCAAGGACACTCCCAGTCTGCAGAGGCTCGTGTTTCTTTGCGTGCTTCAGCTTGCGCAACTCTCAAAACTCAGTTGTTAAAAACCAACCTTTTCTTACCTTTGGAGTTTCTTGGTCCATGTTTCAAGGTCCCCAAAGATCACCTTTTATTTTCAGGGCCTCAAGTGAGAAAAGGTACGCCCTCTGTGGCTTGCGGTGAAAAACATAATCGTCCTGTGGGCGTATTCCACTTCTCAAGCGCGACATGGACTTTCAGGGGGTCAACCTGCGAAGCGTGCTTTGGGTTTCTTTGATTTGGGCTGGAGGGAGAGGGAAAGAGAGACAGAGAGTGAGAGATAGAAAGAGGAAGGGGAAGAGGCAGAGCCAGAGCGGAAGAGAAAGGGAAAGAGAAAGATAAAAGACAAACGTAGAAAGGACAGAGAAAGAGAACAACACAAATGAGAAAGAGAGAGAGAGAGAAGAGAAGAAGTCGGTTGAATACCCATGTTTGGGGAGATCTTTGGGGTCGCCTCTCGAGGTGCCACGGAAGCCTCTGAGTGCGCGCTGCGGTAGGGAGCTGATGCACGAGGAGAAGGAGTTGATGGCGCTTTGGCTGCACATGGCCGGAAAGGATTCAATGTGGCGAAGCGAGCCGCAAGCCCTCAAACCTGGTGGACATATCCCGAGCAAAATTTGAACCGCTTCTACTATGCCATGTGTGGTAAACAGTATCGTCAATTCATGATATTTCCAGTTGGGGGTGCAGATTGCCCCTGATGGTAAGGGGGAAGGAGAATTGAATCAACCATCAGTTGTGCATTTGCTTGTAAAGCAGCTGATTTTTTTCAACTGTGTGAGTGCGGTTATTTTGAGTTGAGACTTGCTCAACCTTGTGGAACAGCCAGCCTTACACCGACAAAGACCTGGAATGCTTCTTTCGTTGCGGTACCCACCTGTGTGTGCCACATTGGTTGAGTGGTGTTGCAGTTGGGACCCTATTTGCTGCTGCATTTGCTGCGAGCTGAAAATATATACTTTTCCCAAACATGCTTTCTCCAGATCGCCGGTACCCTCCTGTCCGCTAACATGGACCCTGACTGAGGGTCCTGGAAGACGATTTGCTTCTAAAAGGGACCCACTGGAAGCTTCAGGGTGCACACTCATAGCTGTGGGCTGAGCCCTTTTCTGGGTATATCTCTAGTGTCCTTTGTTGGTTTCGGGTGGGGCTGTGCAGAGCACTTGAGTGTTTCCGGCGGGGTGTCTTCACAGACCCTTTGGACCATCCACGCATCCCCAACATCTATTTGGGGTTCAGCCATGCCCATCTTACCACTCAGCAAGCTAAGGGTGTTTACCAGGCAAACGCGTCCCAAATGCTGTGAATTTTAGGCAATTCGGAAAGGCACAGCTGCAGCGTACTGAAGGACATGCGCACTTCTGACTTGTTTGCGGAAGGCCGTACGAGGCCTGTAGGGGATGTGTGCACCCAGGGCGCAGCTGACCCTCTTAAGGAAATACAGGGACCCCTCAAAGGAGGGGTTCAACAGCCGTGATTTTCCAACATTGATTTTTTGAACCCATCAAAAAGCAAAGACATGCTAATTTGGTGGGGGGGACATGTGGGACTCGCCGAATGTCCAACAATCACCGCTTGTCCGAAAACAAAGCAAAAAACAGCCAGGGGGTTTTGTAGTTTGATGTCCATTTCAGGTATGGTGACCATATTTTGAGTGTGGCTCATGTCGATGTCTCAGGCGCGCTTGCGGCACTCCGAGAATGCCAGGCCCCGCTTTCAAAAGGGAGACGTACCTCGGGTAATGCACGCGTTTCACTATGTGGGCGTGTCTTTAGGAGACCCCCCCAACAACTAGTGGTTTCTGTGTTGGTCTCCCTTTAAAGCCACCAAAAGGAGTACCCTCAAAAAAGACAGACCCATGTGGCTATGAGGTTTCATGAGCCACCTCAAAACGGGTGCGGAAAAAGCATGAATCCCCCCTAAATGACGTCCACCAAAGGGTCCCTACTTCAAACTCATGCCCTTGTATCTAATGTGTCCAGGCGTGTTGCAGAAATCTTACCTGAGCTGTGATGCTGGTTTGTTGGCTGGGAATCTAAAGCCCGGGCACGCTCATTTGGAACCTGATTTGTGAATGGCTATCCAGTGATACTTTTCCCAACAGATTACATGTGCGCCAGTGTGTGGCAGTGCAAGCATCCCACACGGGAGGAGATCCAACCGTAGCATGCTTATTTACTGTAATCATTCCCTATTCCCTACAATATGGCTTCCGTAGCTTCCCATGAGGTGGTAAGATCCTGCGAGAGGGTATCAGGCTGGTCTGCAACTCTCAGCACTGGGCCCAATGTTGGTTCCGGATTGAACTCGTTGGATCGGGGTTCGCCGTTGCCCCAAGTGAAAGATCCCCTCAATGGGCAACCCCTTGTTCATTTCGCTTGAGAATTAGCTTGGTGGTGCGATAGGCGGGGAATGAGAAATGGAGTGACCCCTATAAACCATCCCCCATGGATTCCTTTAAGGGAATCCCCAAAACCGGTTTATTCCCTCATTCCCTGCCTATCGCACCAGCAGGTTAAACCAATCTCGAGTTGGAATGAAATCAATCTAAAATCCGCAAAATCCCATGTCAATCCAATTTTCACTTGGAAATCACTCCAAAATCCGAAAATCATCTTGGGTTGCCTTCCGGTGTGTTTCCGTATCCCCGTTCCAGGGCTCGGCGCCCCCCGCTGCCGCCCATTGCCCTCGAGGATGAAGGTGACTTGGAACGGGAGCAGGTCCACGTCCATTCGGGTGGGCCGCTGTTTAAAACGCTTCCCCCTGGTTCCCCAAAGGCTAACATAAACAGGCCCTCAGAAAAGTGTGGATGATATTTGCATCCATGTGCACAAGAGAAGAAGTGTGGGTTTAGGCTTTGGGCCAAGGCAAGAATGAGCAAGCTGACTGCCCTCAGTTGCATGTCGTTTCCCACTGCTTCCCGCATCATTTAGATTACTTTCTATTATTCAACCTGTACACTTGTCTTGGCAAGTTTCATAATTTTTGTGGGCCAAAAAGTATATTTGATTCCGGGCAGTCAACTCAGGTCACTTTGTCTCAAAATGGGGAACCCACAACAAGGTCAGTCTCCTTTTGGTTTCCAGTTGAATCCAAGCGAAAAGTACTGCAGCATGACACACCCACTACGCCCCTCCCGAACCCGGGGGGGGGGGCCTTTAGCTCAGGTCCAATCAAAGCGGCTTTGAGGGAGGCACGTTTCACTCGGCCCTGAGGCAGGTTGCGTTTTCAAGTGGGTCATTGACCATTCTGGTCTGGAGATCATTTTGGCGGCAAACAAGCAGTTTGGGAGATGTTGGGAGCTTTTCTTTTGGCAATCCACGGAAGTGAGAACCTCTTCCACTTTGCAGACTGGGCGTTTGTAATTCTTTTCCTGGAGGCCTGCGTTTGATCTTTTGCCAGGGCCCCAAGGATGTATTCGCACCACTTCAGCAATCAATCACTCTTAGAACCCGCCTTTAAAAAGCAGGTGGCACTACGGATGGCCAAAATCCGTTTCGAAGCAGTGGGTAAGTGGTTTCTCAACCTGTATCCAGGTTTCCTCCATTCCAGGTGCGGGACCTTGTCCATT
The DNA here is from genome assembly GCA_963377175.1 of Effrenium voratum. NCBI lineage: Eukaryota > Dinophyceae > Suessiales > Symbiodiniaceae > Effrenium > Effrenium voratum. The sequence goes on from CAUJNA010000446.1 coordinate 997,306, forward strand.
CACAGTATTTTTGGATGCATCCTTCTCTCAGTTCTTCAGTGGCCCCCTTCTTCCCTTTGTTTTTTTGGTGGCTGCCCCACTAAAATGGTCTTCCCAAAAAGGAGTTCCCCTTTTTCCCAGGGTCACTGAACAACTGAGTTCTTGGAACCCTGAAGCCACTTGATCACTTGATGACTTGATGGGTCAAGGGGGCCAGAAGATGCTCGGACCTGCCGAAGGACCGAAGACATACACACGCACACCGCAGCGGCCACAAGACGTGGCTGCAGAAATGTGCGGACCGCGGAGAAATGCCACAGAAGTGCAATGAAGCACCAGACGGTTTTTTGTTTCTCCTTTTTTTTCCTGAGTGTTCAGCCATTAGCCACCAGCAACTTCAGATTGTTAGCCTCCTTCACACCTTTATCGCCAGTATATAGCCCCACTTGGCAGCAAACAGACACGCTCCGGCGAGTGACTTCTGTGGCGCGTGCGGGCTGCGACCAAACTTTCCGCTTGCCAGGCGAGCGAAAGGGACCGCAAGTTTGAAGATCTGGACACGGAGCTTTGTCCTCAGATCCGGGGCTCACGCCTTGGGGAGGGTCTGGGCGGCCGGGAGTAGCTTTCAATTGGGCCCCTTCGGCTCCATCGACAGGCCCACCCTCCAAGTGACGTTTTTTTTTTGGGGCTTTTTGGGGCCCACCTCACCAAAGCTGCTCCAAGTTGAAGTCAGCAAGCGTGCGAAGGTGCTTGAGTGTTCGGGCAGTAGATATTTGTTGCTAGCCTTGGTTTTCTTCGAGCTGAGGTCCAGCTCGTCTCGCTGTGCCCAAATCTATGGAGTTGCTTTTTTGGATTGTCTTCAGCTTGAAGCCCGCGGGCAGAGCAGACTTTGTTTGGCCAATCTACTCAGGAAGTGCATTCACGGAGTTGACAACGGCATGGTGCCAGGCTCGCCCTGTACTGCGAAGCCAGCGTCGCAGCGCGGCTGGCAGCCTCACCGGCTTTTTTTTTTTGGGGGGGGGAGGGGGGTTGCGTGGGTGTGTTGTTGTTTGTTGTTCTTGTTTCTTCTTGCTCTCTTGTTTAGCTTTTTTTCTGGGACAGGCCAATTTGAAATGCATGAATCCCTCAGGTATGAGCCTTTGACCTTCCTCTACTAGGGGCTGCTTGATGGGTTCATTCCATGTCAGTGTGCCCAAGTCCCTGCTTATGAGTTTCTCTCGGTGAAGGTTGGAGTTCGAGGTGGGGACATACGGCAATTCAAACATGTATCAACCAACTGCTGTAGCTCATATGGGGAATTTGTGTCGAGCAGCATACTGCTAGTTTTCTTGGAATGCTGACTTTTGTCGATCCTCGACAACCAGGCAGGAGGACGACGGAAGGTAACTTGTTCACTTTTAAACTGAACGGCCGGAGAGGCTTGGCGGGACTTTGGGAGGCAATTGCTAGCTCAGAATTTGAGCGCTTGTTGCGTAGGTTGGTCATACCATTTGGTCATGGACGTTGGCCCGTCGCTGCGTCCCACAGAAGGGCTGCTTGGGGCCAACAACGGGTCATTTTGAACAACACCCCGTTTTGTCAGCATCACCGCGGACTTAGAAACTTAGAGGCCGGAGAGAAATCCATCAACTCAGCCCAACTTTCACTCACGTCTCTGCTTCTTTGCCCCGACTTTGGCGAATCTGGGAAGTACCATATCGCCAGGCGCTGCCCGGCTAATGGCCATCGGCGAGTTAATGAGAGGCGACTGCCTGGGATCGCTTTCGAGAGCTCCTGGTGCGATAGGGCAAGGACCAAGCCCGGGTGGCAATGCACTTAGGGATTCACTAAAGGAAGCAAGGGAGGGTATTGCTCATTCCCTGATCGAACCAGCAAGAAATTGGCCCAACAGCTCTCAGTGATCAGCTTTGTCCACAATCAACACCTGGGTAAGTGAAGGTTAGTAAGGGACGATCCCAGCCGTGAAAACATAGCTGCGGCCGCCTTCTTAGTTCTTCACATGGTTCTTGGTCGACCATTTTGGTACCAGGTTTTGATTGTGACTCAAGTGAGACCTGCAGGGCGGTGCTTCAGTTTAGCCACCGGCTGAGTTAATGAGACCGTCAGAAGTGGGTGCAGAAAATGGAGGACACTGCCCGCAGCTGGCCAGAGCTGCGCCGTCAGCGTTTGCCGGCAAGGTAGAAGGTTTCCCTAAGCTTGCCAAGCCACGGTTTTGCAAGGCAATTGGCTGGCTAGGGGCATTCTTGAGGCCGCCCCTGATGCCCACGATTGGATTGAGCGCCTCAGTTGTAGACACTGGAACCTGGAAGGCAAGTGAGTGGCGCATGGGCAGCTTCGAAATCCAGCTGACTGCTTTCTCAGAGAGAAAGCCGTTTCCCTCCAAAGAATGCCACTGGACGAAATGTAGGGATTCATCACTTTTGGAGGGGAACACCCTAAACAGGTTTTGCTTCCGCAGGGATCCAGTCTGTGGAATTCTGTGGCTCACAGCTCACAGCTTGCATCGGGCACAAGAAATCCATCAGTAGCGAGCAAGGTACCTCGCTGGTACTTTCGGTTCCCCAATTCATGGTGAGTACAGGGCAGTATGTCATGAAAACTTGGAGTGGATGGCAAGCAGTCACACCATACTGCTGAATGCAACCCGCGTGCCGTCATGTACGTTCTTGGAGGTTTGCACCACGAAGTGTTTCGGCAATTTGCCTAGGTTTGCAGTCGCATTTGGAGCACGTTCCGTATGCACTGAAGATGCAAATTCCAGCAGACTTCAGATGCTGTGCCGGGTGCTCAGCAATGCCGAGTTGGTTGCCGACCCTCAGAGCATTGTTGACCAAACGCGAGCCACCAGTGAGAGGGTGAATAGAACGCAAGCCGCTTTCCGAAAACTAACATGTCACTGCAGGACGAGCGGAGGTTCACGCGTTTCTAGTCTTGGTGTGCTGTTCCTGTGAATGTCTTTCGAATTTCAAGTGACTCGGCTACTAAGCTGTTATGGCAACTTTTAGTTAACAAAAAGGGAGTCGGGATTCCAAAATAGTTTATGTTGGCTTCCCTTGCAACAGAAACCAACCAAGGGCCTCTCATGTTTGCACACACACATGACACGCCAAACAAAGTGTTTGTCTTTTGTGAGCGAGTGTTCCGTTGCTCAAGTAGCAACGCTGTGCATTGGCCTGTCGCACCTGGCCGTTCCTGCACGCGCTATGTGTCCAAAGCCAAGCGCAGGCTGGGTTGCCGTTTTCGATGAGTCTCTTGGTGAGAAGCTGTAATGCGGGGAAGTGCGGAGAAGTGTTTGGTTAAAGCTAACAAAATTTGAGCGTCCCTACGTTATTGTCGCCTGCAATTTCAGCCATGCATTTTGAGTCTTGCTCTAGCGAGCACTTGAAAGCTAGCAGCTGAGAGCGTTCCTCGCTTGCAACTCGCTTCGGACGAGGTCTGCTTGGCGGTGCCTGACAGGCCCATCAAGTCCAATTGTCTGAAGCTCAGGTTGACAACAGCCACAAACACTGTGCAACTTAGCTTCTGGACTTGATGTTAACCCCCAATTAATCAACCCCAATTTGTTTTAAGAGGCGTCCCTGCGTTAGTGGGGAATCAGACCACTTTTGGAGGGGAACACCCCCCTATTAATACCCCCTATTAATAACTGGGGTTGATCAATATGGGGTCAACATTTGTGGTTTTCCCATTGTAGTGGAATTGTAGTGGAATCCGCAAGGCAGCCGGACGTCGCTAAAATGGCCTCCCGCGTTTTAAAGAAGAAATGCAAGGCTGTCCGATTGGGACTTGGCCCACTGGGTGAACTCTTCGCTGTCTGGCAGAGCGGGTCCCCGTTCAGCACCTCCGGAAACTGGATGGATCGTAGTGCGAGGATTCCCCAGGGGCCACTTCCAAAGCCTTCAAGTTCCTTTCATTTGCCTCGGCTTTCAACTGAACACCCCAAAGGAAACAACAAAAAAACGGCTGCCCCTTTTTTTCCCCTGGGAATCCAGAGCCCACAAAAAAATCCAAATGCGGGGAGCCGGTTTTCCGGTTCCGAGGTGCCCACAGGCTGTGCCAGGACTGCGCCTCCAAAGGCAATCTTCAACGCTGCCCGCCTCTGAGCCCACGCGGGGCCAGCGGGTAGGGAGTCACCTTGCGAGTCTGGGCATTTGTTTCGGTTTTGGGACCACGAAGGGGATGGTTTTTCCGGTCGCTCCATTTCTCCTTCCCTGCCCATCGAACCAGAAAATGAGATTTTTCCCCCTTTGAACATGAAGGCCGCACCTGTGGGGTTGCAACTCCATTTTGAGGTCAGCAACTTCGAAGGCAACAGACCTGTCTTGTTTCAGATGAATTTGGCGCTACAAGTTCAGGCCCTGCCTTCAAGCACCACGCGCGTTTGTGCGGGCCGTGTTCAAAGGCTCCGGAGTCCTCAGGCTCTTTTGTCGCTGTGCATGTGGGTTTCTGGAGTCCCAATTGTCTCACCTCGCAGGGAAGGGAAGCAAGTATGGGGTCAGCATGTACTCCTTGCAGTCACTCTTGGCCTTCGAACGCGCTACTTTATTCCACGAGAGCTGCATGTCTTTGGATAGTTGGCGCTCTTTTCGTTTTCCTGGCACGCATCTAGGTACGCATTACGCATTGGGTCGATGGCACCTAGTTGGCACCTTAATTTTTCCCTCTGCCTTGCGCCTAAAAGCCAAGCCAGCCTCACAAAACACGGGTGAGGCCTTCGCAAGACCTCGAGGTTTAGGGAAGAATCACGCCGGATGCATCCACTGCCTAATCCACGAAGCTTAATCCCAAAGACTCGACATGAAGCGGGGAGATTTTGGGGAAAGATCTGGTACCTTCCATTTCCCTTCTTTCCAGGCATCCTTTCCAACAAATCCCGCCCAAAACGTTTTCTGGGGAGCAGCGATCGGTTCAAAAGGACGATGGTACTTGCAACTTGCGAGGCCCAGTCTGCGAAAGCAGCCTGGGCACGGAGATCGACACTGCCTTCGCAGCTGAGGCGTCGATGGGCGAAAAACGGGCGCAGCGGGTGAAACGGGCGATTTCTCCCAAGATCTTTTTCCAGGAGTCCGGGATTGTTTGTGCCGAAGATATTTGACTTGGGGATTTCGGAGTTGTGCAATTTGTGAAGTTTCATTCCCAGAAGCTCAGTGATCCAGCTCTTGCTCGTGCTTGCCCGGGTCACGGTATGTCAGTGATCAACGGAGCAATCTTTACAGGTCAAAAGAGGACACGTTGCCACGCGTGCTCGCAAGAGGACCAGTGGAAGCGGGCAGGACTGGACTCATTTGGGCATGCGCGTTTGAGTGTCCCCGTTCACCCTTTAGAGTTGTTTTTTTTACATATTAAACAAACAAAACCAACAACTTGACTTCGCCATTTTGAGGCTCCCCGCGTGTGACACACAGACACACAGACCCACACACCTAGCCCTCGGATCGGAGCTTACACTCCGATCCGCAGGCTGCGGAGAAGACTTTGCGGTGCAAGGGATGTGCAGGGCTTGGGCCGAGTTTGCTTCGACGACCTTCGACACGTCTCCAAGATGTTCCGGTTTTGATTGAACAACGGACTCACAACATATGATAATGAAATTTCACGGTTGGAACCCCCTGAAGTGATTGGTGGAAAAAAGTCCCCTAAATGATGTTGACCAAAGGGTCCCCAATTAAAAATCCTACCCATATGACAATCTGCCCATGATATGGTCCAAGGTCAACGCATTGCAAGATGGATGCCCTGAATGACTCTGTCCCCCCAGCCAGCGCCTTAATCATTTTTCGAACAATCATGAACCCCTGAACCAAAGTTCCGGAGCGGGAATCAAGACGGAACATTCCTAATTACCGCCAGTCTCTTTTTCACTGGCTCCGTTGCATTTGTTCCAGAACGGGCCACGTCAGTCTCTCGGCGAAGGTGGAGACCGTTTCCCACGCTTGATTCTGCCCTGTGACCCGTTGAAAGAGTCAATGTCTTTATGATGTCAATGTCGTTACGATGTCACATGGATTTGTTTGTTTGGAAACCTGGCCTGCCCTCTTCAGGTTAGTGCAAACTGACTCCCAAAGGACAACCCACCCATTTTGGGGGTCGAAATCGGATCCTATTGTGACAAGAACCTGGAAGAAGTCTTCAGCTCGGTCTGGCCATGGGTCAAGGAGGTCAGGCAAAGGTTCAACTCTGATTCGATTCGCTTCAGGGTTGGTAAAAGGATGTACATGTTGCACTATTATGGAAAACCACATGTTCCACCCGTTTTGGAGTTCCCCCTTGTGAATCAGATGATTTGGGGATGTAGACAGCGGCTTGAGGCGAGAAAATCGCCATCCCATCCGAGGCTGCCGGCTTGTCGCTATGTATAAAACCCTCTTTGCCTCGTGCGATCGGTGCGATAGGCGGGAATCGGAAATGGAACCCCCAGAAACCATCCATGAAACTGGGTTCATTCCCTCATTCCCTACTGGACACCCAGCGTGTTTGCCCTTGAGTTGTCTGACACGGGTTGAGGCGACGAGGAGGTCCGGCTGGCTGATGCTGACAGCTGGGCCTTCAGTCGAGGCTCGTTCAGAGGCTTCCAGGAGTCAAGCCTGGGAACCGCCATGAAGTTCGGTCAGCATGTCCATGGTCCATTGTGGGCATGGCTCCATTGAAGCGCCTGGGGGTTGGGGGGGGGGGGGGAATATCAGAGTCTTCAACGCGAAGTTCCCCTCCTTCGCCCTTGGCCGCTCGAGGCCATCCAAAAACGGCTGGGAGGCAGTTCCAAGGCTGCCCCTGATAGGGACTCTGAGCACTCCGCTGAACCTGCCTGAAAGGCTTCTGAAATGACCATGGCCTTCTGGTGGCATTCCGCCAGAGTGACAGACAGGGTACTCCCTATCATGACACCTCAGTAGCGAAGTCATACTTGACACTTCACTTTGACGCAACAATTTGGGTTCTTCAAAATGGGGGAGGTCCCTATTCTACCCGTAGCGGGACTCGACACAAATACAATCAGAAAAGGCCCCACCTCCCGGACCCAGGATTGACGTTTAAACTGTGGCTTTGTGGAAGGGCGCATTGTAGGAAGTCGACTTTTCAAGATGCCAAGTATGGTAGAAGGCACCATGATATATGTTGCTTGCCCCACGGATTCCTAAGGGCATGGGGAATCCCATGCCCCCCCCCGCCCAAGAGAAAAGAAAGCAGCAGACTGCAGCTGCTCACTACCACTTGTCTGTCACCCACATGAGCCGCGGTCAATCCCGTGCTCCCCCCACAGAACACGGAACATTTCGTGAGTTCCCAGTTTCTTGGGCAATTTCGAGCAGCTTCTCCCCCCATGTCCCTCCCCCACGTTTACATTGCGGGTGATTACCAGAGATGTTCCGATTCGCGGCCTGACTTCACGGCCGCCAAGGCCACGAGTGCGGGCGGCTTCGCAAAAGTCCGCGGCTTGAAGGCCGCCTCGGGTTCGCCTTTTGGTGCGAGAGATGGGAGTGAGACATGGCTTATGAGCCCAAGAGAAACCATCCAGGTGGTTTCCCTTAAGGGGATTGTCGGGTTCATTCCCATTCCCCACTGAGCAGCAGCAAGATTAGAATGGGTCTTGGGGTCTGAAACCAAACCCGTGGGATACCCACTAATTACCTAGAAATGTGTGGGCCAATTTCAGGTCCCGTAAGACTCTGAAGCTCCGGAGTGGTTTGGGGCATTCAGCCTGGCGAAGGGGAGGATGTTTGGTTTTCTGTGCATCTGGTGTTCCACTGGCTCGGATGCGCCAAAACTGATGGTTTTGGTTTCCCCAGTTCACTGGCCATGGCCCCCCACCCAAAAAAAGAGAGAGAAAGCTGGCACGTAGGTCCAAAGTCCGGCCCAACCTCGCCCAACCGCTCGACCTTCAAGTGCCCCTGGTGTCGCAGCCTCAATGAGCGTCCGGTTGCGCCGCGCCGGTCGTGAAGGTGGGCTGCTGCCTCAACAGGTCCTCCAAAAGGGTTCCCAAGGTCAAACATGGGGTTGAACAAAAAGGGTTTTCAGAGAAAACAAGGGTGCCCTTAAAAAAGAAAGGTTAACAGGTCCTCCAACAGGGTTCCCCAGTGGAATTTTGGAGCTGGAACCGGTTTCTCCGCTGCAGTCCTTCCAGAAAAAATAGCTTTGAGAGCGTACTGTGCCAAAATCAAGCAACTATGGTTTCCCAGAAAGAACACACATTGACTAGGTACATCTACACACAGTATGTGTTTGTATATGTATATGCACGTATGTATACGTGTATAGGGTAGGCTGTAAGCTGTGCTTATGATTGTCTTCATGGTGCACACCTTGCGAAGAGTGCAAGGTGCAAAAACCCACGACATGCTTTAACAAGTCAGGGAACAGAGTAGCTCTACGTGTGAACAACTCGATTCACGCGGTTCATGGAGTTCATCGCAGCAAAGCCCAGGAAAATCCTGGGCAAGCCCTTGGTTGGTCGTGATTTGAGGGTTGGAGGGCAGGGTTGTGGAATCAAGGGGTTTATTCCCACTTCTGTGATACAAGGGAATCTCCCCCTGTATATGGGGTGTTAGTCTTTGGGAAGCCTGTTTTGTTGTATCACAGAAGTGGTCATTTCCCACAACCCTGTTGGAGGGTGTTTGTGACGAATGGCTCCAGCATATCGACTGCTTTTTGGATAGGGGAGCAACGTCCGGTCAACCGGTTTGCCCCAGCATGGAGTAATTCAATGGCCTTCTTTGGCTCTGAGTCATGGCCCGAAGATATGATTCTTGATTCATTGCTGGTTTTGCTGCCTCAGCTTCCGGGTGCCGCCTAAGCCTTTCACACGAAACAGGGTACTCGTACCCTGGGTACCAGCAAGTCTCACAAGCGTCACTTGGTCATTGTTTGATTTATTCTGGTCACGCAGGTCACCAACCCTCGAATGGTGTCCATGCTCCCATATGCTCCCATGTGGGTGTGACTCAAAATTAAACAGGAGGGGTTACGCAGGTTTTGGTCCATGTTTCCACTTACCAGGGTTCCAGTTTGGTACCGTTTGCTTTTTGAGCCGCAGCCATGTAACTGAGGCGAAGAAGCCAATCTGAGCAGCCAGTCTTTGTGGCTGGGCTGAAGTTTGTCCGACAACTCCCCGGCCTCTTCGGCGTTCACGAGCAACCGACAGAGCCCTATTGGTTTCAAGCAGATAGTTGGGCTGGGGGTTTCCAGGATAGATTTAGTATTTGGCCCTGGACACGTGATGTAACGTGTGGCTTCCTTGGAAGGAAACCATCCTTTTGTCTTGTTGAAATGGTCCCCTATTTAGGACACACCCAGAAGATCATCCAACAAACATTGCATTAATTTGAGCCTGGTGTACAAACCTTGCGAATTGGTAGGAGGATGTTTCCCTTGTTGTTTCGGCTTGGCGCCCTATTCATCATGGAGGGGGCAAACAGTAAGAGAGCCTCAAATCAACACAATGCACACGCACATCAAGACAAAAGTAAGTCACGTGGGAGGTCGCAGTATGGCATCAACTTTGGTTGGAACCATAGCTTTGGTGCATTTTTCTTGGCTGTTAGGACTTTGACTTTTTGCCAACTAATGGGTTCTCCACTAAACCACTGAAAGTTAAACTTCTAGCAGGGGAGCAGAAAGCAACCGTAATAGGCTTGTTGCCTAAAGCTGACCAATGATGTCGATCCACAAAATGAATGAAGTGTGCCTCCCTGTCCGCATTGGGCATTTGATTGACTGGTGTAAGAACCCCGGCCACTGTCAATGCAGACGGCAAAAACAGTTCAAGTCGGGCAAGCCAATGCCAGACATCAACTGAGGCTAAGTATGTTTGTGTCCTTGTCATTACGGTCCTAGTTGCCCGTCAAGAGCACGGCTGGTGATGCCACGCGAACGAATTGGTCCATGTCCAGGCCCCGGGTCTTGGGGGTAGAGAGGGTTTGACTCTGACCGCTCGCGAGGCTGGAACACTGCAAAGCCAAGCACACGGATGGATCCGCGGCTGTGTGCCAGCCCCAGAGTTTTCCGTAAATGCTCGCAGTCGAGCCACTGCCTTTGAAGTGATCGTCGGTAAGGTCGTACGCGGATCAACCAAACGTGACCAACAAACAAAAAAGATGGAGAAATTCAATCCCTCGCTTGTTCTTGGTCCTATGAGCCACTGGCTGGAGCATCATGAAATGGCACCGAAAGCCTTTCCATTTAGCCATGTGACCCATGAGGTGCCCAATCTGTGCGGCGATGCCTTGGGGGGATCCGAACTACGTGCTGAGCTCGGGCAAGTGGCTTTCGGGCATGCGTTTGCGTTTTTTTTTTTGGGGTTCCCGGGTCATCCAAAGAGCAGGGTTCCCAAAACAATCACCAGCTCGGCGGCTTCTGTAACATCTCTCGGGCCAAGTTGACCATGAGTTTCCGCCTCGGGTGATGCAAAAGGAGAACGATATTGAAGCCCTCATAAAAACAACAGGTCGATGGGGTCTAACAAGACCGATTCGAGGAATGCCTGCGAATGGCGACCCTCCGTTTTTTTTTTTTGGGGGGGGGGAAGGATCGTGTTTTTTGTGGGCAATCCGCAAGTATATATATTTAGCTAAATTCGAGAGTCATGAAAGAGCCTTCCATGACAGGGGGCTACCGTATGTGTACAGTGGGGTGCGCGTACAGTGCGCGATGCGTGCGTACAGTTGGCGCGCGCGCGCGTACGGTGCGCGTACGGTGCGCGTACGGTGCGCGTACGGTGCGCGTACGGTGCGCGTACGGTGCGCGCAGTGTGTGCGCGGTGCACGTGCGACGCGCGTGCGGTGTGCGCGCGGTGCGCGCACGGCGCGCGCGATGCCGCATCCGGTGTGGCGGGCGCGCAGTGTGGTCCACTTCGGTCTAGCACACTCAGACTTCGCGGCGAAAGTGTGTGTGCCGAGATGTTTTGTTTTTTCCACACCTGATTTGTTTGTCCAAATATGATGTTTTTTTCGAAGTCGGTTGTGCGTTTTCACGCGCAGCTGCGCACGCAACCACTTGCGTATGAAGTAAAAAATCGCACGTGTTACATGCGTGTATGAACTATAATTTGATAAAATGATCGCGATTGATTGACATATATCATGTGGCACATGTTTCTGCTCACATGCTGGTTAGCTGGCATCAGGCCCAGCAAAAACAAGCAGAGCTTGCGCACCGCAGATCTCATCTCTTTTTCAGCCCAGCCGCAACTCAGACTCAACCTTGGCTTTTTCTGGAGTGGTCTGCCAAAAGACGTGCCAAAAGACAGCAGCCCGTCACAGGGCCGGCCGCGCATACTGTACTACTTACTACTTATCTTGCCTGAGATGAGTGTTGATGAGAGTTTCTCAAGCGCCAAACTTATCTTGCCTGAGATGAGTGTTGATGAGAGTTTCTCAAGCGCCAAGCACGCAAACAGCCAGAAGATCATCTCGAGTGTCATGTTCCTGTAGCCTTGGCTGCTGTGGGAAAAATGTGCATAAACTCATAAAGCAAAACATGACAGAACAAATCACAACGCTAACAAAGACAACGAACGACCCTAGTACAGGATTGGGATCATCCAGTGCAAAAACAATAAAAGTCCGTTTCCTGAGGGACTATGACCCTTTGGACCAAGTTTTAAGCGACGAACGACGGAACCGTCAAAACAATGAACATGGACAAGCAACTCTTTCACCAAAGCGTCCAGATCTTGCGTAGGATGGTTCAATCACGCTAGCAATGAAGATGCTCAAGCGCGTGCTGGTCTCAAATCTCGCAGGGGAGACAAATTGAAGGCAAGGTTGCGTTTGACAGTTTTTTTGGGAGCTGTTGCATGAAGGTGAGGTGAAGCTGCAATTAATGAGCTAAGTAGGAATTGTAGCCAATGTGTCTCAAAGTTTTGAAGTCTGTGTAGATTCAACGTTAGCGGTTGTTGTGTAGTTACAGTATCCGCAGACCCCTCCTTCAAAAAGAAAGGGCGGTTGCGTCATTAATTCACTTCATTAACTGTCCAGCTCAGACTCAAAATTCAGCGTTATGTGTTTGCTGCCAGCGATGAGTCCGGGGTAGATGTAGGACCCGGGCTCGTATCGTCAGTACTGTACTTCACTCTCCATCCAGAATAGTTTTTACCTGCGCCGCTGGCTCTTTTGGATCTTAATGGTAAGGGATTTCTTGATGGCTGAGCAGACCTTCCGAGCGCATTGCTTGGAAGCGGGCTTCTTTTTGTTTGGCCCCCAAGGCACGTAGGGCTAAACAAGCCGTCGAGAATGAAGTAGGTCAAATTTGGCAACGTTGGCAAGACACTGAACGGAAGCAGGCTATCGCCAAACAAGAAGTTTGGTGCTTGTTATAGCATGATGCCCAAGAAAAGGTCCTATGATCTTGGGTGCAAATTTCGCAACCTCACATCAGGTCTTCCCCAGCATCACTTGTGTTTTGGTCCAGGGAATGCTTGCGCTGGTGGTGTTGAGGATGGTGCTGCTGCGTTCCTGTTATGTCCACATACATACATATATGCATGTAGATCGGAATCATAAGTGACGCAGCGCAAACTGTCCTTTGGGCCTTTGGAATTCGATTCCTTCTAGGCCACCGTAGACTAGAGTAGGTCCCTCAGCATCACCAATGCTTTAGCAAAGGAAACGATTTGTTGTTTACTTACAGCGGTCATCACTTTGAGCATCATCACCAGTGTTTTTTAATCAAGAAAACGATTTCAACACATTGCGCGGGATACTCAGCTGGAATACTCGACAGACACAGCCGCCCGAACTTCGCTAGTCTCAATTTGTTTCTTTAGTTTTGTTTCTACAATTCAAATGTCATGTTTGGATTTGCTGGTGACGCTGGCGACGCAAAGGGGCAACATGTTGAGAGCGTTTTGTCCCAGACGCTAATGGTGTCTGACATTCCCAGCGCCTGCCCGCTTCTTGAGAGTTGATGTTGCAGTGATCCGCAGACTAGAGTGCATCAACAGATCTTTAAGAAAGATACCGGTTTATTGTTTGCTTGAAGTCGTCATGACCACCAATATCACCGGCGCTTAGCTAAGAAACAACCCGATAAGCCCCTTGCAAGGGATTCAGCTTAGACGTTTCACAAGCTTCAGGCTTAAGTACCCATGCGTTTACACATACACATGCCTTTGGCGTGGGGTCGGCAGCCCTGAAAATCATCAATCCCATCTATGTTGTGGACCAGTGTGAATCGGACCAGTATGAAGTTCGGGTCTCCAGATTCTAGAGTAGAGTGATTCGTTATAGGTTCTGCAATCTGAAAAGTCTACTGAAAAGAAAGATTCAAGCAACCATCGCCATTTGATGTCCGGGGACCAGTTTCCAGCCAGGTCCGTCATCTGATTTCTGAGAAGCGTCCAAAACCTTTTTTTGGAACCCCAACGCCTGCATCTGGAGCAGCTCTTGCCCTTAAGTGTATGCTTGTGGAAAACCGGCGCGTCCTCACATTGGAGTCAATGAGTGTGGGTATTTCTTGTTACTGAGAAAGCAAAGCAGACCCAATGACCTGAAGCTGGGTTCAAAAGCATCAGCAGCTGAACGCGCTGGCTGCGCAACGGACATGAGTCTCACGCGCGCCATACACGCGCACTGCGCGCTCCGCACACGTACACCGCGCGCGTGCGCTGTACACCGTACACGCGCGCGCGCGCGTGCGCGCCGCACGTACGTGCGCACCGCACGCGCGCGTGCCATACCGTACGGCCACGACCGTACGTGCGAAAAGAACACCGCAGATTTGAAAAAAAACGCAACAGATATTGAAAAAAACACATGCATCAGATTCTGAAAACAACACAGCGAAATTTGGCACACACTTTTTCCGTACAGTCCGCGAGTACGGTTCGCGCATACGGTACGTACAGCGCGCGCGCACGGTGCGCGCGCGTGCGGTTTTCGCGCGCGTGCGTCGTCGCACATACGTACACGGCGCGCGCCCGCGCGCGCCGTGCCGTACGGGCACCGTACGCGCGGACCGTACGTACAAAAAAAACACAGCAGATTTTGAAGAAAACACAACAGATTTTGAAAAAAACACAGCAGATTTTGAATAAAACACAGCAGATTTTAGCGCACACTTTTTGCGTACAGTCCGGGCGTACGGGTCGCGTACGGTACGTACAGTGCGCGCGCGCGGTGCGTACGTACAGCGCGCGCGCGCTCCGCGCGTACAGATCGCGCGCGCGCGCCCGCGTGCACACTGTACGCGCGCGCGCGCCCCGTACCGTACGGCCACCACACGTGTGGACCGCACGTGTAAAAAATCATAGCAGATTTTGAAAAACCGCAACAGATTTTCAACAAAAGGCAGCAGATGTTGAAAAAAAACACAGCAGATTTTGGCGCACACTTTTTGCGTACAGTCCGCGCGTACGGTTCGCGTACAGCGCGCGCGTACGGTGAGCAGGTACAGTGCGCACGTGCAGTGCGCGCGTACGGCGCGCGCGCGTGCGCCCGCGCGTATAGTTCGCACGCGCGCGCGCGCAATGCGCACACACACGCACACACCCGCACGCTGCGCGCGCACGTGACACACTTGTTCGCTGAGGGGGGGGGGGGTTTGCAGACGATGTGTGTCCATTGGCACGTATACATTTTTGGTTTTGTACGGCGTTATGGCCAGACCAGCTGATGGCATTCCACTTTGCGTTTCTTTCTTCAACACACCGTGTCGCCAGAAATACAAGTGCTGCGTCGGCAGCCTCAAAGCGTGCGGTAGCTGTTGATGCGTGAGCGCCAGTCTGTCACCGACGCTGAGAACTAAACGCAACCTCCAGCACCACTTGGCGGGTGGTTTATTTGGCCCGAATACTTGCACTTGTACTACATTGTACCACCCGTCATGAATCAGGTACACGATTTTGCCAAATCAACATGCTGCTCACGCTTCACATATTGATTTGGCAAGTTTCAGACTAGCTCACCCGAGGCAGCGCAATAGTCGCACGCATGTCGCCAATGTCTAGTCGTATCTGCGGAAGGATGGAAACAATATCAGAACCCATCGTGCGAATGCCAGTCAAGCATCAAATAAACCAATCAAACGGTATGGTTTACATGTTTGGGGCCAGTTTGTGCGTGTTGCGTCCCATCAATGTTTCGTCATTTCAACTATTCATCATTGGTGGCGCAGGATTTCGCCCAAGCTACATATGAGAAATACTATTGACTTGGTGAAGAAACTGCTGGCCCCGCAAAAAAAGCAGCGTCTGATGTGGCAGGCAGACGCTGGGCCACGGAGCTTGAGTCACATGCAATGTTTTATCACATCCGCTGTCTACCTTGCGCTCGGCAATGCGCATTGCTTGCGTAATGCAACAATGTGGTGTCAACTGCCAACCAGGTTTCCGCCAGGCAAGCATTTTGAAACAACAAACCACAGTGACATTTTGCATCTGCACAATGATTTGTTGTGGTTGGTTTAAGCCAAATATGTTGCCGTGATTTACTCATCTTAGGCCTTGGGATTTTTGCCTCAGCTATCTAATGTCGCTGTCAGTTCAACTTCAGCTAGTGATGGCTGGCGTGTCATCTGATGACTCATACCTGCAGAATCATGTGATTTGAACGATGCTGCCATGTTGTACAAGGGCCAGTCAAAATTTCGCATCTCGCAAACTACTACTTGTGTCGTCAATTGGCAGGTGGTTTCCACCCAATTATAGACAGCTGTTTGTTGCGCACCGGCTCACACGGGGCAACATCTAGCGCATGAGCTACTGCAAGCGGAAAGGCGGCAAGCTTCAAAAACCAAGCACTCATGGCCCATCCCAGCATCGTCAAATTACCGGTGCACTAATTCACTGCACGCAGTCGGGTAGTGTTCCTGGGTTGCCTGAGTCCGAATCCGCGTCCGCAATTTACAGCTAGGGGAAAACCTTCGCCGCGCCCTACGGCCCTATATTGTTAGTCATCGTGATTCGACTCATGATATTGAGCACAATGGGACTGGCCGACCGGAACCATGCGGTGGCCCCTTCCAACGTAATGCTGGGCTACCTGCGACACCCAAAAGGAAACAAGATTGCTGGCGCACCAAACGCTCGAGTTTGTTTGATGTGAGGCATGAGTCACGAATCATGTCACGAGTGACACTGACACTGGTCATGGACCAATCGGTGCGACGCAGGTCAAGTAGCTATACATTACATCATGACTTTGCTTGCGGCGATCTCGCAAAGTTAGTTTGTTTAAAGTTCACTCTGTCAACCGTCAAGAGTCAAAAGTGAAGTTTCCAGTTAAAGTTGAAATGAAGATGGCACCAGTCAACTATTGCGTTCCCACATGTTCACAGGTGTTTCTCTCAGCCTCATAGGAGGCACCGCGGTGCTTATGGCAAGCCACCAAAGGAAAGGGCCCCCCGAACACCAGGGCTTGTTGCAGAAGGGCGGTAAAAGAGTGGCAGTGACTGACATTGAGACTGATATCATCCTCAGGAATCGGCGGGCTTGTGCCCTGAACAATCGTGGCCAACTTCATAGACACACGCTGCTTAAGCTGCTTAACTGACTGGGGCCTGAACGCACAGTGCGCAAGCTTCCTATTTGACCATATTTGGCCAGCACAGAGACTTGCGGGCGCGTGTCAAACTCATATCAATCCGATCCTGATCTGATATCCAAAGACAAACTGGGCCAAAACTGCTATTGGCGCTGAGGGTGAGTCAGGCTCATGATTGATCCATCACGCGACGATTCCTGATTCATGTCTTTTCTTCCTGACATATGGCTGATATATAAATAACCTGCTACGGCCACAAATTGCTAAAATGCAAATATACTCTGATGAGATGATGACACTCATGGGTGGAGCAGCCCCAACTTGTGACTTGCTTGACTCATTCGACTTGCGCTTGCAACTGGTAATGCTGGTTGGAACCTGCAACTTGAAACACATATCACTCCATCTTTGGATGAGTTTTGCTAGGAGCAACCTTGAACTTGCAACACCTTAAGTGTGAATCCTGTGCTATTTTTCTTCGATCACCAGTGGTCGACTTCTTCTGTCTTTGAGCTCGAGCGATGCCCTCATCTTGCGTCGGTCTTGTTGCTGTTTGCGTATAGCGCCGGCTCCGACCAACTCTTCAAAACCAAGCAAACGCCCTGAACCAGCTTGAGACTCTTGGATTCGTGCGCTCCGCCGCTCACTGCTCGTGCGTCGCTGGCTCGTTGCATGCTCGCCGCGCGCATTCCGCGCGTGCCGCCGCGCACCGCTCGCGCGCTGCTCGCTCATTGCGCGCTCACTACGCGCACGCCGCGCGCACGCCGCGCGTACACTGCGCATAACGCGCGCGCGCGTGACCGCGCGCCCTCGCCGCTACTGTTTTTTAAGGCCTGTCATAGCATGACTCTCGGGTTTAGATAAATATATATATATATATATATATATATATATGTATATGCATGTTCCGTCGCTTCCAAGCCGCTGGATTGGAAGATGTGGAAAGAAAGTGGCTGCACTGTTGGTTGGCCGGGACTAGGCCAGGCTCGTAGAGCAGTATGCTTTAACCATGGTTTAGTTCTCCTTGAAGTGTCCCTTTAGGGGGGCCAGGGTCTGGAGTCCCTATGGCTTCTCAATCAAATCGACTACTTTTTACATGACCTGAGTTCCTGGACACTTAAACTTGGTAAGACAATTTTAGTGGTAAACAACAAGTCAGGACTTCTTTTGGCCCATCCACTCGATCGGAAGTGAGCAAAGGGGGGTGAGTTCCTACTTCTGTGGGCCATGGAGACTCGATGATGGTTTGCACATTGACCATATTTGTTGCACAGGGGTTCCAGGTTCCAGGCCGCACTTCACTTGAAAGATCCCCTTGGCACTGGCAAGTGGCAACCCCAAAACCCAACTCTTGGCCTTTGAGGAAAATAGGGGTCAGTCTCGCTATCCTTTGATTTGGCCTTTTAGTTTTTGAACACTACACTTTTGGGGGCACAACCGGTGTGGCAAACCAGGAGCTGGGTTTGTTTCGGGCCAAGCTTCTCAAGTGAGTTTTAAGATTCTACTTGCACCCGGACTTAGGGACCCCCTTTTGCCATCTTTTTCCTGGAAGTGCCCCTTGAGGGATTCCTATTTGGGTCCAGGTCGCCTCCGGCTTGGCGGGGGCTCGGCGGGGTGGATCTGAGGTCTCGCGGGACTTCTTGTCACACCTGGAGCTGCGACACCGCTGCGACTACTCGGCGCGGAGGGCGTGTCGAAAAGGAGTTCTCTAGGGGAAGCTTCCCCTGCGGGTTTTACAGGGTATACGGTATCTATCACTCTTGGACATATGTTTTTGTCCAGGCGGCTTAAGCAAATGGAAGTACTTCTCAGGAGCTTCCATTTCCATTCTGAACCCAGGGATCCAACTCTTTTTTCAGGAGACCATGAACAAATGAATCCAGGGGGAAACAGTTTTTGAAAAGAAGGATGGTTGAACATAATTTTGGAATACACAACTGTAGAATTTAGACCCCAGTTACCTGCGTTTTGGCCGGTGGCAAAAGAATTCAGGGACACATGTGACATGCGTCCACGAATGGAGTACCCTCACTCGAGAGACTGGCCGACCAGAAGCTTCTCAGGTGTTGACACTTGGAAAGTCGCGGCTTGGTTCAAGTGGTTCGGCGGCTTCCACGAGGAATCCGTTTTGATTGGTGGGTTCCCCATTGATCATGAAATGGGCCTCATCCCTTTTCTATGAGGGTCAGTGGGCCACTGGGTTGTTGAATAGAGGCTTTCCACACACTGCCAGACGCAGAGGGTCTAGGTCTGGCCCAACAAAGATGCGGCGACTTTCGATTTGCACGAATTCCAAATTCCAGCTTACAAGTGGCATTCTTGAGCCAAACAGAAAGCTTAGCACTTGTTTCCGCATGGGATTTACTGTTTGTGTCTTGTGTGAAATCATACGCCTGATGAAACGAAAGAACCAGTTTCGGATTTCCAGCAAGAAGGTCCCATCTCAGTTTTTTTCTGGTGGGCTGGGTCGGGGATTGGGGGGATGGGAGGTTTGGACCTCTTGAAACCAGAAATGGGAACGCCTCCCCAGTATCTTCCACCAGCCCAAAGCACTCCACGGGTGAACTTGCCTCGCCTCGAAGATGGAATTCCGGGAGGGGATTTCGACCCATGGAAATCTCCATTTCCAGTGTCACTTTTTTTTTTGAGGCGAAGAAAAAACCACCCACCAGTCCGCCCACCCCCTCCCAAAGTTGGGAGATGAAATATGATGAGCTGGAAGCGAGCCTGGTAAGAAGAATGGCGCCTCATCTTTTACTTGTTGTTCATGAAGTCCCTTTACCTTGTGCAACCTTGGGGTCGAACAGGTCCGGACTGGGCAACCTATACCGAGCTCACCTATTCGGGGGAAAAAAAGGGGAAAAACGTGCTCGCCCATGAAGGTTGTTTTTCTTGGGGATTCCTTGTTTCCGGCGTGAGAGTTACCAGAAGGGAGCGAGGCCTTGCGGCGCGTCCTGAACCGAAGCATTCGCAGGTGCTCACTGACTTTGAGGCTGACGAAGAGGCCGCCTGCTGGGTCAGAAGGCCAACTGAGACCCTGGGTTTCTTACACTCCCTCAGGCTAACATGGAAGCTCCCCCAATTGGCCTCCGTAAATGGACCCAAGTCTTTCAAAGGGTCCTTGGAGCTTCCATGTTAGTCTGGGGGAGGGTAACCAAAATGCTTTGCTCTGCTATTGGGTTGGATCTTTAGACTTTAACCTTTTGGAAAATCAAGGGGTTGTCCACTAAACCCCAAAAAGTTAAACTTTTTGCAGGGAGGTCAACTGCGACCGGCAGAAGCGAAGAAGACGGGTGAAACGAAAGAGGTCTCGAAACGAATTGTCGTCTGCAACGAAAAGCACGCAGCGTCACAGCCCCCCCGCCCCCCCCCCCCCCCCAACGCGCAGCGTGACAACGTGGCAGCGTCGGCTGATTCCCCCAGCACTGAAAGATGTTTTTTCCCCTCTCGTTTGGCTTCCCTTTTTGTTTAAATCAGAGGCTTAATTCACCTCCGGCCCCTCTTTCAGGCGAGCTCGAAGTCAGGTAGGTGAAGTCAGGTGGGCAGTGGACAAATTAATTTGAAGTCAGGTAGGTGAAGTACTTTCAAAGTCGACAAAGACCCCACTCATTCTCCGGGTCCCTTGCATTTCGGTGGCTCAGCCGTTTTCGTGAGGCCATGCTGCGGCGGGCGCTGGAGGAGTCGTGCAAAGACGGGCCAGTGGACTTTGAGGCGCGGATCGTTGACCCCACATGAATACACCCCTGTATGTTGATATTGGGGTGGCCCCCTTCAAAAGATATGAATCCCCACTAAAACCAGGGACACCACTACTTGACTGCTATTGGGCAACGGATCTTTAGACTTTAACCTTTTGGACAGTTTATAGTGTTTCTTCCGCTAACCCCCCCAAAAGTTAATTAAACTTTTGGCAGGGGGTTCTCGCCAGCAACCAAGAATAAACCTCTGTAGTTTACTATGGGGGTGGTCCCCTTGAAAAGTGATGAATCCCCACTAGAGCCAGGGACACCACCGTATTATTCTGGGGTCAACACGGTGGTTAGGCTTGAGGTTTTTTTTTTTTCACTTGTAGCAAGGGATCTGAAAACGGACATGCATAATCCCTGCTATGGGGCCTCCCTCTCCGGATTGCGCGTTAAATTTCCACTCGGGGCATCTCGGGGCCATTCCAAAAGTGATGAACCCCCACTTAAACCTGAGACCAGACACCATATTAATAAAGAAGGGTTTTTGTACTAGGGGGACACCCCGCAATCTCATCCACGGAATCTGTGTCGGGGCGAACCGCCGGAGACATTGCCAACTAAAATGATGAACAAAGAAATATCTGGGTCCCGCTTTCTGGGTCCAAGTTTGGTCCAGATTTAGAAACACACGCATTCTAGTCGTAATTTCGGGATGCAGGCCTGGAATCCATCCCAACAATTGATTTACTGATTCATCAAATCTTGGGATGACGTAACATCACCCAAACCAGGGTTGGAACTATTGTATGCTTTGAACTGGAACCTACCCTGCCCAAATCGAGTTCGGCAGACCACAATATACATGGGCGCTCAATGGAACCCCCCAAACGCTACCCTAAGGCAAAGCCCAGCCATTTTGAGATGGAATCGCCCGACCTCGGGGTCTGCGGTTTCCTTTCGAGCCTTTCAACTAAATCTCAATGATAATCAACCTGTTGACCTTTGGGTGGCCAGAAATTTCTGGCAGGAAATCAAATGGATGGGTAGCTGTTCAAGCCTTCTAGGCCCTCAACCTTACACTCAGGTTTCCCGTACACTGCAAACAAAAGGTATCGGAAAGTCACGTGGGTGTGTGAAATCATTCTCCAAGAAAGGTGTCGTGTTGCCAGAAATTGCAGCCGGCTGGAAGACTGAGGAAATCCCAGAAAGACACGCGGGCCAGGTCGGCTAATGCACCGCATCGAGCAAAAAAAGGGTAGTAGGACAGTACCATACAAAGTCAGTCGCACACACCTCAACACAAAGTCATGACCACCTGCATCGAGTCCGCTCTCTTACGAACCGGAATGACGAGACAAATGCCTTTCTCTCAGTCAGACTCCTTGCTGGTCGCCCGCGCGTGCTAGCTTGGCCCTCCGTTCTGGGAAGCTGCGTCGCTTGACGTTGGCGACCGGGGGTCGCGCCCGCACGCGCGCTCGGGGCGACTGCGTAAAGCGCGTCGCGGGGCCGTCATTCGCGTGGCGAGCATTGAGCCTAGCAAAGAGTTCGGACTTTGGCAATGCAACCCCACTGGATCGTTTCGGTTTCCTTAGATGGGGGTTTCATTCCACCAACTGCTATGGGTCAGGGTGCTCAAGCTCAACAAAATTTGTCTACAGAGGGGAATTCTTCCCCAAAGGCTGCAGGTGCAGCCAGGGCCTTGTTTCGCCAACTAGCTTGCTCTCTAACCCTTGGAAGGCTGAGTGGATCTGAGTGGTATCCTGGGTTTGTGTCCCCAAGGCCGAATCCCCAAGACAGCGGGTTCGGGTCTACGTATAACCGGTGTCTAACCAGATTTGCCAGCGGGCAGGGGGTTAGTGCCAGGGACCGCGTGTTCATTCTCTTTCTGGGCTGATTGAAGGCCGCGGATCCCCGCAACATGTACGTTGTTTTTTCTCGGTTTTCCTTTAACACCACCAAAGAAGGGTAGCCCCACCCATTTGTATATGTTAACTCCCAGAAAGAAGTCGAAGTGGAGGCAGAGCTGCAGCGCGCCCTGGAGGCGATCCAGACGTGGGTCAGTTGCACTTGGCACCAGTTGGGTCTTAATAAATTTTCATGGCCACTGGCGTGAGGTGGATCGAAACCAAACATGCAAACAACTCGAGGAACTTTTCATGTTTATTGTCATTTGTGTTCTCGCTTTACTATCATGTCTCGAGGACATGTTTGAACCCTGGAAGGCAATAATGCAAAAACACTCAAGCAACTGCTCATGTTTATTTTCCTTTGGTTTCATGTAATTTTCATGTGTGGAGGACAAGTTCATGTCATTGTCCTTTTTTTGCTTGCCTCCATTTTGAACCCTGGAAAACAAGTGCCAAACAACTGGGGCAGCTTTTCATGGATATTACGTTTCATGCTATGTTCATGTGTCGAGGACATGTTCATTGCATTGCAATGTTGCTGGTTTCCTCCATGTTGGCATTTTGGAAACAAAAAATGCAAGAACAAAACCCGAGAAATTGTTCATTTAATTTTAGTTTTATATTCATTTTGCCGGTTTCCTCCATGTGGGACCCAGGAAAACACGAATGCAAAAGACTTAAGACCTTGCTTTCATTGCTCTGAGCTATTTTCATTTTGCTTGCTTTCCTTTTTTGAGCACATGTTCTGTGTATTTTCATTTTGCCGGTTTTCTCCAGTTTGGGGCCTGGGAAAAGCCACAAAGTGCAAAACCACTTGAGGGCATGTTCTTGTTTTCATTGTGTTTTCTTCCTATTTTCATTTTGCTGGTTTTCCTCTACTTTTGGACCCTGGAAAGCAAAATGAAAAAGGCGAGGAAACCGTATGTTGATTTTCATTGTGTTTCACGCTACGTTCATTTTGCCGATTTCCCTCTACTTTGGGACCCTGTAAAACAACAAATGCAGAAACATAAGGAGGACAGTTGTTATGTTTATGTCCCCGGTTTCTCCATGTTGGGACCCAGGAAAACAAAACAATTCAAACCAACAACTCGGGGAGAAGCTCCTTTTATTTTCATTTGTGTTTTCACTTGTTTTGGTCCGATTTGGGACCCAGGAAAACACGCAAACATCTCAAGAGTGGTGGGTGCATGTTCGCACGTTTCCAAGCGCTTCAACGAGAGCCCCAGAGAGTTGCAGAAGGGTAGTGGGGCCTACAAGCCTGAGCGCAGATATGCACACCTCGGTCGGGGATTTGACGGGTTTCTAGCGGGATCTGGAGCTGGACCGTTTTGGGACTTCCGGTAATTTGGCCGGATTGGTGGACCGGTTTTTGAGAGGGGATTGGAGGGGAATTAGATTGGTCTTGGGAAACTTGGCTGTTTTCTAGGTTGATTTGGCTGGAGTTGGACCGGTTTTCTAGATCGGGATTTGACCGGCTTCTATAGGGCGATGGAGGACCGGTTTTTAGATTGACCGGTTTCTAGCATTTGCTTTGTTTTTTTTGGTTTGGCGGGGCTTCCCAGCTCTGGGGTCCGAGGCGTATCTTCATTGTAGGTTTGATGTAGGCAGGTTTCCTCCATACTGGGACTCTGGAAAACAACAAGTGCAAAATTCCCCTGTCATTTTGCATTTGGCCGATTTCCTCCGTTTTTGGACCCAGGAAACCAAAAGAAGCAAAGAACTTGAGAACATGTTCACTTTATGTTCATTTCATTTTACTTTCATCGGTTTCCTCGATATTGGGACTGTGGAAAACAAAGGGCGCAAACAACTCGAGGACATGTTCATGTTGTTTCATGTTGATGGTTTTCCTCCGTTTTGGGACTTTGGCAAACATAACATGACCTCAACACATGAAAACAACATGAACACCCGGATGAAACAAACAAATCGAGAACCAGCAAGGCTGGTGGACGGAATGTTATTTCTCTTTGTTTTTCCTTCTCTTCCTCTTTATCGTTTATCTTTTCTTTTCCTTTCTCCTTCTCGGCATCCTTCTCTTCCTATTTATCTTTATCATGCTCGTTTGTCTCTTTCTCCTTCTCTTCCCGTTCTCGTTCTTATCTCTCCAGCCGACGTATTTATCTCCATTTGTTAAACAATATTTATCTATGTATCTGTTTGCCTACCTACCTATCTATCAATCTAGCCAGCCTATTTGCCTGTCTCGTTGGTCTAGTTAGTCACCGATTTATTGCCATCAACCAATCTCTTTGTCGATCTATCTATCCATCTATCTATCTACCTATCTATCTATCGATCTATCTATCAGATTTATCTATCAATTCTGTACTTATGTATCTTCGATCTGTTTATCTATCTGTCCATCCGCCCATCTATCTCTAACTGATTTGTCTCAATCTCTGTATCAAGGTATTGTGTTCGACATGAGTACTTCCACTTTAGTTCCATTCTAAACGATGGATCAATATCTACACAAACGATGTGGCTTTGGGATGCCCCATGTGCTTTGCCTCGATGTGTTTCAACAACATTGCAACATGTGGCTGCCTTGCTGTTGCTCCCGATTGAAAAGAACATAATATGTCGCGGCCCAAAAGGTAAGTTTTCAGGCTGCAAGTTGTCAGAGCTGCAAGTTGTCGCCCATACCCATTTGGGTGGTTACCCCTACTTTTAGAACTGCTTGAACAGAGAAGCCAAGAGGAGAACCACAGTTTTGGAGGTCCCCCAATTTCACACATGGGTGGGTCAAAATTAAGCCCCCAGGGGACCGCAGATTTTAGTCTTTGGTTCCCTTTTCCAGGGTTCCATTTTGGGTGCCTATTTTTGACCGCTGTGCAGGAATCCGCCCGCGACATGGAAGCCTTCTCTTGAGCGCGGCGCTTCGTTTGTACGGCGCTCGGGTAGCCGGTCGAGGCTTAGCTTACCCTATGTGGTTTCCTCCATGTCCTGTTTTGGAACCTAAAGTGGCAGTTTAACGAAACCACCAGTGAATTGCAACTGATGGTGAATCCAGTGCCCCCCTGTTGTGACTATTTGCTTGTTTGGCTTTCCCGTGATTTCTGCCCTCAACCATCAACCGTGCACATAATTTTTGGCAGGGGCCACCCTGGCGAAGGCTCAAGGTATGCCCAAGGCTACCACGGCGAACGATGCCCGCTGGCTTTCCTCTTTGGCCTTTTGTCCGGCTGTTCACCCTTTCTCATTCACGCTGCCTTCTGCTTGATCTTTTTCTTGTTGACCTTCTGTGGAGAGGGCCAGTTTTTCCCCCCTCGCCAAACTCTTGTTTTCTGGCGGCAGGACCGCAAACTCTGGTAGATTGGACGAATTCCAGACTTTGCAGCAGCATTTTCTGAAGCAAGGCAACCATGCGGTGGATGTCTCATAACTCACTTCCTGAGTTCATGAACTTTCCACTTTTTGGGAAGACCATTTTAGTGGTAAACAAAAAGTTTGGACTTTTTTTGGCCATCCACTCAGCCAGTGAGAGAATCCATGGTCTCAAGAAGGGCGGGTTTCCTTGGTGTCCCGAGGCGCTCCTTTCGCTCTGAGCCTTTGGCCTTGGATCAGAGTTTTGGGATGTGCTGAGCCCGGAATCGGGCTTTGAACTCACCTGCGTAGCATGTGCTCGACATACGAGTTGAGAGAGAGAGAGAGAGATATATATATATATATATATACACATACCAGTGAATTCTGCAGACAGGTTTTTTCTTTTCTTTTTTTTTTTTTGGGGGGGGGGGGGGCGCATGCTCTACATAAACGTTGCTGACGAAGTATAGGTGACGTTGCTCCAGCACATTGGTTCATATGAAACAAACAAGGCCTAACTCTAGAAAGGTCATTTGGCCGTGGGTTCAGAAAGAATCCAGGATGGAGGTAGGATTGTTAGCTTGATTCTTTTTGCGAGATGAGCTCGCTGCAGGTTGCGACGGTGCGAGGGCCCTCCAAGTTGTACAGACCGCGCTTCTTGCACAGAAAGTGGGTGCTTTCGCGTCTGGCTGTTGCATGTTTGCCGGTGGGCGGTTGAGTTTGACAACATGTGCACATTGACGGAACACGAGAGAAGCCGGCTTAACATGGAGGGGCATATTGCCGAGGAGCAAGCCAAACTTTGACCAGAGCCACGGTCAGACCCTCCTTCAGGTCAACCACGCCCCGGCTTCACCCAGTGACACTGACATCAGATGTTTGTCACGTTCTTTTGCATCTCGGGCGCGGGTAACCACCGCCCGTCTCGAGTTTCGACATCCATCTCGCGCGCCATGGTTTCGCGCCCCATCGATGTGCTTTGCGAGGAGGAGCGGCTTCGGCGGCTCTCTGAGCGAATGGCCTTTGACGATGGACTCCCGGCTTTGATGCGTTTGACCCGATTTTTGAGCCAGGAGCGGCTACACGAGCTCCCCTCGGCGCCCAAACCAAGAACACGGTGATCCCTAATTTCAGGTTTGGGACATATTGTAGAAATGCACATCCTTAAGCGCACGCACTTACCCTCCCACCTTCCTCTTGGAAAGGGCCTTTTTGCACTTCCAGGTTAGTTGGTGGGAGGGTACAGCCTTTGGCTACACCCACATAGGGCGCCGTTTCTTCCCGCATGCCGAGCAAAGGCGATGGTGCAGAGCCAGCGCGCCAACGCCGCGCGCGGATTTTGGTGGAGGAGATGAAGTTGCGGAGATGTTTGGCCGCCGAAGCAACGGGTTTGGCAGGGTTCCATATGTTTCCGTTTTGGGGTGGTTTCAACGTTACCTTGTGGGCCAGTTTAAAGCGAATTTCCTTTTTGTGGGGTGATGTTTGAAGAGGGAATATAGGGAGCCCCGTTTGGGTGTGCGAAATGGTCAACTATGTATTGAACCTATAGCGAGCCGCCTGGGGACTGTACTTGGGGAACTTATTTCATGTTGCGGACATATTGATGAAATGTGCAGACATGCTTTTGGTTTTCGCAAGAACGAGGAACAGACTGGATAGTATGATAATATATTGTTGTGTTCCCCGACGAGGGCTATCTAGGCGTCGTTGTTTGCCTCGAGGTCGGGGGACATGGCCCCCGGAGAATGATTTCTCGGCAGTGGCGGGATTACTCAAACGGAGCCGCTGGCAGAAACAATTCTGAGAACCGAAGTTGAGTTGCCCCAACCTTTGAACGCCCAGCATGTTTTCATGCGCCAAAGAGTCGAACCACTCCTCACGAGGCTCGAACCCTGCCGCAAATGACTCACTCCCAGTTTTTTTCAGCGCTTCGCTGGGCCTTTCTTCCGGCGAGTTTTTCGCCCTACAAAGCATGCAGTTTTAGAGGAATCTCCTTTTGGGGTTGGAGTATCCAGGGCATCCCCGCCCTTTGGTTGACACGACGCGTAATATGAGAATCCCGTTCGCTTGAATTTCACAATAAGAAAACTCCGCCGGCAAGATATAAGCCCGATTCGAATACCCAGATGCGACAAATCTTCGGTGGGATCTCAGGGGGGACAATGATTGATCTTGGCAATGTGGAAGGTACCCCACGACAGTTTGCATGCCCGGTGCTGAACAAGCAAATAGCAAGGTCTTAAGGCTTTCTCAAACATTGTTTGGGGAAGTTCCTCTTCAAGCCACAGTTTTGAAAATTGGACTCAGCTGGCGGTATCCAGTGCATCCACCCCGAGAGACCCACACCTCCAGAGCTGTTTTTTTTTTCTTTCTGAAGGGGAAAGATTCGCTCGTTAAAATCAAGAAACCCAAATAGTTGCCTCTCTTTCCACGGGCGTGGGGAGCCACTCGTCCAAATCAAGAACCCCCAACAAAAAACCTCTCTTCCCATGGGCATCTTGGAGCTCCGTTTTGTTTTTTGGGCGCTCTCGCTTGGGGTGTCGCGGAACGCCGCCTTGCGGCAGGAGATGACCACCATGGGCCCCCGGCTGCGGTCCCCCTCCAGCGAGAAGCGCCGGTCCAAGGCGGTGAAGGCGCTGGAGGACGCTGGGATGCAGGGAGCTGGGCTGTTCAACTCGGTTGTTCGGTGGCACCCGTTTTCCTTACCTCTTAAAAACACAACTGTTCAACTTTTTGGGTAACATGGGCTATATGTCTGTAAAAGGTTAACTTCCCCAATCCTTGGAGTTTTAAGGGGTAAGTTTCCCCTTTTTTTTGGTGGCTGCCCCCCACTAAGAATAGTCTTCAAAAAGCGTTCCCTTTTTTCCAGGGTCACTGAACAACTGAGTCAAAGGCAATCCTGAATCCTTACCTGGACTTACGCAAGAGGTCCCCTTTGTACTCACTGGTCAAATGTCCACTGTCCTTCCGCTCCTAGTCAGTGAATGGAGCAACGCCAGTTGGTGGTTTGTGTTTGGGACCAAAACAGATTATGGATTAGGATTGGCCAAGCCTCCATTTTGAACACAGTTTGTGCCGCCCCCTGCGATTTCTTTGTTTGGTTCTGTTTTCATGTTTAGCGGGCTGCAAAAAACAGGGTGTTTTGCAACCAAAGCCAGGGTTGTGAAGAGTTTCTGTTGGCAAGGTCTGCTTGGTTTGTTTGGTTCTGTTCATTTTTTGTGTGCTGCCAAAAAAGAAGAAGGTGTTTTTCAACCAAGGGGTGTGAATATTTATTATCTATGAAGATGTATTTTCCGCGAAGGGAATCTATCACTACTGGGCATAGTTTCTCATTTTGTCCAGGGGACTACGCACATGGAAGTAGTTCGGGCTATTGTGAGGCGCGCCCCTTCAAAATCAACTGGCACCAAAGTGCAACAACCATAAATGCCAAAACCAAATGCCAAACCCAAGTTTTTGTTTGTTACCACTGAGGTCCGGAAAGGTTCATTTGTTATTCTCTACAATCAGTTCAGAAACCACTAATCTTGACTGCTATTGGGTTGGATCTTTAGACTTTAACTTTTGGGGAAATAAAGGTGTTTTCCACTAAACCTCCAACACGTTGAACTTTTTGCAGGGGGGTCTCGCCAGCAACCAAGTTAATTTCCCTTGCGTTTTGGAGAGGTGAGTCTTTCCGAACAGAAGGGCTGAACAGATTGGGGACAGCGAGATCCTTGAGTTCCGGGACTTTAAGTTGAAGCTTGTTTCACCACGGAAGTGAGACTACTGCGAGGTCCAGCCCTGCCCCATTCAGTGGTTTTCCCACTGAAACAAAGGTTAACCCCTGGCTTCCTTGTTCCATTGCTTGGTTGGGCTCGGGAAAAGGGTTCAGGGTAGAGAAGATGGTCACAATGGAAAGCTGGAGGAACAAATGTTGGGCTCGGAACCAGTTTTTGGAGTCTGGGGGAATTCCACGCGAGCGAGCTCTGGCGGTAGGTTTCACCGGACCCAGGCGGGGCTGCAGGCGCGCTGGAAGGCGGTCGTCCACGAGATGGCGGAGACCCCGAAGCGGGCGTCCGAAGCCGAAAAGTCACATGGCTCGCAAACAACGCGCTCTCGCACTGAAGGTGTCGTACTTCAGGATTTGTGTGAATGTAAACCTGGGTTGTTCAAAAGCAATCCTTAGTTCTTATGCTGCTGGGTGCAAGTGGTTTCCCCTCGTTGTAGTGGTGTCCCGCTACGGGGCCTTGATTTGGATTTGGGATCCCCTGTGCTAAACCACCCAGCTTATTCTCCCCAAGGCGGATGGATTCTGCATGGCATGCATGTGCCAGAGGCAACACTTTTGATACTCTTGCTTTTGATACTCGGGTAGGTCCACCTGTGTTTGCAAGCAAGGTTTGAGGGCCCGTAGCCCCCTCACTTTATCCGTCCTTTTTGCCTCCCTGCAGGCATGAGAAAAAGGCGGAGCCAAAGGTAGAGATGGACGCCTTGGATGGCGTGACTGTGCGCTCAGTGGTTGGGCTTCGAGGTTTGTCGCAGGCGCGGTCAACAGCCACCGGCAGACCCAAAAAGGACGTGGCCTGATCAATAGGATCCCCGTGTGACGCTGATGGATGCCGTTTTGAGGAGCCCTGTGAGATGCTGTGTTCGAAAGGCCCTCCGCGTTTCGGATGTGCTGCCCAAAAAAACTTGGCCAGGCCAACGGCGCAATAACATCAAGAGGACCATTTTGCTGAAGCAAGGGTGATCCTACCAGGTCTGATCTCAAATGACGCCACGCAATGACGCATTGTTTCGCTTCACTTCTGGTGATTCCATGCTTCCATGTGCTTAAGAATATATACGTCTTATTTTCCCCTGTTGGTTGTAAAGGGATTCTATCACTACTGGACACATTTTCAGTTTTTTCAGGGGTCTCAACCAAGTGGAAGCATGGGGCCCGTCGCCCGGTTTTCTGGATGACCCTCCAGGTGCCCCCGGAAGTGGAGGCAGTAGTGCTCGCCGTGCTGCAGCTGGTGAGCAGCGACTACCAGCCCGACGGAGACCAGCCTCCGCAGACCTGGGAGGACCGATGTGCCCACCGGCTTTTGGTGGGTCGAGTTTTTTTTGTGTTTGGTTCATGAGAAATTTGAACAAAGCGAATCATTCTGTACGAAAAGTCCTGCCATCAGCAAAATCATTGCACATGAAATGCGGCGGGAGCCAGGTTGTTGTTTAACAGCAGGTTGGTTATTTGTGTGGCAGTGATGTGCTGAGGGCGTGTGTGTGTGTGGGTGTGTGTGTGTGTGCGCCCCAAAATGGTCGGTCTTTGCAGTTGAACAACAAGCTTTGAACTTCTTTCTGGTAGGTTTCTTCATCATTTCACTCAAGGCCCAAACAGTAATCTGTTCTGGGTTTGGCACAGGTCAGGTGCCCCTTTTCTTTCTCCA
Organism: Effrenium voratum; assembly: GCA_963377175.1. NCBI lineage: Eukaryota > Dinophyceae > Suessiales > Symbiodiniaceae > Effrenium > Effrenium voratum. Next base: position 1,028,079 of record CAUJNA010000446.1, read on the forward strand.
TTGGTCTGACAAGAAGCTTATGACTTGAGGCTTGCTCCTGCTGAAGCCGCGTCGCTTTTTGCTTGGACCTTGGGGCCTTGGGGCAATCGGTGCTCATGGCAACCATTGGACCTTAGGGTGCTGATTGAAGCTTTTGCTCGGTGCAGTTGTCTGTGGATTTGTGCTACGACAATTTTAAACAATTCCTTTGAAGGGCGGAATTGTTGGGCCCCTCGCTATCACTCGCGGCGTTCAATCATTTCCTTCCAAATCCAGAAGAAGCAGCTGCTGACACATGTTTGTCGAATCTTTTCCCGACAATGGGGAGACCCATGAAATGTACAGCAGGAATGTCCACATGTATGAACATTTGTCTGGCTGCCCCGTTCTTGCTGAGAGGATGCCACAGGTCCTTCGTCCAACGATCAGTTGGGCTAGAGGCTTCGGGTTCTTCACTTTCATGTAGCTGGGTGCTCAAATTAGTTCCTCGTATCTGTTTCTGGGGTCCGTGTATTTCCTTGAAAGGAGGTAAACCCAACTTGGGTGCATGGCTGCGAAAGTGTCCGGTTGTGCGACTTGACCCTTGTAACATTTGCGGCCCATAGGGAATGACTCGTAGTCCTTGACGGCGGGGAACGCCAGATGGCATCGCGATGAGTCGTTGAGACAAAGGAGCTGGCCGCGATCAAATTGGTAGCGCGAGCTGGTGATGCAGTCCTCAGGGAACGAGGGCGGGCAGTTCCAGAAGAGGTTCGGTGGAGATGGAGATGATCCAACCAAGGAGTGGAAGCGCGATGCCGGCGGAGGCTTTCGGGCCGCTCTTGTTCACGTTGCTGGATGGAACGGCGCTGAGGTCCTTTGACCAGATCGGCCTGGCAATGCCTGGAGGGCCCAAGAGAAGGTCGATATGGGCGCAGGGTGGCAGTCATCGGAAGCCACCCCCCGGCGAGTGGCCCGGGAGGCCGTTGCCGCCGTGGCGTGAGGAGACGGCGGAGCACCGGGTGGCGAACGTGACCGAGCAGCCGATGGCGGATGAGATGGAAGAACACCCGTTGTCGGAGGCAGAGATCGAGGAGGAGGAGCCATGGGACCAGGCCATCCTCGACGAAGGGGACTACTGGGAAGTGAAGCCGAGCTGTGTCATCCGACACCACCGGATTGCACGGCACGCCATGTATGCCCCTCGGCAGTGGGGCTGCCCGGTCAGCCTGGAGGAGCTCCGGCCGGAACGCAAAACGATAATCGTGCTGGAGAACGGTGAGAAGGCAGAGGAGATTAACGATTGGACCGACCCAGCCACAGCCCGGATCCACGTTGGGCAGCTCTGGACGGGGTGCTCCATCTTCTACCTGCGCGGCACCTATCCGAGGGACTGCGATGAGGTACTCTTGATGGACGAGCCCCAGGCCGCTCAGCCGGATACCGACGTCTTCTTGGAGATTGACCACATCACCAGGCCTACCAGGAGGAGGCGAATCCGGAGTTGGATGAGGTGGAACAGGTTGGGGATGGATCTCATGTAGAAGTCGGACAGGCTCCAGCAGAAGATGAGGAGGTCACAGCACAGTGTCTGCTAGTGCATCAAGCAGGATATGGGGTGCTGGACACTGGATGCGGCCGTGGGCTTGTTGGTGAACGAACCCTGGAGAGACATCGACAGGCCCTGGCAAAGTTTGGGCACCTGGTGGAGGAGATGGAGCTGATGGTAATGGATCCACGGATGAGGCGATTGGCAAGGTGAAGGTTCTGTGCTTCATCCAGGGCAAGGAGGTTTTCATCGTGTTCTTTGTGGTGCCGGGCGACGTTCCCATGCTGGTGTCAAAGAGGTGCTTGAAGGCAATGGGTGCCAACATGAACTTAGTCACGAACGAGATCGAGTTCCCCAAGATTGGTGCCAAGGTAAAGATGGTGGAGCCGCCGGATGGCTCGTATCAGCTGGACCTCATGGACGGCATCACGTCCAAGGAGATCGTCCTGCACGTGGGTGACATTCCGAACCAACTCGACCCTCTGGACGGTTCCGACGGTGAGATGTCGGACGAGGACGAGGGTGGGGTCTGGGGAGTGATGTCCCGTGGTCAGCGCGAGGAGTTGCAGGGCCAGATCGCCAACGTCATGGCGGCCGGAGAGCATCAGAAGAAAATGATGGAGATCTTCTGCCCAGGAAGATTCCGGGATGAAGCACCACGCGCTGGGTACGAGTCGGCCGGATTCTATGATCTCAGTGAGAACTGGGACTGGAGAGACCCGCGGCAGCGGCGCATGGTGGAGAATACCTTGGAGTTTGAGGAACCCGATCTGGTGATCATGTCCCCGGTGTGCGGCCCCCTGTCACGGTTGCAGAACCTCACACCCCCTGAGAAAAGGCGGAATCAAGAAGGCTTTCTGTCAGAGGTAGAGGAAGCCCGACATTTCATCATGGAATCATCCAAAGGATCTGGTGCCTGGCAGTTGGAGGAGGTTCGCAGACTGGCTAGTGACCATTTTTTGGTGGATGTCCCTGCATGTGCGGTCGGACTGCATGACAAGGTGTCGGGGCGATTATTTGGCAAATGCTGGGGTTTCCTGACATCATCTTTCGGGGTGGCCATGCAGCTGGAGAAGTTGCAGTGCTCTGGGAATCATGCCCACCAGACGATTGAAGGGGCATCGGGGGGACAACAACGGTCTGTCCAATCCCAGGTGTATCCGAAGACGCTGGTGCGGCGCATTCTGGCTGGAGCGGCACTGGAGGAATCGATGCAGCAGGCCGGGCAGCATGTGTTGGCAGCCGACGAGATCAAAGGGGAAAAACGAAGGTATTTGGAGAATTCACTGAAGAAGCTACACGTGAACCTGGGTCATGCAAGCATTCCGGACATGCTCAGGATCTTGCGGCATCGGGGGGCGAGTGAACAGGTGACGGAAATGGTTAAGGCCTTTGAATGCGCCACCTGTGCAGCCCGCAAAGAACCGAAGGCCGTGAAGCAGTCGACAGTTCCCAAAGACATTGCCCCTTTGAGGTATATTGGTATTGACGTGAAACAGTTACCCGGCTGGAAGAAAGGCGAGAAGATTAAAGCTTTGAACATTGTTTGCCGAATGAGCGGGCTGCAGCAGATGACGCCGCTCAGAGAACAGGAGTCTTCGGAAGTGATTCGCCGGCTGTACAGACAATCCTGGACCAAGCCCTATGGCAGACCACGGTTTATCAAGTTTGATGCTTCAAGATGTAATCTGGGACAGCATTTTATCGATGCTTTGGAGCGGGATGGAACCACTCCCTTGGATATCCCTGGTGAGGCGCACGAACAGATAGGGGATGTCGAGGTCCAGGGTCGTCATTTTGAAGACATGCTGCAGCGGATATTGGATCAATATCAACCTGAGGACTATGACGCGTGGCTGGAATGCGTCGACATGACTGTCGAAGCAAAGAACATGCTCATGCGGCGTGGTGGTTACAGTCCGTATCAGTTGGTGTTGGGAAGGGACCCGGAAATTCCTGGTGATGATTTGCTGAGCAGTGATAATCCAAATCCAATAGCCAATGGGGCAATCCTGGAAGACGACCTCGCTGCACGAGCAAATAAGATTCGGCTTTTGGCACGGCAAGCAGTTTTGGAGTGTGCAGATTCCAGAGCAGCCCGAATTGCATTGAATACCCGACCTCGGCTGCTTCGGAATTCAGGAATGGTGACCAAGTCGCTGTGTGGAGACGCGGTCGGGGCATTCCGGGAAAGCGTGGGCGTGCCAGATGGCGAGGGCCCGGCATAGTGGCTGGTGCGGCAGGTGGCAATTATTGGGTGGCTATGCCAGGGTCTTTTATCAAGTGTTCACCGGAACAGTTGCGGTTACGCACCGAGGAAGAGCGGGAAGCAGACCGTTTCCTGGTTCGGGATTTGAGGGCTGCGGCAGCGAATCTGTTTCCGGAAGTCGGAGGAGAAAACCCCCATCAGAAGAATTTTCTGGACATTACAAAGGCAGATTACCCTCCAGGATCAACGCCACCTGCAGTAGAACCCGAGCGAATGCCGGATTGCCGGCCAGAAGGGGTTGCTCAGCCTAGTGCAACACCAGTCGACCCTCGCACGATTCCGATTGCATCGTCCGGCTCGGGCTCGGGGTCACAGCCAATTGGACGAGATTCGGAGTGGATATCATCAGACAGTCGCAGTCAACGGTCTTGGGAAGAACAAACTGCAGGGCTGCCGGAATCTCACCGATTGGCTTTACCCCATTCGATCGAGCAAGCCGAGAGATTAGATGGTGTACCGCGGCACGATCCACGACCTGGAGCCCGAAAGCAAGCGCATGAGGACCGGTGAGTCGCAAGTTATTGGTGGGCAACTCTTCCCTCCCGGGATACCAGTACCTGAGTTTGGGAGAAATGACCCTCCAGCAAGGCCCCCCCCTAGTCAATCCATCGGGCATGGGGCTGTCATGATTCCAGAGAGTGGCAATGCAGCAGATCCGCACTACGTTGGATGCATTGACAATGCGCGACAAGCCACAGCCCTCTCGGAGCTGGTCGGGCCCGAGGAGCGCGAGGATGTGTCGCTTGTGTGCTTGGCTAGCTGGGACACCAACGACGTGCTGCTCGCTGGGGGTCGGAAGGAAATTAATCTGAAAGATCCCAAATGGGCAAGTGCAAAGGCCAAGACAGAAGTTGAGGTTGGTGTTCTCAAGGAGTACAACAACGTGGTTTTGGACAAACAGGCATTGGTACCCCTTTCAGTGGATGAATCCCGGCGGGTAGCAGCACAGTTTCCAGATCGTTTGGTGGAGTCCCGGTATGTGCTAGTTGAGAAGCAGGACGACAACGGGGAAACCATAGTCAAAGGGAGATGGACTGCAAGGGGAGACAAGGACCCTGATTTGTTCGACCTGGTTCGTGGTGGCAAGACTGCTTCTCCCACAATATCGTCAAATGGGCGCTTTGTGGTGTTGCAGGCGATAGCCAGCGGTGGATTTCAGATGCAGTTGGGAGACGTGACGGGAGCTTTTCTGGAAGCAGACTGCATGAAGAGAGATGCTGGTAAGCTGTATTTGAAGTGCCCCCGCAACGTCAACATCCCTGGAGTGCATGCTGAAACTCTGTTTGAGGTTGTGAAGCCACTGTATGGATTCAACGACAGCCCACAACTTTGGTACAGCAAGTTTGTGTCCACTCTGCGAGGAGAGCAAGGCTGGAGTCAGTCGAAGCTGGATCCGTGTGTTTTCTTCTGGCGGGACCCCACTGCAAAGAACGGCCTAGGTGGGGTATTGGGCATGCATGTAGATGATGTGCTCACAGGAGGTAAGGGATCCAGCTATGACGAGGCCATTGACGGACCTTTCCTTTTCGCAAGTGAAAGTTCGACGAGGGTACATTTTGCGGCTCCTTCCTAAGACAGTGCCCACGCACCAAGGATATCATGGTGTCACAGACTGAGTTTGTGATCAGTTGGAGAAACCACGGTTAAGGTCCCGGGTTCCTGGTACAGATCTGGTCAACGACCAGGAAGTCAAGAGCCTGCGGAGTGTCCTCGGCGGGGCGTTGTGGCTGGCCAAGGAAACGAGACCTGATCTCGCAGTACAGGTCAGCATGGGTCAGCAGCTTTTTCCGAGACCGACGCTGGAGAAGGCAAGGACGGTTGCTCATGTGGTTAAGAGGGCAAAACAGTATAAGGATCTTACGTGGCACATCAAAGCTGTCCCACTGGAAGATTTGAGACTTTGCCTTCATACTGACGCGGCTTTTGCAAATGCCAAGCGGGAAGGAACGCAGGCAGGTTACATTGTCGGCGTGACAGACCACAGACTGGCAGATGGAAAGACAGCTCCGTGGACTCCAGCCTGGCGATCATACCGACTCAAGAGAGTCGTGGGGCCAACGTTTGCAGGGGAGACGCAAGCATTAGCAGATGGTCTGGGGCATACAGAGTGGTTGGCATGTCATCTTGGGGAATTGATTGATGGGGAGGTCAATCTGAAACGGAGACAGGACATGCTGGCAAGGTTCAACATTCAGGCCATTGTGGATTGCAAGTCAGTCTACGATCATTTGCAAGCATTTACATCACCCGATTCGGTCAGTGACAAACGTGTTGCAATTGACCTGGTGATTATTCGGGAGACACTTCAGAGACTCAGTGCCAAGGTTCGGTGGGCCCCAACGTGGTTGCAACTGGCTGATGCACTCACCAAAGAAAATGCAGATGCCATGGATTTGTTGAGAGCAGCCCTTCGTAAGGGGGAATATCAACTGTGTCAAGAAAGTGTGATGATGGAGGCAGCTGCCAAGGAACGTGAAACTCGCCAAACCGGCTCATAGCCTGCAGGAAACCAACCCAGTGACAGGCGCTCTGTGGGTGACCTCGGTGGTGGCGCCAATGGTGAAGGTGCCGGTGCGGGGTTTCAAGGAGGCGGAGATCAGATGTCTTTTTGAGAAGTATGCCGAAGGCGTGTCGGAGAGCGAGCAGGAGTTCAAGAGTCGAGTGGCGCAGAGCCTCGGCCAGTGCAAGGTCCGGGTGCCTCTCGAGAAGGTGAATGAGCGGCTGTTCCGCGGGGTGAGCAACGAGGTGACGTTCACCTACACCAAGAACACGAACATGGTGCAGGTGCAAACCGGAGCCGCCATGATAGATAAGGCGGGGCAGCAGTTGGAGAATGTGCTGCTGGCCTATGGGAACATGCTGAAGGAGGAGAAGGTGGACCCGCTGCCGGACGGCAGCCAGTGGTGGAGCAAGGCCATCCGCCAGATCATGGCAGAGGGTGGTGCGACATCAGAGTTTCTGAAGGCTCAGGCGGCGGCAAAGGCCGGGTGGACACGGTGAAGAAAGAGCTGCCACGTGTGGCAGTGCCGGATGAGGAAGAGTTCCGTGGAGCCATCGGAGATTTGGTCAACCTGGTGAGCCAGAAGCTCCACTCGTGCCCGGCCTGGCGCAATAAGCTGCTGAAGTATCTCCTGGAGGAATTCGACGCTGACGCTGGCCAGGTGGTTGGTGTGGCGGAGGTGGCAGAGCACTTCTACATGAGTGAGCCCGAATTGGATGAGGAATGGGAACATCAGAGCAAAAGCTTTGAGGCGAAAGGCTCGGCTGCTAAGGCAAAGCCAGGCTGGGCGAAGAAGGTGTACAGTCCGCAGGGTCCCTGAGTGACCCTTTTTCCGAGGTTCCCGTGAAGATGGGCGGTCAAGTCACTTTTGATAATCTTACGGATGCGAAAGTGTCCGGTTGTGCGACTTGACCCTTGTAACATTTGCGGCCCATAGGGAATGACTCGTAGTCCTTGACGGCAGGGAACGCCAGATGGCATCGCGATGAGTCGTTGAGACAAAGGAGCTGGCCGCGATCAAAATGGCGAACCAATTTTTACGGCCGGATGGGGAGGTTGTCCAATTCCGGCAAGCAGCGTTTGGGCCTAATTGGTTTGCGATTGCGACTTACCCCATCCATCCCTCATCCCCCAAAACGAGCTCTGCTTAATTCTCTGGAAAGCTCTTAGCTTAAGTCAGGCCGTTTTGGTTTTTTTGCTTCGCGGAAAATGGGCAGACCCCCGAAAAGGGTGGTTTTCGTTTGGTGGTCCATTAGCACCAAGAAAAAATGGGTACCCCAAAGCAAGACAACCCCAAATGACGGAGGCAACCTCCAAATCATCTAACATGAGGAGTCTTTTTTGGTGATCGACAGCCCTTTGTTTTCCGTTGCCCAAAGCTTGCCTTTTCGCCCGGCGGCGTACGTTGAGCCATGGTTGAGCCACAACACTCCACAACATTGAGAATCTCTTGTCATCTCTTGTCCCCTTGGCAAAAGACGATCATGGAATCCGAAAACATGAAGCCAAAAGACTCTCTTTTGCTCGCCGAGGGCTGAATTCCAAGTCATTTCCCGTGACTTGGCACCCCATAGGAGGCGCGCCGTGTGCTGCTGAAGCCGGGGCACTTCGCGACTTAGCCCGCAGCAAGCTTCACAACATGTTTGCGGATGTTTGGCTAGGTCCCCCAGTGGTGCCCTTTTACCCTTTTTTGGGGGAGAGTTCCCCTATGTTCCCCTACTAAAATAGACTACAGAAAAAAGGGCACCCTTATTCTAACCTCTCTACTGGAGGACCCAGTTGTGCTTGTTGTCTCCGAGTTCCTTCGAGGAAGCTTCGGCTTTTGTCCGTTTTTTTTTTTCCGGATATTTGTTGAGACACTGAGTCGCCCAAAGCCGACCTTTGACCGCTGGTTTTCGTGGTTCGGTCCACTTTGGGACGTGGCCCAAGAGACCAGACACGGAAGTCCTGATTGAGCCCCACCGGGTCACCCGTCCAGCTGAATTGGAAGAATGTTTAATATAAACAGTTTGATAATTTGGTTGAGTCGTCGTTGAACAAAGCAAAAGCCCGAGGAGCTGAGCTTTCCTAGAGTGGGTGGGTGGGTGGATGTGTGCATGGGTGCATGGGTGCATGGGTGGGTGGGTGGGGTGGGTGGGTGGGTGGGTGGGTGGGTGGGTGGGTGGGTGGGTGGGTGGGTGGGTTGGGTGGGTGGGTGGGGTGGGTGGGTGGGTGGGTGGGTGGGTGGGTGGGTGGGTGGGTGGGTGGGTGGGTGGGTGGGTGGGTGGGTGGGTGGGTGGGTGGGTGGGTGGGTGGGTGGTGGGTGGGTGTGTGTGGGTGGGTGGTGGTGGGTGGGTGTGGGGGTGGTGTGGGTGGGTGGGTGGGTGGGTGGGTGGGTGGGTGGGTGGGTGGGTGGGTGGGTGGGTGGGTGGGTGGGTGGGTGGGTGGGTGGGTGGGTGGGTGGGTGGGTGGGTGGGTGGGTGGGTGGGTGGGTGGGTGGGTGGGTGGGTGGGTGGGTGGGTGGGTGGCTTGGTGTAACAAGAGGGGGATCCAATTCGTTTCACCTGTCGTGGTGAGCTTTGCTTCTTTGGCCCTCTGAAGTGTGAGCTTTGATCCCTGTGATGATGACTTCCGTGGATTGTTCTATGTCCACATGATCTGGTTTGCCACGGTGCCCTAAGTGATGGCTGAACAGTCCATAAACTAGGGCCTAACTAGGGGTTCATTCCAGGGATTCATGTTGGGAGTCATGCGCCCAGCTTGTTGTGCGCATTTACTCCGTGATGGCCTTTCAATGGTCCAAGCAAGAAGCGCAAAGCAAGCCAGACAGCAAAATCAATCCTGAAGCAACCAACCTCAAACCACCCTACACCCAGCCAAGACCAACGCCAACCTGAAACTCTGAAGGTACTCAGCCCAAGACTTTAAGGAGTTTGGACCATCGCATCACGTGCAGGGTTCCATTTGTTGCTTCCAAATTAATTAGACTGCACCCCTCCTAGAGAAATTGGCCACCCCTGGGTGCAAATCTACCTTGGAATCAGCAAATGCATGTGTGTGTGAGTGTCAAACTGGGGGCCCTGAATTTGTGGAGTCGTACTTTTGGTTTCCTTTGCCCCAAACCGGGTACCAACTCCAAACACACATCCACCTGGAACCCTCGTTGGGATTAGAAAACCAAAGGCAGAGACACACAAACTCCAACACATGCACTTCCCCTTTGGGGTTTTAAAAACCAAAGGCAGAACCACATCCCATCCACATTGAACCCTTGTTGGGTTTTTGGAAAGGAACAAAAAAAACGAAAGGCAGAACCATACCCATGAGGTGAGCTCCCTGCGGAAGTTCCACTTGGCGCTGGACCGGGGCCAAGTGTCTGGGGCCTCTTTGGCTTACGCCACCCGCCAACTGGAACTCGCGGGTGAATTGGGTGACTCCACTGGCGTGCACGAGGGCGCGCAGCAGACCCTTGGGCAGAAAAACGGGAGGGGATTGGGGGATTGGTTTGGTTACTGTATGTATTGGTTGGTGTATGTTGGCTTGGATTGGTTGATATGTGTTGCAGTTGTTTGGTCTTGACAGGTGTGTTGTGTTTTACGTTTTGATGATTGACTATGGAGTTGTTGCTGGTTTGTGCTGGTTTGATCGATTGATAGGATTGTGCAACCCATTTTGAGCTGGATTGTTAGATTAAACGGTTTATTGATGGGCCACTTCTACCTATTGCAGAGGGTGTCCGGATCACTTTGGGGAAACATAGCTGTAGCTGTGCTTCAAAAGGGCCCCACCCTTCGGAAAAGCGCTCTGGATGAGCATTCTTCGGATTGAACTTGGCAACGTAGGCCCAAGTTGAGAATGAACCGCACCCATTCAACGCCATTCAAAGGGATATTGAAACGAGCTGGTTGGAACAGTGCACAGTGATCGAACGAGCCTTCTAGGGTTTGATTCCCCATTATGTTCAACCATTCTCATTTGTACAAACCAAGAAGATACGGATGCTTGGAAAGCATGGGGAAGCTTCCCCTAGAAGCCTGCATGAATTTGAGCCTTTTTTCAACAAACACAATCCGTCACAGCGTCTATCCAGGGATCTGTTTGTCCAAAGCTGGCCAAAGACGAAACACATGTTGCTTTTGGAAAAGCAGGGTGATTGCAGGGTGATTACAATGAGCAGAGTTATGCACTTGTGGCGGGACGATTCAAACTTGGAATGAGTTCCCTATGATAGTGTGTGCGGAGGGTTGTGTAAGTATACCGGTTGAAACAACAGGAGCCAAGAGCCATGAATTTTCCATAGGTTCATGAATAAACCCTTGGATCATAGAATTTCATAGACCAGTAAACCCTAGTTATTCCTTCTATTTTAGATGAGTCAACCCTGTATATCAAGTTGTTCTTGGATGACAACTTGCCGATTCATCGACGGTGTTTGGCGTATCCCTCTGGAGGAAAATCCATGTTGGTTTTTGCAGGAATCGCAACTTGTGGGGATTTGGCATTTATGTTGACCCAACTTGGCGACGTTGACCCCTGCAAACGGAAAGAAACACAGTGCTCGCCTAGTTGCCATCAACTGACATCAGAGGTTTGCGATTGCGACAAAACCTTTGCCTTTTCGTGGATACTTTTTGGGGGGGTGTCCCCAACCTCACTTTGCCACATAACTGTGATCAACTTGGGGCTATATTTAGCGCAAAAAAGGCAAACCAACCTTTTAGGTTGGGTTTGAGCTACTGGGCAACTTGACAAACAGCAAAGCGGCCTGACTTGCTAAACGTGTATCCTGAATCCTTACACCAGCTAGCGGCTCGCGAAGTCGCTCGTAGTCATGTCCTACAGTTTATATCGCCTTCAAGTGGTTGCATTTGAGGGGCTCTTAAAATTACTTTTAGGACCTAGGGGGAAACTCCTTGAAACCAGCATTTAGAGGGTCGGATTGAAGTTTAGCTTTAAAGTGCCTAGTTTGCGCATCATCCCCGGGGGCTGTGAGTTTGGATTGGCACGTCTGCATTTCCTGAGCTCTCACAGATTTACAACCATCATGTTCCTTGCAACCAACGACCATTTAGAGCCTTCTTGCCGAAGGCGGTAGTCAAGGGTTCTTGTAAAAAAGGTCACCCAGACACATAAGTCTGATCCAGCAGCACGTGCTGCATCATCACACGGCAGCTGCTGTCAAATAGCAAGCACCAAGCACAGAACAAACTCTAGCAAGCAAGGGCTTCTTAGGTTTCCATGCGACACTGGCAAGCACAGAGGGTTCATCACGCCGGCGCCCGACTCGCCCAGCTTTGCACAGCCCAGCTCTCTGCACACCGCAGCTCTGCACAGCCTTGCTCTACAACCTCGCTCTGCGCAGCCTTGCTGCGCAGTCCAGCTCTGTGCAGCCCAGTTGGCCGCTTCAAGCTTCACATTCTATGTTCTTCCAAAGCTGGCTGGGGGCTGCATCCCCGGCAGCTCTTTGTGCTGCCCTTGTGAGAGAAACATATATGAGTGCTCTAGCAAGAGGTTGTCGCGATATGTCGCGATTATCGGCTTGCCTTTCTGCGCACTCGGTCGTTGTGATAAACACTTTCGGGATTATCGGGGCCTAGTTTTGTTTAGGGGGAGGTCTCAAATGGTGGTTTCCAAGGGAATATATTTGAGGATCCGCGTGTTCGTACTACCCCTTTCAGGTTGGTTCAAATGCAAGCAAAAAGGGAAACCGTAACTTGTTTGGGCTGGAACCCCCTCAACAGTGGTTGGTAGGACCAAAGGGTCCTACTTAAACTCATGCCCATTTGTTAATGATGTTAGGGCGTGACCCTTTGAGATACAGCTAAGGCTAAAGCTGTGTTTCCCCCCAAAGTGGTTCAGATTCCGACTCAACAAGTCGCTTTACTGTAGCCAAAGCAGCCCACGTGGGCGCCTCTTCTTTACCCCTTTCTTTGGCGATTTCAAACGAAAACCAAAAGGAAAGCCACAACTTCGGTGGTTCTCAAGGGTGTCGCTACTTGCTGGTGCTCAGGGAATGAGAAATAGAATGGCCGAAAATTACCACCATCCAAGTGGCGGTTTCCTTTTGGAATCTTGTTGGGTTCAAATGGCCCTTACAACCA
>CAUJNA010000446.1:1047934-1100434 GCA_963377175.1 Effrenium voratum
AAATTACTTCCTTGCCACAAAAAACACAAAACATGTTCCCAACTGAAATGGATTCCCTTACACAGGCCCTATTTCAGGCCGAAAAAAAAGATTGAGCTGGAAACCCCTTGTCCAGTCCTGGCGCTCAACGCCATGAGGTCCTGGTCCAGCCTCAGTGGGGGAACCGCCGGACCGAGCGCCGGAGCCAAGCCGGCGTCGCGGTCCCTGCGCATGTCCGTGGCAGGCGCATGGCCACAACGGTTTGCAGTTGGCTGGAACCCAAAAATCGGGGCCCATGAAGGTGAGCGGTTAGACGAGCGGTTAGGTTCTCAAACTTCATGAGGAGGTTGATATCCTTGAAGCATGTTCGAATGTGTTCGAGCCATTTAAGCCACTTTTGAAAGGGAATAGTAAGGGGCGTCGCAAATGCGGCCTACCTCCCCCCCCGCACTTCGTTCATCAGGGAGTCGGCCGCGGGGTCTCTTGCAGCCGGGACTTGCGTAGCTTCTCGGTTTTCCTCGCTGACGGATTTGAGGCACAAGTCCAAAGCGACGTGCGAGCCCATCGCCGACGCCAGCGGCTTCAAAGCCAACACCGAAGGTAGCCGCTTGATTGCTTGGGACCCCGACGGGTAGCGCAGGCCTTGAGATTTCCCGTCTCCGCCGGTCATGGAAGTGTCACAGTTGTGCAGATACCAATTGACTGCCTTGAAACTCAAGTCACGAGGCTTTCAGATTTTTGGGCTCAAGCCCAGGAGGTTTGTTTTTTTTTCAAGCCGGGGGGTTTGGCTGGGACTCAGAATTGCATGTCAATGGTTTTCTTGCAGGTCTGACTGGACGACATGGTCTGACTGCAATTCGGCATGCTGCAAGATTCCATGCCAACCCCCTAGTAGTCGTAGTAGTTTGGCTGACAAAAGGAGAATGCTGTCCAGGTTTGCGTTGTCCTGTATCTTCCGGTACTTACTATTGAGAGTTGTCTACCGCGCACGACGAAATGGCGAGTCTGAAACGTCGTCCGGGCCATATGTAACGACAGCAGGTGGGCTTGAAAGTCCAGCCCTGCCGAGACTTGAAGCTCGCGCCCACATTCACTCAGACCTAAGGTCCGGTGGGACCTTTTGGCTTCCTTTGGATTTAAACGTCGTCATGATTTCTTCAAACAACAAGTGTCCCCAAAAGTTCTGCCAAACTTGCCAGCAAAGGGTCGCCCACAGCACCAGGCTCCAACAGGTTCATGCTATTCCTTGAGACTTGCAAGTTGGGTTCCAAGGGAGCCGGTGGGAAGGTTACGCCGAAATGGTATCCTCAAACTTGCCCTCCGTACCTTGTTGGGTGGTTTAAAGAGGAACGAAGGGACACCCACCATTTGGGCGTTCCCCTATTTTAAGACACGCCCAACCGGTGGTTTACAAAGGGAAAACAGCGGCACCCGTAGGGTGATTTTGAACCACCGTAGAGCAAACCCGCCTACCACTTTGCTACAAGGTGTCTGCCAAATCCCAGCCACGGAGGCGGGTCGGAGATCCCTTTTGCTTTTCGACATCGCCTTGTGTTCGCCGGGTTGCGGCAGATCACGCTGAACGGGAAGAAGCTGGTTTTGGTTTTTTTCCCTTTTCTCTGAGGGTTAAAGAGAACACAGTCCATTGGCACGTTGGGTGTGTACCTTCTTGTCAGGGTGTTTTACAAAAGAAGGCACGTCTTCTTCATATCACTCGGAGTTGTAGCAGCCAGATTCAGCCAGACGGCTCCTCCAATGCAGTTTGGCGTGTACAGTCAGGCCCTGTCGCTAGCACCTTTTTTAGAATACAAATTGAGCAGTGGTTGGCCTAAAATTCCATCATCAACTGCTTGGGTTCGCAGAAGCAACCCGGACAGGTCGGTCAATCCTTGAGGCCGCAGATGCCTCATTAGACTTGGTTACGCAGGTTCATCGCCATGTACCTATCACGGTCCCAATGACTGAGCCGGGGCGAAGAGAGTGAGTGGATCCTTTTGCCCTTTGAGGTTTGTTTGTTTGCTGGGCAGTGGGACTGCTTGCCATGGGCCCATTGGCCTGAAGCGGTTGGTGTAGTCAACCCTTGAAGCCATCGATTTTTCCTGCTCTGGAGTGTCGCCTGGTTCGATTTTCTGTTTGACTCTTTGCCGCCTTTGCCCACAGCTAACCCAGTCAAGGTTCGACCAGCTTGACCAATGCATTTGGACATCTTGCCATCCACTTGGACGTTGCGCAAACCTCTTTCATCTTAAAACTCTAGTGAAAGCAGTTCTTAGAATACGCATCCCTTATTTCAGGTAAGGAAAGAGTAATTATATGTTTTCCACATCTCTTTCTTTGGGACGGCCAGTCTCTAAGTAGGGCCACCCCGCAAATTGCGCGTTTGTGCTGTGGCTCCCCTCTCAACAAAACCCCAGTGCCAGGGTGGCTCAAACATCGGATTTGGGGCACCCGCGAAACAACATTTGGGTGTGTCTTTTCCCCCACTCGACAGGTTTGGGGTTGCTGGGCTTTTCAGCGACATCAGCCCGGAAGATGTGACAGACAGTTATGACGGAGCCTGTGACAGACGGCTGCGACAAAGCCTGACAGACAGATGCGACATGCAGCTGTGAGGGAGGGAGCTTGTGACAGACTGCTCCGACAGAGCCTGACGCCTGTCTGACACAGCTTTGACAAGGCGACTGCGTCAGTCTGAAGCGCGGGAGCCGGACGGCCGCGATCAAAGTTCCAGACCCCGCCAGGCCTGAGGTTCCCGCCAGTGGCGGGGCCAGGATAGGCCAAAGCTTGAGGCCTTCGCCAGGCGAAGCCAGAGCAAGTCCTTGCAGTTTTGGCGGTTTTGGCTTGTTGGGCCACTTGTGTGAATTATTTCGTCGGTGCTGAAAGCTGCGGCGGCTTGGAAGTCAAGCCTCAAGCATGCTGCTGGCTGATGCGACGGCATTGCAACTCAGTCAAACCAAAATGGAACCAAGGCAGCTTTGACCCCTAATCAATAGCACCCTTAGTTGTTACCCAAGTGACGATTATTTGGTGGAGGTTCACGTCACCTTCTACGAGGGCCGCGCAAGCTCTTGCAGGGACCGTGTAGCCCGAAGATCCAACTACTTGGGTCATTGCAGCTGAAATTCTAAAAGTCAAAGTTGTCAAGCCAAAAACATCCAAGCGCTCAATCTTCCTGCTCCTGGGTCTTGTGGCTCAGCATAGCGTCCGCGGCTGCACGCTTTTTTCTGCGTGAGACGCGCTCTAGAGGCACATTTACGCGCAAACAAATTTCTTAGATGGAGATTGCCCGAGGAAAAGTTACATTTTTTAAGGCCACATTTTTTGGATGGTTCAAGAGGAGAACCAAGAGGAGAACCAACGTGGAACAAGACACGTCCACTAAAGGCAGGCGGCCAACGGCGGCGCGGCGTCACCACTGCCTAAACGCCCGTCAGAGGTGCAGGCCACTGGGCGGGCAGCGGAGTTTTTGCATTTTAAGGCGTAACTATTGGGTTGTCTCATGTGACATGGGTGGTTTCCGTTTCGAGTCCCTTTGAATCAGCCGGATTGTTTCTGTGTAATCTGGGGGGTGGCGCAAGATTGGGATCGAGCGTTCTTTTTCCAGACGCCCCATGTTCCTCCCTCCCTGAGTTCCTCCTTGGTGAGTTCGCTGGGGAAGCATAGGATTTTACTTGCAACATTAAGGAAACAATGCCGTTTTCAGTTCAATTGCATTTGCACGGCAACCTTGCAAGGCAACAAATAAAACCATCATGTACCACGACTTTTGGGTGGTTTACTTTCAATATGAAAAACAACAAGCCTCTTGACCAGGGTTCCGGCACTTTTGGGAGCACCCAATAACATTGACGCATGGAAACCCTGGAAAATCAAATAGTTGGTGTCCCAGTTCGAAGGTGTCCTTCACTTTGGGAAAGCGGGGGGGGCGCCCCCTTGTTACTCCGGTCAGGTTCGTTCGCCCAGGGCCGACCAAGCGTTTCACGCCCATTTCTAATCAGTGGAATCCATGCTTGAAATCTCATATACATTGAAGTCGACACAATATTCAACCATATTAAATCCAAGGTGACGGACGAAAGCATTCGTTGCAGGTGAAGGCTCGATCTCCGGCTCCCTCCTTAACTCGTTCCCGGAGTGCGGGGCGCGAGCTGAAGGCGAACCCAGGCGTGCCATCAGTATATGGGAGAGGGTGTTCCCAAGTGCTCCCCCCAGTTTTGCAGGAGGTCCGTGTTTTTTCTTCTTTGGATGTTTGAACATCAGCTTTTGGGCCATCGAGGGTGGCCTTTGGTTTACTTGGTTTGCTTCCTCGAATTCAGAATGGTTGTGCGGCAATAGTTGTGTTTGGTACTCCACGTACGGTAGCCACAGAACATGTGTTTTGAGGTGGCGTGTAGAATTGTTCTAACAGAAACACATCATTTGCAGAGCGAGCTCTTTTGCAGTTAGATTGCATCTCCTCTTGCATGTTTGGCATCAGGGCTACCGGCCACTGCTTGTATCAGGGTCTCACGGCAAGGAGGCACAGTGGCATAGGGACCCTTCTCATGCAGAGCCGTCAGTTCAGGACATGTCCACAGTGAGGGAGATTCTCACAAAGGGAGCCGTCATTATGATCCTTACGCGCAGTGACCATGATTCACCTGACCAGAGATGGATTTGTCGGGCCAAAGCCTGATGCGGAGCCCTGAAAAACCTGGGTATATAGGAACTCTGGCAAACACCCTATATTTGATCGACTTCACCCCGGGTTTGCAACATGGAGGGCCCGTAGCGTCAACGTACACCCACATGACTTCTAATAGGTCATTCTGTACCTAGTTTGCATAGCCTGCATTAAACTGTGTAACCATGTTAATAGAGCGCCACAGGTCAACAAGACCTGCACTGCTGCTCGCATGGTTCCAACAGCTGTTGTGGCATATCAACGCTGTTTTCCGACTTGGCACTTCGCGAGCTTATTGGCCGGCCCTGTTGGGCAACGGCCACTAATGCCGTCCATCCTTGAAAAGGCGCGAAGAGGGCATCCCAGAAAAGAATCCTCCCAACCATGATGAGCTCCAAAGCAACCACTTGTATCACAACAAGAGGGGTTCCTTGTCAGGAGCCGAGAAGCACTTTCCTGCCTGGCAGGTCCATCCAACCTCTCATTCGCAACGATCTCGGCGGCTGCTGGCATACAAGCTGCGGCTCAGCTGTCTAAGTCTAAGGTCCTACTTACACGTCACACCCCCAAGAAGCAGGTTCCTCTCAGCGTCACATGTTAATGGCGTTGGGGTTGTCAACGTTCAGGAGGGCAAGCCACGCCGCTCAAACACGACCACTACTTTGGGAGTTCAATTGTGAGTATGATACTTGGAAGAATCTAAATGGAACATGCTTCGACGTTGGTAAAATGCCGGCCAAATTGACTATAAGGTCCCGCAAGCATGGCCCAACATGAGCAGAATTTCTTCATGGGGGGGTCCATGGTACAGTCTTTTCAATGTTGGAAGTGGGCCTGAGGGCTTCGAAAATCATTTGGCAAGGCCTCCTGTCCACTTCCATGGTTGGTGGAAAGGGAGCAGCTGCTCAGAGTAGCAACCATTTTGGACACCAGAGGGAAACACCAGCAAGAAGGGGGTTTGCAGGGGAGTAGCTCTTTGCCATTGAGTTGGCGTGAGGTTGGCATCCCAACCTCGGATGACTTTGCCGGAGCCCGGATTCGGCTGGACCGAGAGAAGAAGGAGGCCTGGCTGACGGGAGGACGAGAAAAGGTTCCTCAAAGTTGCCATGCAAAAGGGCCATCAGCTTTCTTGCGCGCACTTCCATTTTCCTTTTGGGCAATGACTGTTCCCCAACGGACGTGGTGCATTCCACGCTTGGTTTTTTTCTGGCATGGTTATCCAGTAAAGAGTGAACCCAAAGAAGCAAGTTTATGTGTGCTTTGCTTCCTTGGCCCATGTAACAATCATCAAGCCTGGGGATGACACATTCGGAGCATGTGTCCAAGAAACAGACGCCGTCTATGTATCCTTCAAGCCCTCGTTTCAGTACTGGACAGAAATGGCCTTCCAAAGAACAACAGCTCGCCCGGGGCTGTTGCCATTTGGGCAACCCCTGAGTTGTTTTTCTTCAAGCAGTTTGGCGTGGCTCCCTCCTGCCGGCAAGCGGGGGCGAAAGCTCACGAATGCCTCGTTACAGGTTCAGCGAGGGCCACCAGCCTCCGCGCGGCTGTTTGCACGCTTCTACCATCCTTTGCATTTCCGGGGGGTACGTAACTTCCATCGTTGTTTTGTTTCAACTGGAGTTTATTTACGTAGTTGCTTGCTTCACAGGGCGCCCAGGATCCGTCAACGTCAGGTTGACGTGCCCGGGCTGCCTGGAGTCTGCGTGGCGAGGTTGTATTTTGCAGCAAGCCACCTCAGAATGTGGGGTCGCAATCTGCTTTGGGTAGCGCCCTTGTCAATCGGCGCTGATGATCCCAGTCAGAATCTCCGGGAGGTGTTTGCCAATGAGAGCCTGCTGCTGGAGTTTTTCTGTGGTCAACAAGAGGGCCTAAACCCTGTACATCAAACTTACCACGTAAATCAACACCACCCTCCTGTCCCCACTCACTTCCTTAAGCTTTTTGGGAAGACCATTTTAGTAGTCGTCCAGTGTGGTTCAGTCTTGTGCCCACCCTATCCAAATACACAAGCCGGCCAACATGTTTTTTCCCACCATTCACTTGCTGCCCCTCAGTAGCAACGCAAAGCTCGCCCGCAACCGGGCTTGGGATTGTCTTGCAAGGGCAGGGACGCCCAACCCAAAGGAGACCAACCCCCTTGTCCGGTTCCTTTCAACGTGCAATTCATTTCGCAAGAAGTCTCAACCTGCCAGGAAAAACAGCTGTGGCCATGTTTGTCCTTCCTTCACATTCCTCAAATCTGAGCGGACCCGACTCCAGGTGCGGCAGATCAAGGCTTTGGAGTCGCAGATCAAGTGGGATATGCAGCGAGAAGAGACGCGTCAGACCGAGCTGGAGAGGAGGGAGGAGGAGCCCGGAGGGGGGGTGTCAAAATGGGGACCCAGCAAATTTGTGGTTTTCTGTTTGTAGTCCCTTGATAATCACCTCAAAAAGGATGCCCTCAGGGAAGCCCTTGGGATCCAGTACCCTCCCAACAGCAACATGGCCGTGGGTCAAAACCAATGGTACCATTTTGGGGTAGGTGCACCACGCAAATTAGTCTATTTTAGTGGGGATTGGGATGTTCACTGGGGGTACGGGATTTTCACCCACAGCCACATGGAGCTGAAAGAGGGTTTGTGTTGGAACGTGCTCCTTCGCCAGGCTCCTTTCGAATTTCTTGGGAGGGCAACTACGGAGCCGAACCAATGGCATTTTGGGCTGGGCGAAAGCTCAGGGCAGAAGGGGCATCTCCAGACCTGTCGTGGTGCCATTGGTTGGCCACTGGAGACCTCAACCGGTCGGTCTCTTTTTTCTAGAGAAGCCACCAACCACGAATGCCAGCTTGTGTTTTCGAGACATACAAGCCGGCCCAGGGCAAATTCGGACACACCGCATGAAGCCTAGCTTGCAAGACCGGACCCTTGGTGAGAAGAGGGGTTCTACCAGCTGCAACTTGTGTATGGGTGTTGATCGCTGCGCACATGACTGTTGATGAATCGGGAGGTAGTCCCTCTAGTATGTTGATCCCGGGGATCGGTCTTTCAGATGAAAGTGTCTTGTATAGGGCTGTGCGTCCAGAAATGCCCCCCCCCCATGTTGGATGCATTTGGAAAGAATTCCATTTTAAAACCTGCTGATTCGACGCTTCCGAAAGGCGCAGCTTAATGTGCTAACCATAAATTTTAGAAAGCCAAACAACCACCTAGTCTACTGCAGACGGGTCTCATTCAGACGGGTTCGTGTGAAGCAAGTAAGGGCTTTGGGGAATCCGTTGGAGCGAATCGCCCAAAGCTGCCGCTTTGGAGGCCCGGCAGATCATGGAGTGGAGAGATCAAGAAGTTCGTGAGATGATGCTTGGCAGAGACCGCATGAGACCCCGTTCGCTGTTTATGTGTTGGCAACGGGTAAACCGTCAAACTGTTTGTATGGGTTTGCGTGAATATTTAGTACTTGGTTTGGGTGAAATGTTGGAGTGTGTATATTGTTGGGTTTTCCTTTTGTTTAGATATTGTTTAGGGCAAACGGGATACACTCCCTCGGACTATCATGGAAGCTTCCAGAAGGCCCTTGTAGATGGAACCATGTCTTCCAAGTTAGTTTGGGGGAGGGTACGAAACATAATTTGAACACCGCTGCTTCTTTGGTATACCGTAGGGGTTGGCCAGTCGGATCTTTTTAGTGGGCGGTTTGTGTCGGTCAAGTTGGACTCCAGCTCGCCAGCCAAGGTATAACCACTGCGCCGCATTTTTTTGGTACATCCCCAAGCATCATCGGCCCATTGGAGGGGTCAGCATCTTCATGGAAGGGTTTAGGATTTCAAAAAGGCATCCCAAGATTGTTGGGGATGATGAACAACATCCTTTATATTTCCCTGCTTCGGTCGTGAGCCATTCATTGTTTGGGCTGCAAACTTTTCCTGGGCAACTTTACCCCCTATTCAGGGCTTGACCTTTCGTCACCCATCGCCTTAAGTTTCAGATGAGCCACAATCAAAACCCGGGTAGATGAAGGTTAGTAAGGGGCAATCCGAACCATAAATAGCTGCGACCGCCTTCTTAATTCTTTACATGGTTCTGGGTCGACCATTTTACTACCGGCTTTGGATTGTGACTCAGATGTTTTTTGGGGCTGCTCAAAGGCTGTTCTTTGTTTCTTCTCTGGTCACGGCACTTCAGCTTCATGTCTTTCCAGGGTGAGATCGGATTTTACCAACGCTTCTTCCGAAACAAACGCCTCTCCCCGCGCAAATAGGGGGTTCGTCGCTGTCGCTTTCCAATATTTCTGGCTTGCTTAAATCCCTACTCAAACACCTTTCTACTTTCATTTGTTGTCTGCGCTTGATTAAGAAACTTGTTACCTTTGACCAAACACCCCGGGCTTTGACAGTAGATAGCAGCTCCCAATGTAACAAAGGCTCAGTTGTCCGAAGCGAGCTTTTGACAATCTGGTCTTCCTTTGTCCATGTTGAGTCAGGATCCCAAAAGCTTTTCAGGTACCTTGGTAGTGAGATTCAATCAAAGCCATCCATTTCCTGATCCGGTTGCCCATCGTGTCCTTGTAACATTGTACAGCATCCACTCAGTTTGGCAACCAACCTGAATGAATCCGACATAATCCGACACAATCCGACAATATCTGACAGTATCCGACATCTGCAATTCCAAGGGGGCCTTTCCCCACAGGTTCCCTCAGCATGGGAAGTATTTATGGAGGGCAGGCCTCTCACGTTTGCCCAGTACGTCGGATGGTCAAGCGCCGACGGCTCGGTGACTCAGGCGGGAGTACGTGGAGGGCAAGAGCCGGGAGCAACGCGCCCTGGAACTCCTCGAGTCCAAGGAAAGAGCTTGAAGAATCCCTTCGAGGGTGAGTTCAGGGCTCCGAATAAAAGAAGTTCATCTTGCAACCATTTGAAACTTGCGGCTTTTTTGTCCACCCAAATAAAGGGAAACCGCCATTGTCAAGTTGCAATGTTCAGGTGTATAATGTAAGGATCCCTGGTGATAGACAAAACTTGCTGGTGCGACAGGGGTGTGTGATAACGTTGACTTCATCCCATGTTGGTTGGTGGTGTGATAGACAAGACTTGCTGCTGCGATAGGGGTTGATCAATATGGGATTAACATGAGACCACTTGCTGGTGCAATAGGTGGGAGAGAATTGGAATGAACCTGGGAATGGTGCCCTAGGAATCACCAGTGGGATGTCTTTTTCTAGGGCTCAATTCCATTCCTCATTCCCTGCCCATCTCTGTTATGGCTTAGTTGGCGTTTTGGGTTGGCTCTTTGGGTTTTTGTGTCTGGTCGCATTGTTTACCTTCAATGTGTGGAACTTTCCTGCGCTAGTACGTTTTGGTTGATCGTGTTGGCTTGGCTGTGCCTCGTCTAAGCCTGCACTGACTTTGTTTGCTTGCGGCGATGGTTGTAGATGTAGTAGTAGCAGCATCAGCAGCAGCAATTGTAGTAGCGGTTTAGTAGTTGTTGTAGAAGCAGTCGTATTGGTAGCCGTATTGGTGATGGTAGTGGTGGAAGTAGCAGTAGTGTTAGCGGTGATTGTTGTTGCTATGATGGTTACTGTTTTTGCTGCTGCTGTTAATGTTGTCAGTTGCGTTGCAGGGCTAGGTTCGCTGCTGCCTGTTTTGAGCTCTCTGCTGCTGCGCGCGGCTGTTTGGCTCTTCTTGTTGCCTCTTTGGGTTCCACCAAATGCTGGACTCATGTGTATCATCTCTGCGTTGCTTTTGTCAAAACGTTGAAACTTTTTTGTGCCTGATGCGTTGCCTTTGGCAAAACGCTGATATATATATATATATATATGTTTGCTGCCTGATTTGTGCCTTGTGTGTTTGAGGCTTACTAGTTTCGCATGGCGTTCACAAAAAGCGGGGAATCTTCAACCCTACGCAGAAATCCAAACAGCCAACCCAAAAGGCCACAGAAGGTCTTGTTGACTATCGCACCGGGCAGACAAAACTGGTGCCCTTTTTGAGGGCTCCGTTTTTGGTGGTTCGTGGGGGTCCCCCAAAAAGACACACCCAAATCTTTTTGGCAGACGGAATAAGATGCACACTGTTTTCTGAGTACACCAGGTGTTGGCTTAGGAAGTAAACCACCAAGGACAGGCAAATGGATGGATTCACTCTTGGGGTATTTGTGCAAAAGTATTTGCAATTTTACGTAATTCTATAGAACACTTCAAAGGTAGGACTCCAGAGGTTTGTGCTGCTGCATTCCAGCAGTGCTTCGGGCGAGGAGGCCCTTTACAGACGCCAAGGTGATCGTATAAACGTCAAAGCAATTTGTGGAGATCCGCCGGTCTTTCAAATGCAGGTGATACTTGATTGACGATTAGTTGCTTTGCCACTCGCTTACCGAGAGCGACCAGCTCTGCAGGAATACCAGCAGTTCAAGCGCGACTGGAAGCAAGCCAAGAGAAAGGAGGAGATCGAGCGAATCAAGGCTTGACACCAGCTCTCAGCTGTGCTGTGCACTAGATCAACTGGTTTTCTCTCACTACCCAACCGCATGGAGCTTGGTTGGACCTTCATGACGTTTCTTTGGAGATGCGGCCCCCCCCCCCCCCCCCGCGGTGATTTGCCGGCAGAGCCGGCATCCTTTTGATGCCAACATGGCAGAGTCGGGGAAAGCCCCGGGCCCTAGCACGGGCCAAAAGTGGGCCTTCTGAACCTGGGCTTTAGGCCAACTGTAGAAAGCACGTACCCTAAGCAGCTGACAAGACAAGGAACCAAGGTACCCATGAAGCCTCAAGGACTCAAGACGAGCTGAAGGCTTCAAGTCACATTAGCTCCGGAGAACCCCCATCTAAATCCCAACTTACGACTCTGATTTACCCATCAGTGCCTCATCCTCATCTTAAGATGCACCGCAATCTTCATAAACCAGTCATTGTGAACCTAGGTGATTTTGTCACTTCAGCTGACCCACACATAATGAAACCAGCTCATCCGCAGAATGCAACCTTGACCTGACCAGCTGGCTGGTGTGGGATTTCAAGGGCCAAGCGCCCTTCTTTTGTTCTTTTCTTCTTTTTTTTGCGTCGCCGCCGATAGGTTCAGCTGGCGGAGGATCAGGACAACGCCAAGTGGAGGATCGAGCTGCAGACGCTTGGAGCACATGGCTCGAGGTGAAGTGCCGGTGCCGGTCCGGGGGTCCTTGGTTTTGGCATTCACCGATGAAATCCGGTTCCTGGCTGACCCGGTTTTTCAGGGGCGGTCTTTTTTTCCCCAAAAGGACACCTGTCAACCAGGGCATTACCGCGTTTGGTACCTGTAGAAAAGGTTTGGACCGTTTTCCAAAAAAGTAGGACCCTTTGGTGGGTTCATGTTAGTGGACGGGAGGGTATCACCTGCCAAAAAACGCATCGGAAAGGAACCCATTAAGCTTGACAGAACCCATCTAGGACATCATATGGGGTTGCCCAATTAACTTGTGAGCTTCGGAATCGCCAGGGAGGTTCTGTAGGGAGGTTCCAGCACACCTCACAACCAAAGGTTCACTCAGACATTCCACAAGGCAAAGCGGACTCTCGCACACCGAGTTGAAAGACCAACCTCCCACCAAATCTGAAGCAACAGGCTATCCATATGAAAAAGGTGCAAATTTAGGGCTGGTTGTTTCGTCCTTTTATCGGGCCAACAAGCTTAATGTATTTAACTGTTTGTGGCCAGTCAGCAACATCCTGGTTGAACTCAATGTCGACCATGGGACCCTTCCAGAAGCCGATGCCTCAGGTGTTGATTGCTCATCATTTTTGTCAGGTGGATAAAATCCAGCAAGACAGATGAAGCCTGTGTGGGACAAGCCACCTCTCAACTTAACTTGGTGGTTCCCATCCGGTTCCTCAGATTTTTTTTGGTCTTCTTAGTGTCTTTCGTGGGGGATTTCCATTCACCCCAAGAGTTGTCCACTTTTAGCCGCGCGGCAGCGATGACCAAAAAAAAAGAGCGGGGCCGCCCGGTCCCAGTGGCTTTCTCACGTCTGAGGAGGGCGCTGGAAGCGGATCGCCGGCTGCTGCTTCAGGAGGCCGCGGAGGCGCAAGAAGAGCTCAAGGAGCCGCTCGGTTTTCCCGAAGGAACTGGGCGGAGTTTTGGGTGGCTGTGGCAACCAAAATTGAAGGATCGGAGGGGCAAACCGCAGGTTTTGGTCCATTCCACTTACCAGGGCAAGCCGTTTTGGAATTCCGGTTTTTGGAGCCACAGCCAGGTAAGCCGTCAGGTCCTTGGTGGTTCCCAGCCATCCGGTTCCTTAGCTTTTTAGCCTTGTGTTTAGTGGATTTACCCCGCTAAAGCTTAAACTTTTAGCGGGGGATCTGAGGACAGCCCAGGGTTGAGGTTGGTGTTTTGGATTGGTGGTGGTTAGGGAGTAGTTGTAGCATCATTTACGCTCTAGAAGATGCTGGGTGTTGGTTTTCTTGGTTCGAAGCTCCGCAGATCTCCCATAGCCTCAGATGTTGTGAGATTCAGAGTTTGGAGGGGCTTGGGATATTGGATATATCCCTGGACCAAGTGTTCAAACGGTTTTACATCAGGTTCACCAGGTGTGGACTAGAATCAGTTGTGCTTCGTCCGGCAAGGAACCCCAAATTGGCGCGCACCCCAACACACAGCCACCTTGCCTGCGGGGTTCTTTGCTCACTTTCGCCAAAGCTCGTTGAGCCTCCAAAAGTGGCAGTTTCAATCAGTTTGAAGGGGGGAAAGCTCTAGTGGCCCCTACAGGTGAGCTGAGGGAGTCTGTGACCCCCAAAAGACAAACAGAACAGGTATGTCGTTTGCGAATCCGGTCTTCGGGAGCGTAGGTCAACCCCCGGAAGGTGAGTTACTTGACCATGTCCAGGGCAGGAGCTTACCGATCCGAAGGGAAAAGACGCGAAAGCCATGAAGGTCTCTGGCTTGGCTTCAGGTTGCCGATAGCATATCCTGGGCACATAAAAGGGATGGATCTTTCCACCCAAGGGGCCATGAGTTGGGAAACCAGTGTAGCAGTAGAATGCCATATGTGGTGGATGCCCGTATGATTAGTTCCTTTGCGGCTATAGTTACAACACAACGGGTCAAGTTGAAAGCACTTGCCTTGGAATGATTCCACTCCCGGCATCGACAAATGCTTTGCTCGCTCCTTGAGGACTGCGCCAGGCAATGGCAATAGTAACTTGTTCTTGAAAGCAGCAGTTGTAATGAGTATTTCGATCTTTCCTGGGTCAGCGGTGAGATCTTGCATATGCGTAACTTGCCTTCTACCAATTGATGGTTTGCCAGATTCTGCACCCTCCCGCCAACAATCCTTCGGCCCTTCCACCACCTTTGGGGAAGACCACCCTCCAACTAAAGGACGGAGGCGACCGAGTGCACCCAAATACTTGTTTGTCTCACTTTGTGAGTTCCTGAACTTAAAACTTTTTGGGTGTGGACCCATTGTGGACCCCTTTAGTGGCAAACAGAAAGTTTGGACCTTCTTTGAGCCCATCGACTCAGGAAGTGAGTTGTTGGGAGGGTAATCCAGGGTTTGCTCCCAAGGTTTTATCCCGTCATGTCTCTAGTCTATCAAGGCTCCGTTGGATACAATGACTGCGCTGGATTCTTGTTCTCAACATCCCTTGGATGAATTGAGCACATGGTGCGCCGAACGATGTGCATGTGTGGGGTATACCAATACATCCAGGCTTGGGATGGAATTTGATGGAATCGTTCCCCCTCCCAGATTGACACGGAGCCCTTAAAACTTGGTTGCATTTTGCTTGGATGTTAGGACTTGAACTTTTTGCCAACTAATGGGTTTTCCATTGAACCACTAAAAGTTAAACTTTTAGCAGGGGAGCAGAAAGCAACCGAGAAGAAGCTCACGTTCAGCGGAATCTCTTCAGAGCAATCTCTTTGCGAAGCCCCTTGCGTCGGATTCCACGCTAGTTTTTGCACCAATGGCTCGCCTTCACCCGATTTGATTTTTCCAAGCTGAGGTTGAAGGAGAAGGAGCGCCAAAAGGAGAAGTTCATGCAAGAAGAGGCCTTGGGCCGCGAATGGCTCATGGGCTTCTTGGGGCTTCCATCTCCCAACATGGAAGTGCACAGATTTTCTCAATGATCCTGGAAAGGGAATCGGAATCTGTGTGCGCTTTCATGGGCAGGACGGTATGTCTTATGCCTTTTGCATCCCTTTTGGGGGCTGGATGAAAACAATTGGAGCTTCAGGCCTTCCATGTTGGACTGGCTCCGATTGTGGCTGGGGGGTTTGGTCAAATATCCCGCGCCGGCATCTGCGTGAAAGCAACCGAGGGTTGTCGAGCTTCACCGCGGCCGCGCTATGGCTCACTTCCTGAGTTCATGAACTTTAAACCTTTTGGGAAGACCATTTCAGTGGTAAATATAAAGTTTGAACTTTTGCTGAGCCATCCAGTCAGCCAGTGAGACAATGGCCATGTAACAAGGCAAAAGGGGCCATGGGTCAAAATCCAAAGCCCGTACCCCCAGTGAACATCAACCAATCCAACCTTTAAAATAGGTTCTAAAATGGGTGGTGCAACGAAACCCCCAAAATGGGATCCCATTGGTTTTGACCCACAGCCATATCTCAGTTTGTTCTTTTTGGTGTAGAAGCTGCAAGGCTATTACACTTCTGCTCCGTGCGTGTTCGAAAGTGATGCCCTTTCTTTCCAATTTGGGCTGGGGTCGTGCTCATCATGGGGTATGGGCTAGCCATACCTGGGCCGGCGTATTGCTGGGAAGATGGATCCGTCAGCCGGTCTTCATTCGGGGTATGCATCAGACCAATGAGCCAGAACGGTGCAGGAGGGTTGCTGGCAGCTCAATTTCCTTTTGAAGGGCTGGTGGAGGGAGGGTGCATGGTCTATTGCCAAAAAAGGTGTTTGTTGAGAGACTGCTCTGTTTGTTCTGTTTTTGCAACAGGTCATCCGCGGGCTGCAGACCTTGTAGGGAGAGATGTTGGATGTCTAGCAAGGTGGGTGGGTCAAAAATTTGCCAGACTTGGCTTACCCGTTTAACGGTGTGCCATTGTTTTCCGGACAAAACGAATGGGGCGGTAAGTTGTAACTATGTAATCAGGTGCAACAAGCCCTCTTTGAGGCGAACTGTCAGTCATGGGCCAGCAAGCCCAACAACAACTTCCAACCGGTTTGCAATAGGGAAACCAAAAGGACAGCACTCACTCCACCCCGGCTGCTCAAGTTCATGTCCGGACAGGAACGTGCGCACGATATCGCGCTGGAGTATGCCCACCAGGCCTGCCTGGCAAATCGACACAGAACCTGAACAAACGCTCTTGCATGGTGGGTCACACCTCGTTACCAGGAAGCCTCCATTTGAAGAAATTACTGCAGATAAATATGGCACCCAACACCCGCCACGCTTACGAAGATTCTTTTGGGGGCTCTGTGCCGTTGTGCTTCTAGTATACAGTAGGCCGCGGTAATTACTTGTTTTACCTTACCGAACAGGTGCATGGTTCTTTCTTTAGGGTCCTGATTGCTCAATCAAACCTGGCCTGGAGTACTGCGTTCGGTTTGTTTTTGGGTGCAAGGGGCCGGGCCACCGGGCTGGCCACTTTTCGGCCAAGGCAGGCAAGCCGTCAGCCGCAAGCCCATAGACCGAGTTACGGGACCGAGCTCGTTCGCTCGGCGGTTTCTTTCTTTTTTTTTGGTGTGCGAAGGGCCGACAAGAAAAATGCCCTTTCCCCAAAAGGAGATAGCCTTCCTGATTTTGTGTGTGGTTTCCTTCCTCTTCATCGCCAGTGTGGTTCACCACTTGGTCTCTCAGGGGGGCAGAAAGCCGCAGGCGGTTGATTGTACACGTCGCGTGGTTTGGAACCCTGCGGGTGTTGCATTTAAACAAGGGGCTGGCCAAAACCTTGCTGGTACATTTGTTTGGCTCGTAAGTTGCCCATCAAGCACAGCATAATGGTTGATACGCCCCTGAGACACTTCTATTGCCAGAGAAAATGTTGTTTTTTTTTCAGGAATCCGCAATGAGGCGCCATGCTTGTGGGTGGAGCAGGGGTAAACTCGTAAACTCATTGACCAGGTGTCATATGAGAGGCTCACTGAAAAAAAGGGGCGCCAAAGGCATGCTCGTCCTTTTTCGGGAGGCTTCCCCCATTTGGGCGTTATCGCCCCATGGCGATGATCGGCCACTCCAGATGGACAAGTCATCCATCTAAAATCGTGGTGGCCCTAGGTGTCCTTTTTGGTTGATTCGGTTTAAAGATAGAGGGCCCTGGTTTACCTGGTGGTTCAATCAACTACCAACGCCATCTATTTTTCCAAAAAGGACGCCTATCATGGTGGCTCGTGGGTAATATGAGGGAGCAATATTAGCTACTAATATGGCGTACTCCCACAATGAAGCTCAGCCCCTCCAAGCTCAAGCGAAAGTCAGGATTTCTATGTGGATCCGGTCACCATCCCTGAAGCTGGGATCGTGGTCCAGAAATCCCTGGGCGAAGCTGAGCTCATTCGCTCCCACCCCCCCCCCCTTCCCCGTAGGTTTTTTTTCTTTTTCTTTTTTTTCTGGAGGCCTCGGGATTGGATGGGATGTATCCGCGATTTCAACGCGCGGTCCCGTTTTTGGGTCGGTCTCAACATAGAGGAACCCACCCAAAATGGAGGGTCTCCTCTTGGTTTCAATCCCAAACCCACCCCCAAAACGGGCAACCCCCCCCCCAAGAAAAAGAAGAAGAGTTGGACCCTGTTGTTTTCCTTTATACCCCCCCCCCCCCCAAAACGAAAAAGCCGGACCCAAGCCTCTGACCCGATCGATCGGCCCATTTTTCGGCCTCGAGGCCCAGCAGATCAGCTCGGAGAAGGAGGCGCTGCTGAGGTCCCTGGCGCTGCTCAAGGAGCGGTCCAAGACCTCGGTGGCCGGCACCGCCTCGCGCGTGGGCACGGCCACTCGCAGCGGAGTCCTCGACGGCCAGTGGGGTTGGATCCAAAAAGGCTTTAAGCTTGGGACATCAAGTGGGAAGATGAGTGCTTGTATTCTTGGAAGGGCTTTTTGAAAACCACGGAGAGGGAGTTTGTATGGCTTTCCTTGTTTGGCTTTTTTACTGGTCAACCCACTTTTAGCAAGCGAATTTGTACTGAGGTCCCTCAAAAGAGGTTCCTGGGGCTCAGGAAAGTCTGGGAAACCCACCCCTCAGGGATTGAGGGGGCGAATTTGTAGGATTTATTGACTTGTCCGTTGTTGCTTGGCTTTCTACCTGCGTTCTAGCCACTGAAGCCACACTGGTGCTGGACCGCCCTAACCTGCAACAATGCTACTTGTCAGCTCCACACCTCTGAGTATAGGGTATAGGCGCAGATGGAGAAGGGAATTTGAGAAGAAAACGACCCTTAAAAGCGGACCCTGAAGGGCGCAGCTGACGAACCGGAAGTTCCATGTCTCATGTGAATGGAACCCACGGGGCGCTCCATTTTCAGCGTCACTTTCTGGCGAAATTGTCAGGTTTTTGATAAGGGGATGAGCATATTTCACAATACCAGGGCATGTGGTGCCTTCACAACTTCAGGAGCTGGTCGCCGTTCCACATGCACAAGCCGAAACCTGTAGATCACCAATGAAGATTGCAGAGCCCGAAACGTTTGCAGGGTTCCCTTTTGTATTCCCGCAATACTTGTAAACTATTGAGAATTGTCAGGACACACAAAGCGCTGAAACAAGAATATTTTCGAACATGCCTGATGTCCCCTTCCAGCATCACTCACCCCAAGGAACTTGTTTAACAGTGGCTGCCTTTAAGTCAATGGAACGACCCAAGGGACATATTTGAGTGCTCTTTCTTCCCTGGTTCGTACGCGACCCCCAAATGCAGACCCATGGTATTGCTTCATTTGCTAATTTCATGTAATTTCCAGGTTGGTTGGGAATGCACACACACACATATATATATATATATACATATTGATATGTACTGTACATGGTTGTATATATCAGTGAATATGCCTGGAGTTGCAGGTGCCATTTCTTGTGCGTGCCGAATCGTCCTAAGACTCTGTGGTCCGCAGCCCGCTGAGAGGAAGATGGCCGGGGCTTGCTGTAGCTAGGGAGACTCATCCTTCGCTGTGCCTGTTCTTCGCGTTCTCAAAGGGCGGCCAAAACGAAAACCACAATTTGAGTGAGTCCATACAACACACAGAGAGACACAGAGACACAGACAGACACACAGACACACACACACACAGAGACACACAGACACACACAGAGACACAGAGACACACACAGAGACACACAAACACACAAACAGAGACACAGACACACACAGACACACACACACAGACACACACAAACACACACACACACAGAGACACACACAGACACACACACACACACAGACACACACACACACACAGAGACACACAGACACACACAGAGACACAGAGACGCAGACACAGAGAAACACAAACACACAAACAGACACACACAGGGACACACACACACACACACACGCGCAGAGACACACACACACAGAGACACAGACACAGACACACACACACACAGAGACACAGACACACACACAGAGACACACAGACACACGCACACACAGAGACACAGACACACACACACACAGAGACACAGACACACACACACACACACACAGAGACACACAGACACACACACACACAGAGACACACACAGACACACACAGACAGACACACACAGAGACACACAGACACACACAGACACACACACAGACACACACACACAGACACACACAGACACACACACACACAGACACACACAAACACACACACACACACACAGAGACACACACAGACACACACAGACACACAGACACACACACACACACAGAGACACAGACACACAGACACACACACACACACACAGAGACACAGACACACACACAGAGACACACGCAGACACATACAGACACACACAGACACACAGACACACACGCACACAGAGACACACACAGACACACACACACACAGTGACACAGAGACACACAGACACACACAGAGACACAGACACACACACACAGAGACACACACGCACAGAGACACAGACACACACACACACAGAGACACACAGAGACACACCCACACAGAGACACAGACACACACACACAGAGACACCCAGACACACACACAAGCACACACACGGACACACACACACACACAGACACGGACACACACACAGACACAGAGACACACAGACACAAACACACACAAGGACACAGACACACACACACACAGAGACACAGACACACACACAGACACACAGACACACACACACACAGAGACACACACACAGACACACACAGACACACACACAAAGAGACACACAGAGACACACACAGACACACACACACAGACACACACACACACAGAGACACACACACAGAGACACACACACAGACACACACACAGACACACAGACACATACACGCAGAGACACACGCAGACACACACACAGAGACACAGACACACACACACAGAGACACACACACAGACACACACACACACAGACACACACAGAGACACACACAGACACACAGAGACACACACTGACACACACTGACACACACACACACAGACACAGACACACAGAGACACAGACACACACAGAGACACACAGACACACACACAGACACACGACACACACACACACAGAGACACACACAGACACACACAGACACACAGCGACACACACAGACACACACTGACACACACACACAGACACACACACAGAGACACAGACGCACAGACACACAGACACACACACACACAGAGACACAGACACACACACACACAGACACAGACACACACACAGAGACACAGAGACACACAGACACACACACACACAGAGACACAGACACACACACAGAGACACAGACACACACTGAGACACACACACACAGACACACACACAGAGACACACACACACACAGAGACACAGAGCTACAGACACACACCACACACAGAGACACAGACACACACAGAAACACACAGACACACACACAGAGACGCACAGACACACACACAGAGACACGCACAGACACACACAGAGAGACACAGACACACACAGACACACACAGACACACAGACACACACACACAGACACACACACACAGACACACGCAGAGACGCACACAGACACGCAGAGACACACACACAGACACGCGCACACACAAACATACAGACGCAGACACGGACACAGAGACACACCGACACACAGAGACACACACAGACACACACACACACACACGGAGACACAGACACACACACACAGACAGACACAGACACACAGAGACACACAGAGACACACAGAGACACACAGAGACCAGACACACACACAGAGACACAGACACACACACACACACAGACACACAGAGACACACAGAGACACACAGAGACACACACACAGAGACACACAGAGACACACACAGACACACACAGAGACACACACAGACACACACACAGAGACACAAACAGACACACACACACAGACAGCACAGACACACAGAGACACACAGAGACACACAGAGACACACAGAGACACACAGAGACACACAGAGACACACAGAGCCACACAGAGACACACAGAGACACGACACACACAGACACACAGAGACACACAGAGACACAGACAGACACAGACACAGACACAGACACAGACACACAGACACACAGACACACAGACACACAGACACACAGACACACAGACACACAGACACACAGACACACAGACACACAGACACACAGACACACAGCACACACACACACAGACACGCGCGCACACACACACACACACACACACACAGACACACACACACACAGACACACACACACACACACACACACACACACACACACACACACACACACACACACACACACACACACACACACACACACACACACACACATTCACACATTCACACACACACACACACACACACAGACACAGACACAGACACACACACACACACACAGACACACACACACACACAGACACACAGACACAGACACACCCGCACACACACGCACAGACAGACACACACACACACACACAAACACACACACACACACAGCCAGACAGACAGACAGACACAGAAACACACACACACACACACACAAGTGCTTTAGCACTCGTTTTCCTATTTTTGGACGGGTGACCGACTCTAAAATGTACCAACGCAAAACCCCTTGCGTTTCCATGCTCGAGATCTCTGGTTGGCCGGCTGCCGAGATCGGTTTTC
This sequence comes from Effrenium voratum, assembly GCA_963377175.1. Taxonomy (NCBI): domain Eukaryota; class Dinophyceae; order Suessiales; family Symbiodiniaceae; genus Effrenium; species Effrenium voratum. Next base: position 1,069,798 of record CAUJNA010000446.1, read on the forward strand.
TTTGCCAGGCCAGGGGATGGGAAGAATCTCCGAATTCAAGGGCTGCAACTGCGCTTCCGCACATGGAGCCAGGGATCCAGCAAGGAAGTGAAAGTTATACAAGACTCAGGTGCCATGTGGCTGGGAGACTGCTAATGCCTAAAATGCCTGAAATGAAGATTAGGGAGCCCAAGTGGCCTTCGCCCAGAACCCCGCGAGGCCCACAAGTACTCTGGAAGTTGTACTATGCAAACCTTGGTGTTGGTTCCAAAGGGGCTCTGGGAGCATTTGCATCAGAGATGACAAATTTGCCAAATGCAAAGCGCAACGCGAGTTTCACCCAAGTGCTGTGCACAGGCGGTTGCAGCAGTCAATTGCCATGCGTGAGGCGCGAATTGCAAGAATCATTTGGTGCCAAAAGTCAAGGAATTGGACAGGAGGTTGAGCTGCTCGACCCCAACACCGGCCAAAACTACCTTCAAAGGCGCACCAGTCATACCGTTTCAAGAAAGATCTCTTTGGAAACTGTTTTTAGGCACAACAAACCGGAGAAAAACACAAGAAGCCATGCAATCCCCACGAAAAGCTACATGATCCTGAATATCCCTGGAAAATCCCTGCGAAGACCTGGGCCCCCCCAAAACAAAAACGCACAGTGCCAGCCCTGCAAGGCCCTGCAAGGCCCTCGCAGCAGCTGGTTTTCCACTCATAAAGAAGAGTCTTTGCAGCATCAGGTGAATTTAAAATAATAATATTATAATTTTAACAAAATAGTTTCTTTATAGTAAAATGTTTTCTTTATATATATTATTAATATATATATATATATATATTTATTTATAATATAATCGAATATGTAATCTATTATCGATTTTGATTTTCATCCCAACTTGTTCGCAACCGTTTCCCAACTTTTTCCACGCGTTTCTCAACTCGTCCCAAATGTTCCCCTGTTCTCAACAACTACCCAACTTGTCCCAACTTGTTCCCAATTTGTTTCAACCTTTTCCCAATTTTGTTCACAACTTTCTCCCAACCTTTCCCTGTTTTTTCCCCAACTTTTTCCCGACCTTTTTTGCCCGACCTTTTTTCCCCAACCTTTTGCCAACTGTTTCCCAACATGTTTTTAACCTTTCCCCAACTTTTATTTTCCAAACCTTTTTCCAACTTTTCCCAACCTTTGTCCCAACCTTGTTCACAACTTTGTCCCAAGACGTTTCCAGAACCTCAACTTGTTCCCAGAAGCACAAGGCCTCAGCATGCCCACATCAATGGATCAGTGCCTGATGATGAACCCAACTGCATAAAACTCCTTTGTTCTGATCATACTCTCAACCTGCTTTTTGTGGATTTTTCGCAGCTGTGAATCAGAACAAATCACTGAAAAGACATTTGAAAAGGCACGAATGGCTATTCAAAGATACCTTCGGACCACTTGGCACTGCCGCTCCACGTGGCTTGGGAACCTGGCCGTTTCACATGTCTCGAGTCAACGAGGTTGGCATCCCCATCTCTCCCAAGTTGCAGTTGTTCGTGTCTCTTTTTTTTTTTTTTTGCTTTTTTGTCATTTTCTTATTTATGCCAATTTATGCCTAGATCTTGCTAGCAGCTTAGCAGTGCTGCAGCTCGTAGAAGCAAGTGAATCACCAAGGGGCAACGTGACTAAAGATTTTAAGGCCTTACTCATTTGTGTAAAGCCCGCAGTTGATTGGGATCCTACTTGCTGGGAAGGTGAACTTGACCATTCGAACGAAATTCGGACATCCAAAACTGCCAGGTAGAAGAGGTACTTGCACATATATTTATATATATAGAGATGAATATAGATATTATACATGAACACACACACACACACACATACTACGCGCGCATCGTCATTTTCCTTGATCTTCGCACCTCGCTCCATGCGCCTTGCCGGCTCCGGCTCAGCTTAAACGCCATGCCATGGAAGACCAGGAGCTTCACTCGCCATTGCGGGCTTGCCGCCCCCAGGGGGGGGAGTTCTGGTACGGCAGCCTTTGCCCTATATTGAAATGAAGTGTAAGGGACAGTCCGAACTATGAGTGCGCCCCCTAAAAGATGTCCTTTTCCTTTTGGATGTTGAGTCTCTTGTTTTCCCACATAAAGGAAACAACTGCACAGAGGAATCGGCCCCCATTGTCGCAGTGGCGAAAACACACCTTGAGGTTCATTTTGAAACACCTGGGCTTGGCCAAACGTTTTCTCCAAAAGTGGTGACGTTTCAATGGAATTCCCTTGTGAATTGATCAACTTTGACGGGGAAATCCAGTGAGCCCTGAGAAGACTGGCTCTCAAGACTTGAGACACGCAACTTGGTTCTCAAACTTTGAGTGCTTTGTTGCCCGGCGCAATTAGAAACGCCAACTCAAGCGTTTCTGGGCCAACCGCCAACCGCGTGACGTAGATCGATCTCCCCTTATGTTTGCACTTTGCATAACAACAACGAGCCAAAGATCCGCCGCGAAATCGCATTACTAATTTAAATGATCCAGATTACACAATGAACACAGTTGTGTCCAGCTTGATCCCGGAAAAAGATGACCGCTTGCAGGACACAGACGTCAATCTCAATGGCATCGCTGTGCCATTTGACACGCAGAGGGACGTTGACGCTTTGCGTATATAGTTTTGACTACGTGCACCGGCAGAAATGCCATTCTTGTTCCGGCCAGAATCGAACACGGCTTTTTGGCGCCAGCTTGTGTTTGACTATGCAATGATTATGCTTGGCTTCCCCTTTCTTTGATCGTCTTCCAAAAATTGGCCCCGCCTGTTGACCACCCGAGGATGCGGCGTCATTGTCTAGAGCGCGGGGGCGCTCTGGGGGCTGGGGGGCTCGTGGAGCACTCGGCCTCACGCGTAATTGGACCTCTACGCTTTTGCTTGGGTGCAGCTTGGCTTATCTACCAACATACCCATCTTTTGTTTTAAGCAAGGCGTCCAAGTTAATTATGTGGAGGGGGCTAAGGTTCAGGCTTCAAGGCTCCCGCTGATGCCATGGTTTTGATGGCTGGACTATGCCTTATGCCGCTAAGTGACAAGTCTTTGGATCGCATATGTTCCCTCACTGAAGCCCTAGTTTTGTTGAGCAACTCTAGGCGTTTCTCATTGCGGGCCAGCTCTGGGCGCTGGCAAATCATGGCAATACGGGGCTTCTTCAAACCGCTGAAGCGCAATGTAGCTTCGCAGAGACTTGGTGGCCTAGCATTCGAAGTGAACCTCCAGCGATGGAAGTCAAAATATTCATTTGGTTGTGTCTTTTTTGGAGGAACCCCCTTTTCCGGTGTTTTAAATGGACACCCGCAGCAAAACCACATCTTTTGGGGGTCCAAAAAACAGGACGAACCCCAAATCCGTTGTCCAAGCCCCGGAGATTTAGCTCATTTCGGGCCAACCCGCTATGGCGCGGAGGTGGCACTGCTTTGGGCGCTGGCCTCGGGATCGAATCGGCAACACGAGCTGAGGGTCTCCGAATAACTTCGGGATTCCTTTTTCCAATATGGGAGTGATGGCAATTTGTCCAGGACCTGATGGTGTGCCCATGGTTTCATTGACCAGGGTAAGCCATTCTCAGTAGGGGGCTTTGAACAGCGGAAGCCGTTCTTTGGCCCGCCATGTCCAGTTTCCAGGCCCCAAACATCCCAACATGGAAGCGGGGATGTGGAATGAAGCTGGTAGATCTGGTTTCCTTTTGCCGCGCTCCGCTCTTTTGGCGCTCGTTTTCCAAAACACTTTGGGGTCGCATTGGGGGAAGCTCAGATACCTCAACCACCCCCTCCCGCCAGCTTTTCTCAAGGGGCGGTGGTTGCATTACAAACTCCGCGTGATGAATTCATAGCCTACCCCCCACTGCCCCGCCCCTACAGACACCCGCCATTCGATGCCTCCCTTTGGGTGCACCGGGGGCCGGTGGAAATGATCACCGCTACATGGAACTACCAACAAACCAACCTTAAGACCCCATATGTTTCTTTGGAGTATGACAACCCAAGCCCACCCCCCCAGGGACCCTTCAAAAAAGCTTCACTTAGGCCCTAAGGTTTTTCTAAGACCTTCAGGCGGCTCATGGATGCAGACCCAAACTCTAGCCACGTAGGCCGCTGATGCAGGGCCGGTCAGAGGGCAACGTCCGGCGTGGGGCACTTAGCGAGCAGATTTGAGTGCTACATATCCCCAAACAGTTATTTGTTTACACATGTCTGCCAGCAGAAACGCACATGGGAAGGGGCATGTACAGCAATTTGTTATGTTCCAGGAGTTTGCGGTAGTTACTTTTCCCAGACCCACCCAGTGTTCTTCGCAAGGCTTTGTTGGTTGCCCTTGGTTTGACATGTGCTGCACAGCTCGAACCGTTCACCTGCCTCGGCAACGCTAGAATGGCAGCTGGCAGGGTTCGCGGTACCCTCCCACGGCGGGTGTTATGTTTGTGGGGAGGTGTGTGGCAACTAGTGTTGCTACTGATGGACAAAATCCATTTCGCACCACGAAATGAAACCATGGTTGAAACCGTTGTTTGTTGGTATTTACAGGTGAATCATCAGAAACCAGGGTTTCTTAGGTGGTGCAGGATTTCGTCCATCCACAGCATCAGCAAGTGTAGCTGGAAGATTGCGTTGCTCTTTAGTGGGCTTTCGGTTCCATGCGGGAGGACGGGGGTCCCCCAAATTTGGCCTGTTTGGGACCTCTGGCCCTGGCATTGGACCTCTGCGCTGTGCTCGCCAGACACAAGCCCAAGCCTGTCCGACAGACGCACAGGAGCTGGTCGCAATCTGGGCGTGCCTGGCTCAGTCACCGCAAGTTTGCCATTGTCTTCAGAGTCGGGGCGGTTTCTTCAATCAGACGGAACGGTGACAGCGAGTTGTGTCCCGTCCGAAAGCATCCAGAAACTGCCGGGGCGGTTGGGGATGCCACCTAGGTCCAAACCCTGGCACTGGGATCAGTGGGTTGAGTCTGGTCAATCCTGGCAAGTAGACAATGCTATATACATATATATATATATACACATACTTGCAGCGGTGCGGCGCTTTATCTCCTTTTTTTTTTTGTTGAGGTTGCATGCAGGAAGCAGGTGAGGGCAGGTGAGGCGGTTTGGGCCAGCGCCGCCCTTTTTAGAATGCCCGATGTAGTGCAACACATATGGGCGTTGCTCTTGGAGGTGGATGTGTGCAAAAGGAGGTGGCGGGCAGAAGAAAGTCAGCTTTGGTGGGGAGGGGGAACAACTCCTGGAATTCCATCCAGTTAATCCTCAAAATAGAGTTGGAGACCTTTACCCCTCGAAGCTGGTGAAGTAGGTGAACCATTTTGGAGGAATTGTGCGATTTACTTCCAGCCAGCGGTAACCGAGTGGTTGGCAGTTTTCACCAAATTGGGAGCCGTCAGGAAGGAACGAACAAACAAGCAGGTTGAGTATGCATGAATACCAATATGACTCAGGCCTTTGCTTCCGCGACTCGCGAGGTTTGCCTATGCGGCGCTGGCACACCCCGAGGGGCTCCTGAGGCAAGGGGGGCGGTTGAGGGCGCAAGGTGGCAAGAAAGGAGCTGCTTGGGTGGGCGACGGAGTTTGGCCGCCAACTCTGAGTTTTACTTTGAAGGAAAGGGCTCCAACATGCTAAGCAGGCTGTCGACCCTGGTTGCGAAATGTAGGCCTTTTTGCACCAAGCATTGAGACAGGTAGCGGTGTTTTCCCAAGAATAACGTAGTGTTAGTTACTGTTGGACGGAGATGACGCTCCCAGCTACTTCCAAGGAGAAGTTTTCCCGTTGCACGCATTCCAGCATACAGCCCTTTGTGGCAAGAAGCACCTCAGACAGCATTTGTTGTTTGTGCAGTGCTTGATGTGAGGTTGGTTTGATCCTTGGAACTAGGCTGTGCATGCTGAACTTGCATAGTTCATTCAGATGCTGTGGCAGGATTGTTGTTGTAACATTGTACCAGCGTACCACCTTGTTCAAAGGGTATCAGCATGCTGTCAGGTTAACTGGGATCATGCAAGCTTGGCTGACTACAACCACTACATAGCATTGTTCAGGGGAATTCGTGGCGCAAACCTTCCGCACGCGCAACCCTTTATGTGGGCATACATCCCAGAATCCACATTCATACCCTAACATATTGCAGAGGCGTGATCAACTTGTGACCTCCTTGCCGAACCAGTTTGCTGGCGGCCAGGTCGGATGCGGCATTTTTCCTTCCAATTTGCCGCTCGGCGCTGTGGCTGTGGCACCGAGTCATGGCAGTTGGAGAGCGAGCTCACATAAAGAGCAAGCTCGCCCATGAAGGTCCTTTGATTTGGCTTGCCTTCCTGCAGGTAGATTGGCAGCGCTGGTGGAATACTGGGGTCCACCTCCATGGTTGCATTGTGGGGCCATGGGTAAGCTGATCTCTGATTTTCCTCGCGGCAAAAGACAACCTTGGGCCGCTGTCTTTGCTTCTGGCGTTCTGGGCTAGCGAAAGAGGCTACCCCCCCAGGAAGTGGATGTTGGAAATGGGGTGAATTTCCTGAGCTCAGCCTGCCGTTTGGTTCCTCATTTTGTGCAAGCGAACCAATCTTAGAGGATATCTCTTGTTTCCTGCCCAAGTTCGGGAATCCCATTTAACCCGCTCCCCCTACCAACCTGCTTAGTGTTGGTGCTGAGTTGCTGAGCACCTCTCTCACGGCCCACTACCTGGTTAGCTCCCATCAAGATACTCGGGAACCTCCCTAATTGAGAAGACATTCCATTAGTATCACAGTGGCATTCCCAGAACCATTGCTTCTTCTTAAGCAAATACTCGCAAAGACCATTGCTCTCAAAGAATATAGTCAAACAAAGCTGGGACTTTGTATTATATGCTCGTTTTGTTTTTTTCTTGCAACAAGAGTTGGGTATTTCTATTATATGTTCGTGTTTGTTTTTTCTTGCAACAAGACTTGGGTTTTTTCTATTATATGCTCGTGTTGTTGTTTTTCTTGCAACAAGAGTTGGGTTTTTCTATTCTATGCTTGTTTTTGTTGTTTTTCCAGCAACAAGAGTTGGGTCTTTCTATTATATGCTCGTTTTTTGTTGTTGTTGTTTTCTTACAACAAGAGTTGGGTCTTTCTATTATATGCTCGCGTTTGTTTTGTTTTTCTTGCAACAAGAGTTGGGTATTTCTATTATATGCTCGTTTTTTGTTTTTGTTTTTTCTTGCAACAAGAGTTGGATATTTTTATAAATATTTATATACAAGACATGCACTCCCTACGCCATCCGCTTAGGAACTCGGGGCCATGGAGGTGTGCCGTACTCCCGGCAGACTCGGATGGAGAGGCGACGGACGGAAACTTCCGCGTACCCGCTGAAGTCCACCGGAACTTCGCCTTTCCCAAATGGGTGTGGCTCAAAATTAAAGAGGAGGGGTTACGCAGGTTTTGGTCCATGTTTCCACTTACCAGGTTTTTTTTTTGGGTAATTGCCGGTTTTTTGAGCCACAGCCAAATAGCACCGTGCCTTTTTTGCCCACCAGATGGTGTTGTCTTTTCGGCGGGTTTTTTGCCCACCAGATGGTTTTTCTCGGGTGACGAAGAACTATGTGGCTATCTTCTTTCGAAATCCTTTCTGCTGGTTGGGATTAAAGTATCAAACCCAATGGCAGTCAAGAAATTGTAACAGAATCAAATTTCAAGCCTGAAAAGACTTCACTTGCCCAAAGGGACCTGGAAATACACGGTAGACCTTTTGTGGCCTTGAATGAATGTGGGCCAAAACCGGAACACCCAAAAGGTCAAAGGGTCAATGTTTTTGGGCCTTTGGGCCTTTGGCGACCTAGTAGACCTACATCGGTGCGGCTGGAACGTGCGCCTAGTGAAAGGGGTCCCGTGAGTTCGACTTGATTTTTGTTGGCAATCAGTTTTCAGATTCCCTTGGATTGGCGGTTTGGACTGGTGCTGGTTCTTGTGGGTAATGCGAAACCGCCTCAGAACACCACCAAGCCCAAAAAACAAATCACCAATTAGAGGGAAGCTGAGTATACAGTGCAAGTCAGATACAAAGTGTAGACTTTGTGGCGAGGCCATTTCGTTTACCAGGGTTATTCCCTGACATGTTCTGTTCCAACATTCCAGCGGCAAGAACAGTTTACATGGATACCGATGCACTGGAATGGCAGTACACAGCTTTGATGTCAGCCTTTGGGACGATGTGCGCTCACACATAGGTGTATATATATATATATACACATGGCAGGCACTAAGTCTCCCATGACCCTTAGTTGTAACGATATCGTTTTTTTTTCGAGTTTATTTGTCGTGGCATGGAACAAAAGAACTATGTGCAGAGGAACACAACTGTTGGGGGAAAGGCATTTGGGGTTACCGCGAGGGAATACTTACCACGCAAAGATTGCTTTGGATACACTCCTTCCCACTAACATGCACCTGACAGGGGGTCCCTTAAGACAGGGGTCCCTATATTTCCCTTTTTGGTGGTTTTAAACATCACCTTTTTGGTCCATGAAAGGTGAGTAGCCCTTGGTGGAGGTGATGTTTTAAGGGGAAATATAGGGAGCCCTGTTAAGAGGAGATTGATCTTCCAGGTACCTCCCCACAGGTTCCATGTCAGGGGGATGAGGCTGAAGCCATGGCGGATGAACTCTAATCCAGTAGACCTTTCCCTGACGATGTCATTGACTGTGAATTGTGCGTCTCCCAAGCTCTTGCCTGAAATTGAAGGGACAACTCACTCCCTGAGTTTACGGACTTTGAACTCTTTGGGAGGACCATTTTAGTGGCCAACAACCAAGTTGGGTCGCTCTTTTGGGGCCAGTCCACTCATGAAGTTAGAAGACAACATATCATCAGGTTTCCCTTACTCGGTGGTTTGGATTCGGATTTGAACCCCTGGGTCTTCTGCAGGGTAAATGCGGAACCCCCTCCTTACCCATCCAAACCACCGAAAAAGCCGGGGGAAGCTGAGACCAGAGATGCTTCGGCGACCAGGCGGAGTCCCGAGAGCCGGAAGTGCATCGTCGGGGCCTCTCGGGCGGATCTGTGGACGCGCGCCAGGTAGGTGGTGTATCCTCTTCCTATCCGAGGTTCCAGCAACCTAAACCTGCGGAGTTGTGTGGTCCATCAGCAAGACAAAATTCGATTTTTGGGCGCTCTTTGATTTTTGGGGCGCGCAATCAAAACGCAGCCTCAGCCTTCATCCACTTTCGTTCACACGACCCTCATTTTGGGTGCACATTAGACACGCCCTGGCTTGAGTTTGTATTTAAGCACTGGTGTACAGCATGTTTGAACAGGTCGGCCCAACCCGGAATCCCTTCTCCACTTTCTGTCTGACCCGACGGTTTTTGTAGTCCCGCGTCTCGCTTCCTGCAAAGGGATCGCAGCCCAACCTCTTTACAAAGTGCCTTTAACTTCCCCTTTGTGATTTTGAAGCACGTGTTGGGCCAATGTGGCGGTGAGCTTCCTTTTTATGGAGTGATGCTTAGGTTGAAAACGCTCCATCTCAGTGCAAAAGATGGAACGGCAATCTCCACGAAAAGAGCATGGAAGATCCTTCCCTCCAAAGGAGCCTTCTTTGCGGGGGCTCTTGGGGTTCCATGTGGGTGGTTCCCTGGTGTGGAGTTATGATACGTGGGTGTGTACTTTTTGATTGCACACGCTGTTGGTTTGGTTTGCTCAACGTGAGATGTTACGGGCTGATTTTGCGAAGGGGCGAGTCAAGTGGCTGCTGTTTCAGCGCGGCGTCATGCTGTTTCAAACATGATCCCGAAAGGGGTCACAGGTTTTGACGTAGAATATGTGGCTGTGGGTCAAAAATAGATACCCAAATTGAAACCTTGGTAAGTGGAAACATGGACTAAAACCTGCGGTCGCCTAGTGGTTTAATCTTGACCCACACCCATGTGTCTTGGGAATGTTTCGAGCCTTACAGAGGACAGCCTTTAGTTTTGAAGGGGCAGGTGTCGACAGGCATGCTTCCGCGCTTTCCCGCCCAGGAGAAAGTGCAGAGCGGCCGTCAGCCTCAGCAATGGTTAAGGGTTCCAAGGTTTGGGTGAAATGCGTTTGAACCAGACGGGCCACTTGATTCGGAGCCAAAAATAACTCCTGTTGGGCAGGCGCCGGATGGAAGATGAGAAGAACACTGCGCGTTGAAAATAAGGTTCCCAAGGGCCTCCCATTTTTTCTGTCCCTTGACTTTTCAAGCAACCCAAAAGTACCCTCGACAGCTCTGGGTTGCTTGCGTAACATCGCTCGGCTGCCCTTGGGGGCAGCAATCAGAACCAAACCGGGGAGTGCTCCGCACCTGATCTAGAAAATGCTTATTTCTATTTGCTTGGCAGAATATTTGGAAGAAAGCCGGCTGGATCCAACAAGCTTTCTTGCTTCTGCTTCCGGGGTCAATAGTACCCCCCCCCGCCCCCAGACAAGCACGTCCAACATGCCCAGACCCAGAATTCCCTTGACGCCGCAGGCGAGGCGTGTCACAGGGATTGCGAATGCCTTTCCGGAGTTGTCAAGATCAGGGGCAAGTCTTGTCTCTTGGCTCTCAGAATCCTTACAGGCCTCCCCCTGAGGGAGGGTTGGGGGGGATCAGACAAAGAATGCCTTAAGAAGCCGCAGGTGAGCTCGGCAGACATGGTTGACCTGGCGGTTCAATCAACTACCAGGGCCATCCATTTTCCCAAAAATGACACCTATGTTGGCAGACATATGTCATCGAAGGACCTCCAGGGTGACCCCCTTCGCCTTTCGCTGAGGGAGGACCGCGGGCGGGATAGCATCAGTGCCTGGCACCTGGTCGGGGATGGCACTTGTCATGAGGGCCGCCTGAAAAGCTGTCGGCTTTATTCCTGCCTTTGACGTACATGGCTGTGGGAAACAGAAAGTATTGAATGGTTCCGTGAGTGTAAAAGGAGTGATGGCTTTGAGAGTGGCATCAACCACTCTCTGGTTTCCACAGCGATGTCCCAGGTTGTAGGGTGAGTAAAAGAAAATGATCCGTATTTACAACCCACTTCATCAATCCCGGTTCAGCGGCAATTCTGGAGTTGAAGTCAGTTTGCGGGCGTGATGTTCTTAGGGCCGGATTTATGCTTTACCTGGGGGTCACAGATCAGTGCCATCCTTCCTAAGTCAATTGGCAAAGTGACCTTGGGCTCCCATGTTGGGAGTTTGCTTTCTGCTTTCCCAGGAGCTAAGCGAGAAGCATGTCCAAGGAAGGAAGTAACATTTCGGGGAGGGCATGTGCTGCTGGTTATGGGGCGGAGGAGGGTCGGGAGTCAAAGTATGGCCCTGTTTGGTCAATCCCTGCCACGCATTTGGTCCTCGCTTTGAAATCGATACGTAACAACAGGGCCCCCACCTGCTTTGACAAACCGCCACCTGCTTTGTCAAACCCCCATCCTAACAACAGGGCTCCTAATTTTGGCAAACACGCAAGTTGCTCACTATTAACGGGATACCAAAAACAGGGCCCCGAATTTCCACCTGCTTTGTCAAGACCCTGCTTAACCATGGCAAGCTCGACCACGCGTGCAGTAAGCCTTCTACTTGCATGGCCAGCACCCCTGTTCTCAGCTCAACCATAGGCCGAAGCCAGCACATCACACACATCTATAATATACATATATATATATATATACATAATATACATTTTATGTACTGGTACATATTTGTTTTTATATACATATAGATATGCATCTGTATCTATGCACACACACACGCACGTACATGTATATTCGGTGCATGTATATCCACTGGATGGTTGGAATACACTGTGCAAATCAACCGGCGCTCCAGCCACACACGCACACACACACATATATATATATATATGCACCCTCCCAAGGGCCCTGTGTTTGCTGCCTTTTGGGGAGATATATATATATATATATCTGTATATATTGAAGAAAAAAAAACATGTTACACACGTCAGGGATTGCCTACCCAGGCTTTGGCACGTGGTTTTTCGCTCGACAGGTCACAAGCACCTGCTCGCCCTCGCCAGGGCAGGGTGGCCAAGCCCGCGAAAACGGAACGCATGTGGTGCTCAGTTTGGATCGAGATGCCTTCAGGTGGGTATCACGGGAAAAGGGAGGCCTATCACCATTAGTGACTAGTGTGGATATGGATATCTATATATATAGATAGATATAAATAAATACGCATTATGCCAGATTGCTTTTGGGGGGGATGGGGAAGACTTCTTTGGGGGTTGGAAACTCTTAAGGCCTGCTTAGGGTTCAATGTTGCCAATTGAGCAGCTTTGTTAAACGAACAGATCTTAAGAAGGGTGCGGGTGCTCAGGCCGCAACACCCTGAGGCTCTTGCGCAGGAATAGATCGTTGCGTGGCCCCCTGGCATACCTCCTTTGGTTATAAAGCATCGGTCGACACCTGGGATCAACAGAGCATTTGTTTTGTGAAGGGGCGGTAGTGAGCAGTAAGCAGTAAGCAAGTAGGCAGCAGCTAGAGCAGAGGTAGCTAGCAGAAACAGAAGTAATGCAAGCAGCAGCAGAAGCAGTAGCTTGCGACTGGCTTGAGAAGCAGGATCGCCTATTGGCGATAGATAAAGTTTCAACAGACCTTGGAAGCCAAGGCCTGGGAAAACGCGTAGAACAAATGCCTTGCCGAGATCTCAAAGCTACGTCGCCCTCTCTGAGTCTCTGAGATGCCAGGCTCAACAACCCTCCCTCCAACAATCACGGAAGCTGACAGGAGGGGCTTGGCAATTTTCTAAAGAAACGACAAATTCGTTGCCCAGGCCTTCAACGTCGAAAGGCTAAATATAGCAATACTAAGCCGATTCCAAATCTACAAACTTTCCGCCGCCGCCTGCAGTCATATTACGTAGGAGCTGTTTACGCTGCACATGTATTGTCACTTGAACAAAGCATGTAAGCTACAGTTGCAAATGCGCCTGCCAACTTTTAATTGAGCAATCCAAAACATGTTTTGAGTGGTTTCGTGTATAGTTGGGTGAAAGTCTATGTGGACCCTGGCGTAATGGTAGCCCAAGGCCCCCCCTTCTTTTGCACTAATTTTTCAATTCTTGCTTTGGGTGGTAGTGGTTGCAGCGGTTTTCCGGGGTGTAGATTCCTTACCAGGACTCCTTTTTCCCGCGTGTCCGCCCGTCCCGCAGGGTGGAGCGGCACCCATCGCTCTCCGAGGGATGTCCGAGCGCCACAGCCATAGGCTCGAGGGGGCGGAAGGAGGTGACTGGTGCGCGGCTTTGTGGCAGCCTGCTTTACCTAGGTCCCCCAGCTAGGTGCCCTTTCTCACCACTTTTTTGGTTGGGAGGGTTCCCTACTAAAATAGACCACAGAGAAAAGGGTACCCCTCTAATTACTGCAGGACCTACAGTCCGTGCCCCCCCAACCCCGCAGCTTGCACGCGGAGCGGACAGGGATGTTGCGCATTGCAGATCTCCATCGGAACCAGTGGCGGGCACTGCCTAGCAGGTGGCAAACCAGTCAGCCCAAACTGAGAGGGAATCGAACCCCCCGCGCCCAAAACAGGTGCAACATGCATCCGTGGCCCTGCCGTGTTACCCCACATTCCCCCAGATTCGAATGGGCGGGGCTAGAACACGGTCACACCTGTGTGTATCCACAATCTTGCCACCTCCATCAAGGTACAAACCGGCAAAGGTGATCCTTGGACGTGCATCCCCTTCGTATATACATTGATTCCAACCTTGGGCAACGCAAGGCAACCGAGACAAGATGGGCAACGTGCAAAGCTGACAGTCCCAGTCAGAAAAGCATTGACTGGCGTGTAGCAATTGAACACTTTAGGGTTTTGGGTATGTTCTTTGTTTGTTTCCCGCATTTTAGCGACTTTTGTGCACCTGTGCGATTTGCGGACAGTCGGCTCAAGCCTTGGCGCAGTCATTGCACTCTGGCGCGATGGGGAACCAGCAGCTTGGCAATATGTGCTTTGAGGAGGATTTCCTTGAACAAGAGTGTCAGAAGCAGTTGCCGTTGGTCAAAAGCCCATTTTTGCTTGGGATTGGCCGGGGTGGCGCCCATTCATGGGGAAGTTCGCGACCATGGCCCACCAAGCAAGTTTTGACCATGGCGCATTGAATGATGGGACGAAGCCGTTGCAAGTGTGACTGATTCAGCCAGATCTTTCACAGCATGAGACCTGGGTTCTAACATTGATGTTCTTCTATTGGCTCATATATGCATCCATTTGTGCATTTGTGTGTCTTCCGATCTATCTGTCTACTTGTCTAGCCGTCTGTCCATCCAGGCATTTGTACATCTATCCACCTATCCACCTACCTACCTGCCTGCCTACCTATTTGTGTATCTATCAGAATCAAGTCCAATCTCTCTTATAATCTAATCCAATCTATCTGTTTGATCTAATCGATCGAATCAAACCAAACCTGTCCCATCTATTTGACTATATTTCTATCTACCTATCTATCTGTCTATCTATCTATCTATCTACCTATTGTCTGTCTGTCTGTCTGTCTATCTGTCTGTCTATCTGTCTGTGTGTACATCTACCTGCCTACATGTCTATCTACCTTTCTCTCTTTTCTACCGATCTATCAACCGCATCTGTCAATCTCATATCTGAGTGTTTCTATCCACCTACCTATCTATTGTTGGGTCTAGCTATCATCAGTTTATCTAGAACGGACTGGAATGTATCTGTCTATCCATGTAGCTAATCTGATCTAATCTAATCTATCTTGTCTAATCTATGTAATCCATCGAATCGGTCTAATTTGCCTGTTTGTTTTCATTTTAGCTACCATCTACCTAGTCGATCTACCTACTATGTGTATTATATCTATTCAATTAACCTACCCATCGAATTATATGTCTATTGTATTTCATGTTCTACTATATTATAAGTTTGTATCTTATTCATATGTTCTTATCTTATATTCATATCTATCTATCTATCTATCTATCTATCTATCTATCTATCTATCTATCTCTATCTATCTATCTATCTATCTATCTATCTAATCCTATCTATCTATCTATCTAATCTATCTATCTATCTATCTATCTATCTATCTATCTATCTATCTATCTATCTATCTATCTATCTATCTATCTATCTATCTATCTATCTATCTTGTCTGTCTGTCTGTCTGTCTGTCTGTCTGTCTATCTATCTATCTAATCTATCTATCTATCTATCTATCTATCTATCTATCTGTCTGTCTATCTATCTATCTATCTATCTATCTATCTATCTATCTATCTATCTATCTATCTAATCTAATCTATCTATCTATCTATCTACCTATCTATCTATCTATCTATCTATCTATCTACGTATCTATCTCGCTATCTATCTATCTATCTATCTATCGATCTATCTATCTATCTATCTATCTGTCTGTCTGTCTGTCTGTCTATCTATCTATCTATCTATCTATCTATCTATCTATCTATCTATCTATATGTATATATCTATATATCTATCTATTTCTGTTTTCATATCCATCTATCTATCTATCTATATATCTATCTATCTATCTATCTATCTATCTATCTATCTATCTATTTCTCTTTTTTATATACATCTATCTATCTCTTTGTTTTGTCTATCTATCTATCTATCTATCTCGCTATCTATCTCGCTATCTATCTATCTATCTATCTATCTATCTATCTATCTATCCATCTATCCACTGTAACCTGCCTATCTAGCCTAGTCTAAGCTACTCTTGTCTAATTTAGTCTAGTTAGTCTAGTCTATCTCCATCCATCTATGTATCTAGCTACCTATCTACCTATCTATCTGTCTATCTATCTTTCCATCCATCTTTCCATCTATCTATCTATCTATCTATCTAGCTATCTATCCATCTAGCCAGCTAGCTATTTATCTACGCATCCTCCCCGCGTACCTATCTATCTGTCTAGCGAGCTATCTTTCTGTTCTGTCTTTTTGAAGGCGACCCTGTCAGGTCACCTTCACCGGAGGAAGGGTATGCGTTTCTTCAATCAGGCTCACGCATGCGCGGGTGAAACCGGAAGTTTTGCGCTACGGGCAAGGTTCCCCCCAAGGGATCCCACTTTGCGGCAGGCGGAAACGGGAAACAGCCGCTGCAATGAACATGATACATGCGTGCATGGTATTGCTTCAGCCAGACTCGCGTTTGAAACGCCAGCCTGATGCCACCACATCAACACTTAGCCCACAAGAGGACACCCGTTTGGGTCTATCCTTTACAAGCGAAGCCAAGATAAGACCTCCACCTTTTGGGGGTGTCCCCAAAAGTCGACCAATTGAACTCTCCAGTGCGGAATCGAGGCCTTCGGTGCGATGTGAAGGGCCGTCGGCCAACAGCCACCCCACGGCCTTCCCCGAGCACACCCAGCAGGCCCGGAGCTGGGAGGTGGCTCGGGTCGTCGCAGGCGCTTGCCTACCGGACCAGCGGGACCAGCGGAAGGGATGGAAGCCGCATGGAAGCAAATGGCATTTGGAGGGTCCCCATAGTTTGACACATTTCCAGATTTCAGGATGTCAGCTTCAGTGATACTGTCACCTGGATGTTTGGGCAATTTGGAGCAAAGTGTCCGTTTGGACCGGCTGGTGGAAAGCGCCCTGTTGGTGGCCGACTGGATGCCAAGCTTGAAAAACCTGGGTTAACAGGAACCCCATTTCAATGAAACAGGAGAGGGGTGCCCATTTTGAGGGAAACCTGCACTGTTGGCAGAACACCTTCCCACTACTCAGTCAGGTTGAAAGCTTTTTGACCCCTCCCCTCCAAATCTCAAATTGGTTGGAGTTCCAAATTCCCACCGACAAGTCCACCCAAGAAAAGGGTTGCTTGGCAACCGATTAGTAGTTCCTTGACGCTTCAGGCGTCAAAAGGCACACCCCGGCCGAGTCTTGTTTGTCACGGTGCAGGGTTTGGTTGTTTGAACAGGTTGAGCCCGTTGGACTCTGCATGGAACCTGACAACCGCTTTTTAAACATATGCCCTTCTGAGCATCATGGAGCCCCAAGCTACCATTCACACCCTCACTGGCCCTCACCAGCCATAGTCACCAGAAGGTCCCTTGAGGACGGCCTTGCGGTTGCCAGCCGGGTTGCATGTTTGGGAGGGTGCATGGACCTGTTTAAGACTAGCCAACTTGGTCAGAGGAGGTTCAGAAAGAACCACAGTTTCCATATCAGCGAGTCCTTTGCTGGTAAGCTTGGTCATTCTCATTGAACCAAGGCTGGCCTCGTGTGCATGCCAGGGGTGTTGCGAGCAGCATGTTTGTGTCAAGATGGCTTCAGATCACACCAGTTCAAGAGAGGCTGCATTGCCAAGTGCATCGCCCTGAAGCTGAGTTTGTCACGTTAGTGTTAAAGGCTCATCACTTTGGGCAAAGGCTCCAAAGCTCGAGCTTGTGTGAAGCAGCCAAGAATCCCCTCACATTGCACGTTTTGTGTTGTCCTTCCTGCTTGACTGCTGAAAGCCGTTGTGGGCTTTCATTGCGGGAAAATAGGCAGCCTCACAAGACCATGATGAAACTTTTCCCGTTCATAGGCAACCCATATTTCAGGCACACGGGACGGGCGTTTTTTTCTCTTTTATTTCCCGAGTCGCAGGTGCCCCTCACACCGCAGATGGACAAGGCGCCGCCCAGCAACTCCACGTGGTTGGCTCGGAATGTGGAGCAGTCCATGACGCATGCCTCATGACCCTGGATTGCTGAACCTCTGAAAATGATGTATCGGCTATGTATTCCAGGGGGCTTGTTTCACCCTGGGTTCCCAGGCCCTTGCGGTGAAAGGTTGGCGCTGGATTTCGAGAGTTCTGGGTGCTGAAAGGTCTGGTGTGATTTCCCCAGCTGTAGGTCATGCCGGGGAGGTCTTGCAACGTGTACTGAAGTTTCAAAGATACTTGGAGATTCATCTGAGGTACTTTTCTTGGATGGTCTACTTGAGGACAACCCCATTTGGTCGGTACGGTCCTCCTTAGAGCTATAGTTAACTTATTCTGTGTGCTTAATTCTCAGAGGCGACACGCGGATAGATGGTACTGCTTATGTTTCACACTTTCCCGCGGCACTTACATGGTTACCCCCAAACGCACGGGGACTGGGACAATGCCGTGTCTTGTTGTTGCCCAAGGCCGGCTCTTTTGTGTTTTTGTTTCCCACTGCAGAAAACGCAACATGTGTGTTTTGGCTTGTGTCGATTGGCTTTTGGCTTTATTTGAGTGGCGATCCGGGGATCGCTTGGCTCGCGGGATTCGGGATTCGGGATTCCGAATCCCAATCCCTGAATCCCAAGCCCAATTTCGGGATTCGAGATTGGCGAATCCCAAACTGCAATTTCGGGATTCGGGATTAGCGAATCCCAAATCCAACTTTGGGTTTCGGGGTTCGGGGTTCGGGATTCGCGAATCCCAAATCACATTTTCCAGGAGCTTTTCCGGATCACGTCTCCTTCATTTAAATGCTTACAAATGCGTTGAATTGTCCAACTGATGCCAAAAGGGAGGTTCTGATGCTGGGACCTGAGGGGATGCATTTCTCGAAAGGGAGATCTGACGGAACCTGTACAAATTCGTCGTATTTGCATTCAGCGAATTCAGCCAGACACATGCGTTTTAGGACGAGGGTCAGCCTTGCCAATTGTCTGACAAGTCAATTAAACGAGGGATCCAGAGTTTGGTTTCACTGACAGGGCAAGCAGACCCAGAGAAAGCGCTTGCCCTCCAGCCTGCCTAAGCTAGAGCCCACTGCATGCAGATGGTCTGTTCTCATAGTAGATGTTTCCCTGTGCTTTGTCGAGGGTGCAACTTCATGTCTTGACCTAAAAGCTGAAAAGGAAACCAATCAATCATTGTTCAGAGTGTGTCGGTTTTTGGGGTTTGCTACCTTGTTGGCACTCGGATATTGCCGTGCTCTTCGCATAGCCTCCACACGTCATGTCCAGTAGCATGCCACCGTTGTGGAATTTGGCTCAGGGCCGACCTTGGTATTCCGATCTGTTTTATTGTTTCTTCGCCTTTTTTGCCCCTCGCAACTAACGCACATAATTTGGGTTGAGGTAAGCGAAGTGGATACGTTGCAGAGGAACAGTAGTTTGCACCGACACTAATCTTGTCAGCTAGGAAACACATCGATGCAAGATGTGATTGGCAAGCGCCAGGAGCAAGGCTTCAAGAAGTACAAGAAGTATGACGAGTCGATGGGCCCATTTCCCGTCTCTTGGATCACATGAGAAAGGCTCAAGACCATTTGATCTAATCACGTGACTGAAAATTCTAGTCAGGTGACATTTGAATTTTAACAGGCATCCTCCCACGCACTAATTAATGCTGGTTTGCAGGATGTTATGCTCTAAAGAAACCCTCTAAACCCTTTGATGAGCTCCAATGGTAGTTGGTGGGAGGGTATTCTTTTTCAGGAACCGGAGAGGCGTCTCAAGGGCGTCAAGATACCCTCCCCCACATCAACATGTCGCAGTGGATGGTTTGGAGGCCAAAGGTATAATATGGTGTGCTTCCAAAACTCAACTGGCTGGTGGTTGGAAGGGAGCCAAGGAGCTAGGGGTATCCAAATTGCCTTTCAAGAGGGAGCTAAAGAGCTGCCAGGAGTTCTGTAAGGAGATGGTAGTCACGGGCACCCCCAAAGCTGATCATGTTTTCCTGACGGGAAACCACGTGCCCCTTCGCAGTTCCACATTTGGTATCTCGTGGTACACCCATGGTGTGGTTGCTGCTTTCGCGGTATAGGGGGCAACGTTTTCCTAGAGGAACGTGGCAGATGTTTGCCCTTGGTGCAAAAGGAGTCCAACCTCGATTCAGGGCACTCCGAAAAGACCGGCCACTTTGCTGTCACTGGATATTCTAGGCCAAGGTTGCACCTGCAAAGAAGATTCCATGCAAATCGCACACAGACGCAGACTCAAGCACAGGCACCACACACACACACACGGCCGTTCACCATGTTTTCAAGATATCGAGTGCCTGAACGCCGTTTGACAACCGCTTTTCCCCCACGTGGTTTTCATGAGCAGGTGAGCATCAATCATCCGAAGCGCCCTCATGCGCCTTTTTTTGACACTTTGGATGCCTTAAATCATTGTGGGCTTTTACACGGGTGTGTCTTTCTTTAGGGGAGCCTCCCCCCAAATATAAAACAACAACAACAAATCAACACATAAAGCAATCGCCCACATTGCTGTGCAAGGACTGGTAGTGTGTCCGCACCAAACATGGAAATGGCTTGCTCCCAGGAGTCGCTAGCTGATTTTGCACAATGGTGGTGCCATGTTGCAACGTGTGTCTTTTTTGAGGATGCTCCTTTTCTTTTTGTCCAAAAAAGAAAAGCAAAAAGGCAAACCCAGCATTTTGTGGGTCCCCTAAAATCAGACGAGCTGCCCAGGCAGTCCCTGAGTTTCCCTTTTGGGCCTCCGGTGGCGTCTGTATGTAGCAGCCGGTTGATTGCCCATAGATGAATCAGCATACCACTTGCCACTCATCATTTGCCATAAGCCTTTCGAACAATTCCTCTGTTGCAGAGTACCCATGACCATAGTGAGCCCTGGCCGCTGGTCTCCCATAATGCACCTACTACTAATGCTCAATCACCCGTCCAGCTCGGGTTTCAGACCAGGAGTTCATGTCTCAACATATGGAACCCTGTTGTGGATGGCTCAGGGGAAACTCAAAGGGATCCAGCCACCTGCAGCGGTCCCTAATTTTGAGAAGCAGCCATATATGAGTCCATACATGCGGCCTTCGGCCGTGCCTGCCGGAACGGGGCGGGCATCCACACCGTGTCTCAGATCGGCACAGGACACCTTCGACTTTGCCAATCAACTGAAGCTCACGGAGGAGCAAGTGAATCAGTCGCCGCCCTAGTCGCGGCCTTCAATTTCCAAGGTATTTCCCGGGTGCTAATGCAATAACAATGTAATTGTGATTTCCCTTGGTCGCTGAGTTGGTTTTTTTTTCCAGAGAAAGCCATGCGATGTTGGCCCATGTAGTGCAGGTAAGATGTCCTACCTTTCAACAAGAGAAACCTGTGCCTCACCGCGCAGAGAAAGAAACAGCGGACTAGTTGGAAGCCGGGTGATTTGAAGATCCGGGAAGTGGCACTCTCCAACTTTGGGGATTCTCTCCCCAAAGCGATGCCGCTTCAGGCGATGCTTGATTCCGGCGGCCAGGTTGAAAGGTTGAAACTGGCCGCTGGCCGCGCAGCTAGGGATCCTATGCTGAACTTGCAACCCGGAATTGGTGGGTTGGATTGGTTTGTTATACAGGGTGGATGGGAAACCCCCTAACCTCCAAACCACAATCTCGGGGGAAGCTGAGCTTTGCAAATTCATGGCGGGCACAGCCTCTTTCAGCTCATTTGAACTTGCTTCCTCCCCAAAAAACACATGCTGTTGGTTTAAAACCAAACAAAAGGGGTACCCGCAAAAACACACCCACCCACCCACCCACCCACCACCCACCCACCCACGCACACACGCACCCACCCACGCACGCACGCACGCACGCACGCACACGCGCCCACCCGCCCGCTTGCCCGCCCGCCCGCCCGACCGCCCGCCCGGACGTACGCACACACACACACATGGTCAATCAAGAGTTGGTGAATAAGCCCTTCTAGCACATGGTCAAGCAAGTTTTGGCCTAGAAGCCCTTCAATATGTAAACGCTAGCTGTCATGAACTTTAAGCCGGGAACATCCTTAACTTAAAATGAGTCGAAAAGAGTTTGCGGACTTCAACCCCCATGCGAGTGATGTCCACCACATTCAGAACTATTTCCTATATGCATAGGCCAATGTGTGGTTCATGTCAAGGGCTACATGGATGCATTGAGAACTCAGGACCTATGAGCACCAGCTGCCTTTCCACATGAAGGTGGAGGGCAATGCGAAGCCCGAGTTCTCCACCAACTGGGAGCGCGCCTCGGCGTCAACGCCTGTGGCGCCTGCGAGGGTAGAGCGAGCTCACAATGATGCTGGCCCGTTGCTTGGGGAATCCCAGCTTTAGGTTTGGGAATCATTCTAAAAACTGCAGATTTCACGGTTTGTTTGAGGTGATTGTCAGTTTCTGGGGTTTTTGGGAGGTTGCGACTGGGAAATGGTTGGCTGGCGAGCTTCCAAAGCAGGAGTTGTCACTCAGCCAGGCCTAGGGCGTTGTTACTTCCCATATACAAGTTGCGTGCACGACTTTTGGAGTTTGGAGAAACTCCCGTCAAGATCTTTCCTTTCTATTTGCTCAAGGCAAGGCGTCCCCCAGAAGGAGCATGAACACATCATTTACACGGGTTTCTCATCCAGCAAGCATGTCTATTCAACTTCCTTGCAAAACACAGTCTTCATCTAACATGGGAAACACCTGCTTTGGGATTCCTGGACCGCTGAAGCCCCCAAAACTGAAAAGCAAACTCTATCCAGCCTTACGAGCACTGTAAGCCTTGACCCTGGTAAAAGTCGCCCTGAGCGTGGCCAGGGGGGAACGGCATGAGTTTGAGGCTAGATGCATTTTGGTGGTCAGCAGTTGGCCAACCTGCCTGCGCTGAGGCGCAGTTGCTTACCATCATGGGCTCTACGTGCCTGAGCTGCTTGGACTTGCGCGCGAGGTATTTGGTGTGCGAGTCTGGGTTGGTTAAAATCAGTCCTTTGTCCTGGTGCCAGGTGGTAGTGGCTTCCCTTGTCGCATTGGTCCCACAGGGTATGGAATAGAATGCGGGATCCCCAATTTTGCCAGATGTAACCTTTGGACTTTGGACTGGTGACCCCCCTTCAGGTTTCATGAGTTTCAGGCTCCTTGCTCCTTGGGCCCTTTCGATCCACGTGAGGATTGTGATTAGGGTCATTTGAAAGCGGGACTTAAGGCAGCCATGGTGTCAGAGACATGTCCAGCTTTTGTTGTCTGTGGGTCCAACATTCCCCTATCACAAAAGCAAGATGTTCAAGCAGAAGTTGGGGCAAAGCCCTGGCACCGGCTCACAAACTGCCCTTTCCTTGCTTGGACCCCTGAACCCCTGAACCCCTCAGCCCCTAAAATGGGTATAGGCTTACCAAGCGGCACGTGGCTTCCTTGAACAGCGGCATGAGTCGGGGCGCAGCCTGCGCCAGTCTGAACCACCTCAAGGGTCATTGTTTTGAACTGGTTGGTTTGGTGGGCTTCGTCGGAAAGGGGCATCCGAGTGACGAAATGTCAGACATGTCTGAAAATAGGAGGACTGTTTTTGGAAGGGTTTTAAACATACAAGCACACCAACTGAATAACATGGAGGCTTTCCCAATTTTGAGAAGCACCCAAATACAAATAATTAGTTTGCATAAGTATATACATAAAGAGAGTCCTCTGAGAGAGAGAGAGAGAGAGAGAGAGCGTTGTTCTTCGATTTCTGTTCTCGATTTGCACGCAGAAAAGCTGTCACACCTGCTGAAACGAGCTTACCCATGATGGTTGGTCCTTGGCAATCAGACGTGTCGGGGGTGCCTACATTTAAACATCACACTTTGGGCCACTTTTAGATAAGTTTTCTCCTGGCGTGGTGATGTGTAAGAGGGACACAGGGAGCCCGATGTGTCTTGTGACAAGGAAGTACACGACGACGAAGACTGCGGATGACATTCGCCTCGCGGTGGCCGATTTCTCTGAGAAGGTGCACAAGGACCAGCGGACCAGCACACTATTGAAATTGGATGTGGAAACACAATGAACCCCCCAGAAAATGTGTTAGCCCTTGGGAGAGCCTTAAAGCCCCTCAAGCAAAGATGGACCGTTTGAAGGGGCCAGACATATGTTTTTCTCCGGAGGCCCACTAACCTCCATCCCGAAGTCTGAGGGCAGCACAAGGGCTCCCCAGCGGCTCCCTTCAAACCGGAATTGGAGGGGGGATTTCGACCCCAGATCATCGATGGCAACCCATTTTCCCTTTAAGGTGGGAAGACTCGAAAATGGACTTGCATCGCGCAGCCTCTCACCCCCCTCCCCCTGAGCACAGGACTCCCCCAAGGACGCGTGCAAGTACTTGCAGATCGAGGAGTTCAGGTGCTTGAACGCCGCTCGCCCGCGCTCGCTTAGCCGTAGCGGCGGAGCGGCGAAAAAACACGGGGCGCTGCGTAGAGAGTTCCTTTGGGTTCGCTTCGGGGCCCAGGAGTCTACCCATGCGCCAGAGACTTCAAGAAGCAACCCTGATAGGAAAACTGGGAAGCCAGTTTGGAGGAATCAAGGCATCGCCATTTGCCCAATTCCTTTTTTTGGGAGGCTCCTCAATCAGAAACTACCACACAGAAACGGAAAGACAGAACATAGCGGTTGGTCAGGTGATGCGATTTGTTGCTCATGTTCACCCTATTCAAGGTGCTGGGACCCTTCTTGTTGCATGTCCCACGGTGGAAAAACGTGTTTCGCAGGTGCGTGTTGATTTTTTCATGGGATCCATTCACTATCAGGGCCATTTGCTTCTCAACCGCAAGGTTTAGATTGTTTAAGCTCCATTTGATGTCAACAGGGCTTGATGGTTTTGCTCTTGCCCTTCAAGCCGACCCCGAAAAGGGTACCCCCATGTCAAAATTGGCAAACTGGTGGGGGTTCCTTTTGTTTTCCCTGTGAAGGAACCTGGAAAGGGCCGCACGAATGCCTTGCCCAGGTTTATCAGTACCAGACGCAGCCGGAGGTGGCGTCCAAGAAGTGTATGAAGTGGTGGGACGCCACTTGCGTCCAAGATGGCCATGCGTTGGAACTTCAGGTTTTTGGCTCGCTTGATTAGAACTCTATGGAAAACTGGTTTAGATGGGTTTGATTCTGTTTGCCAGGGTAGTTTACCAGAAGGACACCTGTGAGTTCAGCTTCATTGCCCTCCCACCAATGAACATGGAATCCTCAGGAGCCCCCGAAACATCAGGTTCCGTGGTAATTGGTGGGAGGCCACCCCTTCTTGGGCGCTTGCCATGTGGAGTAACCTTTCCCTTGCCAGTTTAAGGTCAGGTCACTGTGAGGTTGGTGAAACAATTTGGTGACGAGGAAAAGCCTACTTGGGTCAAATCACAGCCCCGCTATGGGGGTTTTGGCGGGCCGGTCCCAAGAAAGATGGACCGGAACTGTACGTAAAACGAAAAGGAGCTGGAAAAGCGACAGGCTTGGTTTCTGACCCTTGTTTGGTTTGTTGGGCAGGCTCTCCACTAAACAAGGTGTCCACCCCGAGAACAGTTCCTTTGCTACCAATGGTCACTGCACGGCTGGGAAATTGCAAGTGTCAAACAAGCACCCGCGCTTGTTCGCATGCAAGCCGCTGGGTTTTGATTCCCCGCCAAGGAGCTTCAGAAGTGCCAGTGGGATCAAGCCAAGTCACCTGGCAGCATGCAGCATGGGGCTCGCCCTGTAAGTTTGCAGGGATGAATGCCACTCGTCTCCCGAGTTCCTGGACTTGAGTCACTTTTTGGGAACATATTTTGTGTGGTGCACATGTTGCGCCGATCCACTCAGGAATTGAGTCAAGCAAAACCCGAGCCAGGAAAGGATCAAGTTGGGTCAACATGTCCGGTAGTCAATGGTTCATTTGGAAAGGGGAAAGAACAATCAATGACAGCGGCTCAGATAACTGCCCCCTTACGGGTGGAAGCTTGTGTTGGTTTTCTTTGGTGTACATTCAGGCGCCTGTTTTTTTCCACCCTTCAGGGTCTTTGGAGTGTCCCGGTTGGTGAAGTCGTGCCTTAAGTGCTGCCCTCTGTGTCGCCAATTCTCCTGCAGCTTAACAGGAAATTCCGGCTTTTTTGTGTAGAGGAACCTCTTTCTTGGGGGCCCCTTTGCGAGGACTTTGTGACGGTCACCCTTGGATTTTTTTGTTGGGTTTTGCTTGCATCTGTCACAAAGGGCTCTTTTTTGCGGCTCCACGAACGGCTAACCCCCCCCCCCCCCCCCCCAGCAGTCAAGGCTTTGTTTGGCCCCGACCTGTCCCATGTGGGTGTGGCAATCAAAATTAAACAGGAGGGGCAAACCGCAGGTTTTGGTCCATGTTTCCACTTGCCAGGGCAAGCCATTTTGGTACCGATTTTTTGAGCCACAGCCATGTTATTTGGGATTGGGAGCCCCCCCCAAAAAAAAGAAACAAGATAAACAAAAACACGACACAGGTGGCATCCCTATCCCCAACAGCCGGGAACCCCCTGGAACACTCCGGAACCCCCCTCGAAAGCTGCCCCAAACCACCCCAGAGCTTGTTTAGACAAAGCCCCCGTCGCTTTCAGTTTTTGGTGAAAAAGTTGCAAGGGCCTGAAATTCAAAAGGAAAAAGCAATTTGAAAGGAAACTAGGATTGACGCACCCGACCAATCCTGAGGTTTAACGCCGGCACCACCTATATCGAGGGCCCCCAGATGCGCCGACGCCGCGGCTGGTCAGCATGGGTTTCTGGGGCCATTGCCGGACTTCACCCACCCTTCTGCCCTTTTGCTCTTTGGGTTTTCCTGGATTGTCCCTTTTGGGGGGCTGCTAACTTTGTTTGGCGGTTGGGGTTTTCACATGCTTTCACCTACCACTTCGGGGGTGACTGGGTGACTTTGCTATAATGGGGCCAGTCCAGCTTCAATGAGATGATGTTGTGCGGGTGCGGGTTCAAAGGGAAGCCACCGTGAAAACCACCAGCTGGGGGGCCCTGAATTGACGCATATACATACCCAATGTAATGACGACTTTCACCAGGTCTCAAAAATGCTGGACGGTTGAGAACAAATGCTGGACGGTTGATTCGTCAACTTGCAAGTGAACCAATCACCTCTAATTACAAAGGCATATATTTGCTGTACCTACGTATTTTTGGTAACCCACATGCGATATGTAAGGATCCCACCATATGTCCGAAGGGAAATCAAGGAACGGCGAAGCACCACTTTTTGTTTTTCTTTCGGATGCATCCACCGCGAGATATCGGGTGAGTAGTCCACTCCCTACAACAGTCAATTTTTTGTTCGAAACCTGCTGCAGTCCACGGGCTGAATTCCGACTTTTGGGAACCAACACCAATACTAGTCGGGTCTTCAGAAATCAAGAAGCGGACTAAGATGGCACGTGCCAAGCTTCTCTCGGTTTAACACTTATGTTTTCTAATTGTTGTGGCCAGAAGGGCTTATTCTTGAATGGTAGGTTTATTTCTATGTGTTTCTACCTTCCCTGGACCTCATGTTGGTGCAGCAGAGTTTTGTCGCCGCCGCCCCAAGACATCTCCACTCCTTGACCGGCATTCCTGTGCACGGTAACTTGAGGTGCGTACATCTTCTACCCCGACTTCAAATATGCCTGAGCAAGATGGCCAGGGAAGAACCCGGGCGGAGACTGCGCCAAGCCTCAGGTTGCTCACTGCTCACTGCTCAGACGCGTTGTTGAATCGCGGGGATCGGCGTGGCAGCCGACTCGGCTTGGCGCATGGCAGAGTTCGTTGATCCCGCGGCATATGGTTTTGTGGCGATGAAGCAAAATGGAGGGGACATGAACGCGCTGCGGGCTGAGATAGCATGAAAGCAAGTGCGCTGGAGTGAATCAACCTTTTGACCTGTTGGTTGTTCTTTGGTCAATGTCTCGTTCTGGACCCAAAAGGTGAACCTTGAATTCACCTGGACCTTTTGTGAAGAGGGTCGGAAAGTTCCAGCCAGTGGCCTCCTCAGGGATCAGGCTTGGAATCCTGAGGGGTTCATGAGGCAGGTGGACCTTCCTTACCCTCGGTGTGTTTTGTAGGAGGAACCCAAAATGGTGTCATTGTTATTTTAGTTTCCTCGGAAAACAGGGAGTCCTCAAAAAGACACCCAGTTGCTCAATTGCTTCTGTTGGCGTTTGTTCGCTGCGTGCATAGAGCAACTGAGAAGGGAAAGCCTCACACTGCCAAACGTCAGCTATGGCGGGAAATGAGAACGGTTTCAAAAGTCTGCTCACAAGGACAGCCTGGCACTTGAGCCGCGCCCAAACGCTGGGCATGCTGTGCTAGCCTGTTTTACATGGGTTTGAGGGAGACCTTTTCGAATACTTACTTTATGTATTTATATATGCATATGTATATATATATATATATATGTGCTATTATAATGTTGGTATGTATATATACATATATGTATAATCTTGTTTGTTGGTAGGGCGGTTTTGGGCACAGCTTTCGCATCTTTCTCCAGCGAGTAGGTGCAGAGCTTGTGTCACCATGGTTTGGGTGGCTGTGGAAATCCGACACCGTTCAGAAGCCCAGCGGAGTGATGTGCGATTCCCCGACGCAAACACCAGCAAACGTTGTGGTTTCAAGCTTCAACCATGCATGTTTCATTTTTGGTGGTGCGAAATGGATTTCGTCACATGCCAGAAGGCATCCTTTCTCCGAAGCTTTGTTGAAAAGAGGGTAACAGTCCACGGGCTTGACGTGGTGCCCATGTCTGCGCGACTCAACCAACGAATTTTTGAGTAGTTGCCCCTGATGTATGCCCAACCTGCGATGTCTATCTGGATAGGCAATATGTTCTTACTATGTGTACGTCTTTATTTATATACATTTATAGATGATCAACATGTATAAAGTCTCTATTCCGGGCAGCTATATACTCTGGGTATGTGATTAAGCCCTCAGATTCGCACAGGCGGTCGAGCCCGGCTGGGGTTTCGTCATGCATTTCGCCAGGTGATGTGTGAGCGCCGGCACAGCATGGGATTGGCATAGAGGAGGGGGTACTAATGTCCGAAGCCGAGAGCATGCACAAATATGGCTATAGGAATGTCAACAGGGAATAATCAGAAGAACGGTTTGGCATGAATCTCCGTGTGAATGATGTGGTAAACGATGTTCAAGAGGACTGACGTTTGCAGGTCCTCGTTGGTCAGTGTGACTGTAAACAAAAAGGCATCCACGCACAGTCACGCTGTCACACTGTCACACTGTCACACTGTCACACTGTCACACTGTCACACTGTCACACTGTCACACTGTCACACTGTCACACTGTCACACTGTCACACTGTCACACTGTCACACACACACACACCTGCATAGGATTAGGCACAGTCGCTGTCGCAGTCAAACGAATTTGCGTGCACCCACCTTGTAACTTGGACCAAGTTCGCTTACTTCTTTTGGTAACTTCTCTCTAAGTCGGGGCTTAGACTTTGAACTCCGAACTCGTGTCCATAGCAATCAGCTGAGCATTCTGAGCCAACATTGTACCCACTCCGATGGTCGTCCCGAGTTTCACCTCTTCCATTCTGTCCAAACACCGCCAATGGTTTGTCCGCATTTTCCTGTTTCAGCCATGACTTGTTTGCTTGACTTTGCTTCCGGTTTTGGACAGGCGAGCGAAAGCAAAAAATGAGAGAAAACAACAGGGCTTCTGGGTTGCGATGCCAAGGGCAGTTGTGAAAATTGTTCCTGTAAGGGACCGGGCGATATGTTGTGCCAAGCCTCCCTTCATAAAGGTCACAAATCCGAGCCTTGGGCGCGAATAGGGCCGTGGAAGAGAAGCCTTGGGTGTTGCAAGGTTGAGGTTCCAACCCTGAGCTGCATGGTTCCATTTTTTCGTTTCTTTGGAAGACTGGAGGAAGGGATTTGGGATTTGGGACGGGTCCCCCAACCCCCCAACCCTAGGGGAGATATGACACTGGCTTTGCGACTCCGCAGCTTTGAGCACGCTTCCGGCTGTGCCCCGCGCGGCGGGGAGCCGAGTGAGCGGATGTGGTGGGCTGTGCTTCCGCGGCTGGCGGCAGCAGCAGTGACCTTCAAGGCCAATAACTGCGCAGAATTGCACAGAAAAAGCACCTGCACACACAGACACACACACACACTCTTACTGTACACTGACCCACCCACCACACACAAACACACACTCAAAGACAAACACATTCACAAGCACAACCAGGCAAGCACACACACACAGACACACACACACATATATATATATATACACCCACCCACCCACCCACCCACCCACCCACGCACGCGCGCGCACGCACGCACGCACGCACACGGACACAGACACAGACACAGACACAGACACAGACACAGAGACAGAGACAGAGACACAGACACACAGACACAGAGACACACAGACACACAGACACGCACACACACACTCACACACACACACTTATAGAGCAAGGCTTGCACGCCGACAAGGCAAAATCGACACGAATGCAGACATGCGCAAAAATCAACGAGAAACAAAACCACATACTTTAAAAACAAAAAAAAACAGGTCGGAAGATGTCAGTGGCCAACTTCGGCTTCCCAGGCATGTGGTAGCTTCGTTGGACGCAGTCCCACATGCCTGCTGCGTCCCCCTGCTGTGAGAAATTTGAGCGTCCGTGGTCCAGCACGGTGCGCGCACACACACACCCACACACACACACGCACTCGCACACCCATCCACCCACCCACGCACGCACGCACACACACACACACACCCACACCCACACCCACACAACCACACCACACAACAACCACACAACAACCACACAACAACCACACAACAACCACACAACAACCACAACAACCACGCAACAACCACACAGCAACCACACAGCAACCACACAGCAACCACACAACAACCACACAGCAACCACACAACAACCACACAACAACCACACAACAACCACACCACACCACACAACAACCACACAACAACCACACAACAACCACACAACAACCACACAACAACCACACAACAACCACACAACAACCACACCACAACC
>CAUJNA010000446.1:1105434-1110434 GCA_963377175.1 Effrenium voratum
ATCATATATAAAAACAAAGGTCTCTTCTGAGCTTTCACCAGCTGCGGGGTTGTCAAGAACGGTGTGCCTGGGGAATCCAGGGCCTTTTGGACGGAGAAAAGTCGCCATGCCGAGGAAAGGGCTGTTTTTCAAAGGAATGCTATCAACATGTTTAACCCTAGAAATTCGGGGGGGATGAGTCCGTCACTGGAAAGGACCAAGTAATACCTGCGGCTTCTCGGAGTGTATCTCTTTCTGCTTGCTTAAACAGCATGCTGTCCATCGAGATGGCCTCTATTTCAGGCGGCCCCCTGGCAAGTTGTCCGTCCAAACGGCAGCCTTCCCCCATGGGACGGCCTTCGAGGTGACGGCTTTCGAAGTGAACCGGTTTGCTTGTCCTCTCTTTTTTTGGGCCAAACGGGAGATGACATATATGCCTCGTTGCAAACAAACACACGCACAACATGTACCCTCCAGAAGCTGCCGGTATCAAGGCTTAAAGAAGCAGCACATGGAATGTTCACTTCTTCCCCTGTCGCTGAGGCAAAGAGCTGAATTGCCCTGCAGGGTTCGCGCTGAAGGCAGCGGCACTGGAGTCTGTCAGTGACTCAGAGGCTGCTTGGAGTTGGCGCTGTTTTGTGGGATGGCGCCAGGTGGTTGGTCCGTGTTGTCCAAGCCATTCCCTAAAGGCGATCGTTTCAGTGAAAACCACGGGTCAATTGATCAACTGTTGATTGGAAATCCAGTGACACAATTGGTGGAGTGGTGGCTTGTCCCCGTCCCCCCCCCGTCCCCCCGAAAAATGCATGGTCCGAGTTTCCTTTCTCTTGTTCGTCTTGTTTTTTCTGCAAGTGCCCATTGTTTTTTTTTGTGTTTTTTTTTTTTTATCATACCCATGATTTGCTCCTCCAAGGATGCCACAAACGGATAAATATGTCGTTGAACTTTCCGGAATTCGCCACGCCTGCACTTTGGTTTTCCTCAGTGCGGACTTGTTCATTTTTGTGAGTCTGGCAAGTTCCTCCACGGTGGGTCGCTTCCGGAGTCAATTTGGCGAACCTGACAGCGGGGGGGGGGGGTTCGGTGCCAGTGAGAGGGAGGGAATGCTACATAGCGAGTGAGCATAGTGCCGGCAAAGTGCCAAATCAAGCGCAACCTTGGCGCCGGATAATCAGTGGCGCAGTTTGTTCGCTTGCAGTCACCCGTATTCTGCTTGTGTTCATAGTGAGTGTATATTCGAGACTGTCCAGCTTGTTTGCACACACTGTTCACCTTTGAAGCCCGGTGCTTCCCCAAGAGTGAAGGATCCTATTCAAAATCCCCCCCCCCCAGCAACCTATTGACCAATCCCAGAAAAGGCGCTTTGCCGGTTGAGGCTGACTGCTGTGAAGCGATTGGGAACGACCTGGCCGGCCTAGTGGTGCGTAGTGCCGGCTGGTCGGATGGAAACCGCGCGGAGTTCTGGCTGAGCCTTGGCGCATAAGCCAACGGACCTTTTGACCACCCATGTGAGTCATGGCTGCCCCGGGATCAATGCTTTAAGGCTAGTTAGTCCAGGGGGCATAACCTGACATAGGTCATTATTCCTCCCTGATTGAGAGGGGATGCTCCTCCGAGGGAGGAGGAGTTTTGGAACCCACACTTGCCCCAAAGACGTGACACCAAATGAGTTGTTGTTTGTTGAAACTCTCTCTCTCTCACCTGAACGCAAGTTGTAAACGGATAGGCTTGGCCACGCACCAAACGGAGAACCTTCCATAGACTTCGCTTACCTTTTTAGCTCTTTGCCTTTTGATTTTTCTTCACTTCCCCTTTCTGACCAGCACAAAGTTAACAGCGTTTTGTCTCAACGCGGCAACGCTGCGTCCAGCCACATGAGCATGATTGCTCATCCCTCCGGAATCACTTGCGGGCGTCCTGTTTGCCGACCACCTCCTTCCTAAGTCTTCCATTAGGTCACTTGTTGGGGCTCTGGGCATTTTTTGCTCGCTTTGGATTTTAGAGCGGAAACACAGAAATGAGCGAAAACCTTGATGTTTCGCGATTTTGCCAGTTTTCTCCCGGAAAATGAGCGATAATCGGCGGGCGCAAATCACAGGGACATGAGCGGGAATTGGCGGACACACACCAGAACTATTTTCCAATTGAGTTGTTGTTGTCTAATCGAGCGTTTTTGGAAAAACTACTGCCTGGGGAAGACCTAGGTTTGGCCCTTGGGGCCTGTTGTGCGGAGCGTGCACCTGGGTGCTACCTTACTGATTCTCGCTTACTTGCTCTGCGCTTCACCGGTGCTTCTTGGTACCATCTTTTAAATCAAGATAGTATGATAGACCGTGCTGACCCTAGTCGAGATGGCCAAGCCACATCGTATTGTACTGGGAGGTTTCAACAGCCTCTAAGCCTCTAAGCGCCTAAGCCTCTTTTTGCTGGACAGCGGCTGCGCCAACTTCTAAGCGTTTAAGCCTCTCTTCCAAGCGCCTGCGCCTCTAAGCCAGAGTTGCTATTCGCCCAAGCCGAGCGTCCAAACTTCAAGGAGCCTAAGCCCCTGAAGGAGACGTAGAGGCTTATTTGGCGTGGAGGCTTCAAGGCCTAACTCGGCTTAGAGGAGCGTCTAAGCGCCTAAGCGTCCAAGCGCCCAAGCTCCGTCCCAAGCGCCCAAGCGCGTCTAAGCGCCCAAGCCTCAGCACCTATGCCTCTCAGCCTGCGCATTCCTGTTTGCAGCAGCACTTCAAGTTTCCTTGATTATTCTGGATCCTGGACTTCTTGGCTCGGTCCTTGTTTGTCAGGGTGTTTGAGCCAGGACTTGTTTTTTCTTTCTGGCAATCTGATAATTTGTCTGGTCAGGATCTTCCTCCTTCCCACAGACGTTTTTCCCTGCTTTACGGGCCCAGGCGCGGTTGCATAAGCGTTTTCTGGATCATTGTCGGTGTCTTTGTCGCGCCTTTTGTCTCCTCTGGTTAGTTGCGACAGTAGAAGCAGTAGGCGTTTTATCTCCTTGGGCCTTGGTCCTTTTTTCATGTGTCACTGTCTTTCACCTCTGGAGGCCCTCTCTCTGAGTGTGCCTTTCAATGCCACTGCGCTTGCGGCCCCAGTTTCCTGTTGTTTGTTTTCGCGATCGCTTTTCGGCTTTCGTTTTTGTTCCTTGCATCTCTCCGGTGTCGCTACAGACCGTCATCGTGCGGGAGCACAAAATTCCAGGGGTACCTTCCCCATTCCTTCAAGGGATCCTTCTAGAAAACCTCCGCAAACCCAGGGAAAACGGCTATTTTTTGAAAATAACGATGGTTCAAAAGAATGGTCAATCAACCAGTAGAAAAATGTACGGTTCGCAATCCGTGAGCCAACCGAGGAATGGGGCGCTTCTGTATGCCACGGGCGATCGCGGCATGACAGTCGTGGAGCT
The DNA here is from genome assembly GCA_963377175.1 of Effrenium voratum. Lineage (NCBI taxonomy): Eukaryota > Dinophyceae > Suessiales > Symbiodiniaceae > Effrenium > Effrenium voratum. The sequence goes on from CAUJNA010000446.1 coordinate 1,108,817, forward strand.
TCTGCCGGACAGCACGGCAGCTGGGCGACGACTAGAAAATCGACCCTTTAAGCTCACACACACACACACCACTTCCATAAAGGCGCATAATATGCTACCTGACAGGCCTATATATGGGTGGTTGCATTCATACCAAGTGGCCTTGATTGGAGGGTAAACCCTGAATGGAGGGTTCCACCATGTCCCTTTGAGGATCCTGTGTGTATGGCACCTTTTCTGGGCGTGGCTTCAACAGCAGTATTTGAGGCCAAGCCATGTAGACGAACACGTGCACCCGATGGAATTATTGTTCGTAACGGGGCCTACCGGCACTGTGCTCACCTGGCCCGGACGGGCCCAGAGCCTCTCAGATAAAGCAAAACAGGACCGGGTTTAGGTCACGTAGGATCCCGTTCAGTGGCTTGGCCATTTGGAGGGTTAGCTTCGATTTGGTCACATGGGGATCGCTGAGAGTTGGGACCACGGGACCACTTGCTTGGGTTGGCCTGCAAGGTTAAGATGACAAAGACCTTCGACACCTACGCAGCCGCTTGCCTGTCATTTATATTAATTATGTATACCTTGGGCCATGAACGCAAGGCTCACCATGCCTTTCTTAAGGAGCTTTGGCCAGTCATGTGGGAAGTGCGAGGGGGCTTGCTGTTGCATCCGCATCGCAAGTTGAACACCTTGAGCTTTTGGTTCTTTTCCACGTCGATATCCGAGAAGCTTAACTTTGAGTTTTCAGAACTTATGCTGGCTTGTTTGCTCGCACAAGTATTGTTTGCCATGAGGCATTAACATGCTCTTGCGATTTCCAGCTTACTGAAAGATCTACTCATTCGAGTCATAGCGATTTTACTCCGGGGGTTCGGGACCTCACCATGAAACCACCAATCCAAACCACCACTCCGTGGGAAGCTGAGGTTTTGTTCTCTCAGGTTGGCACCACTGTCCTGATTTGCCCATGTCTAATGCTCACAGTGACAGTGCAGGGGCGCGCATCAGGACTCGTCTGGCTTGGAAGCCTATCTCCCGACGGTTGCAGCCGGCAATGTCCTCATGCTCGCCGCTGCTGATGAAGCATCTGCAGCCTTCAGTCCAGAGGCAAGCTGCGAGCGAAAACAACTGGTGCTTGTTCTCGGCTGGACACATGCATGCACGTGGTCATGTTTGGGCATGGTGTTGGCCTTCCGGCCTTCCTGTTCCCATCCTGCAAATCTTGGCCAATGGAGGCATGAAGTTCTCCTTTCGATCCTCTGCTCCTGGACATGATTGCCCCAGCCAGTGGATGCCAGTTCCAGGGGGCAACTAGCATAACTGGCCATGGTTTCCATGGCCATGGGAAATGGAAAGAACAACAACGGCTATACCTGAAAGGCAGGGGATTCCTGACAAGTCACAGGGCTCCTTGCATTTCCCATTTCCCTTCTTGGTCACCATCTTTCGGGCCATGCTTCTTTTACGTGGGATTCCTTTTTGTGCGTCCCAGATGATCCCAGTTTGGGCAAACTGTCATTTTCCTTTTGGTTTTTGCAGGGTGGTTCCCTTGGCTATCTGTACAGGCAGCAAGATATCCGCTGAGTGTGTCAAGATTCTGCTTCAGAAAGGCGGCGGTGTCCGCTGCAGGCCAAGAGTT
>CAUJNA010000446.1:1115434-1152934 GCA_963377175.1 Effrenium voratum
ATGGACAGCTTCCAGACTGCAAATTGTGTGTTGCCGTTCTTCACCACTTGCAGGCTTCAGCTTTCTTTTCGGTCCGTCCAACGGGTGTCGGTCCGTGGTCTGCCCGAGGAGACTCCAACCTGCGACATGGGCGGGGCCGCCCCGCCCATGAGTGGCACGCTGGAAGCTGGGGGCAACCTCTTGCTGGAGGACTGCCGCTACAAAGTGCCGCTCAGCCAGGGACCGGGGGACCGCAGGTTTTGGTGCTTAGTTCTAACCAGGGGGACAGGGGAAGATGAAGGCGCACCTGGGCAGATGAAGGTTCCCCTCCCACCCTTTTTACATGGAATCTGACGTTCGGCGATCGCTTTAAAGGAAAATGGTCCAAACCAGGACCCCCCGAACGTCAGCTTCCACGTTAATTTGTGGGAGGGTAAGGGAAAATCCCAGCGACAAATGGGTGCGGCCGCCTTGGTAACTCTTTACATGGTGGGTAGACCATATTTTAGTACTGGGTTTTAACTATGACTCAAGTGGTTTCAAAAGAAAACTTACCAGGGACCGCAGGTTTAATCTTTATGTCCATTTACCAGGGTTGCATTTTTGTGTTGGTGCTCTCAAGCCCGGAACGTGAGAGTGCCGAGGCTGAGCCATGGGAGCTGTGACTTTTCCGCATCCCATAGCTCGCCTGGCGCAAATTGGCTCACGGCAAGTTCCCAAGGCGACGATTTCACAGGATTTGGAAGGAGAATGGTCATGGCTGGTGAGTATTTTTCAATTTGCAGCAGCAAATTGAGACACCAGTTCCGAGCCCACCACTTACAAGGGCCTTTGGTCCTCTGCTCTTTTGGTCGCTTCACCTCTTGACCAGCTTTAGGTTGGCCCCGTCCGGACGAACAAACTGCTCTTCTCCGCACATGTCCCGTAGCTTGTGAGGAGCGATGCCCCAGAAATACCAGGGCAAAGCGTAGTCAGTCTCAAGCTCACTCTGCCCGCCCCTTTAGGTGGCAGTTCCCAGATGCTGGTGCCAGCTGCGTCTCAGGACTGCAATGCAATTCGTTTTGACCTGCCCGGCAGGAAGGGGTTCGGAAGGGGTCTTGTACTTCCCTTCTTGGCATCGCTGTTTTGTGGCTGTTTCACAGAGGCTCCCCTTACCTGGTGCAATGGGGAGCGAAATGCAACTGCCGGGCAGCCGCCAGAAAGCCCGAACTTGTTTTGAAATCAGGCAGCTAAACATTGCCAGGGATGTGACCTGGCGAATCAGAACAAAGGTGAAGAAATGACCACCTGCGCCATTGTGTGCTCAATAAGTACCATGGCCAAGTTTGATCACCAGGCATTGACGAAGACCTGCGGACTTGAAACAAAGTCATTGTGCCAATCTGCGTGAAGATGTGTTCGCGCGCATTCCTTGGTGATGTTTAGGTTCATGTTCATAAGCCAGATCAGGCCTGAACAAGGCCTTTTCAAGGAGGTGAAGAAGGCCATAGACCACCACCAATACATGTTCTAACGCTCCTGATAATATGCTGGCGCCAGGATCTTGGGTAGTGGCAACTGGCTCATCCAACGCGCTCCTCACGTGGAACACTCTTTTGATGATCCTCGCTCCGGCGCAGGCCCACCGCCATCCATTCCAATGCAGACGTATCCGAAATCGATCCTCAGAGTTCCCTATATTCCCCTTTTTGCTGATTAAAAAAAACTAATATCACCTTTTTGGCCCCTTTTTGGTATGTTTTGTTCGCTTGGCGATGTTTTAGGTTGGACATTTTGGGCGCCCTGTCTCGGGAAAGTCCCCAGGTCTCACCTTAGCAGCCTCTTGAGGGGCCATAGGCCTGGGCTGGCTGGGTTCCAGCCACCTCGGCCGAGCTCGTTTTTGACCTCGCATGGGACATGGACAAAGGTTGGGGCAAGTTGGCCACATCCCGCCAAGTTTGCGAAATTGTTTGGGCACATGCTGATTGGACCTGCTGCCTCTACAACCTCCTACCACCCCCAAAAGTCTACAACCACCTACCACCCCCAAAAAGATCCAATTTGTTCCATTTTTTTTTTTGGGCGGGGGGGGGGCGTGGGTGGGGGGGGCCTTTGTGGTCCCTTGAACTGCAGGCTGGGGAGATGCGCAGCGGAAGATTTGGAGGAGCGCACTTGCTGGATGCTGTGGTTGAAGATGGAGTCATCATTCACTACAATACCGTTCCCCAGCTGGAACTGGCATAAGAGCTCAGTGTTGTTATAAGCGCTCTTGCGCCTGCTTTAAGACCCTTGGCAATGTATTTGGCATGATTTGCAAAGTGTTGGCTGGAAACCAGAGGCGAAACTTCACTTGGGCATGTGGATTCCCTGTCTGTGGCAAGATTTTTATCACTTTGGCAGGCATCTGTTTGTCGCCAATGGGCGCGCGTCGAGCCGGAAAAAGCGACCGGATGTGACCCCTTTTTGGTTGCCTCATGTTGGGTTCAAGGTGAACCTGGCAAACTTGAAGCTGCCCAGTTTGACGAGCTTCACGTGCCCTAGCTTCGTAGCATGATTCAGGGCACGGGGAAACCCTTCCCTTTCGCAAAGAAAGCAAGCCATAATATGAGTTTTGTGGGAGGTTACCATTCAACCGTATCTAAACATTTGGAAGATGACTGCCTTGCGGACTTGCATCAAGAAGACCAGGTTTGCAGAGAAACGACCAGCCCAGGGACACTTAGGCAGGGATGGGATGCAGCACCTGACCAGAGTCCCTTTGAAAGGATGAACCATGATCAGGTTTGAACAATGGCCGTAGTACATGTGGACCGCGTGGCCCCGTGGCCCCTAGGTTAGATCTTCCTTGAGCGCTTGCATTCAGAGCTCTGCAGATGGAGGAGCGAATGAGACGGAATGCAGGTCCGGAGCTCAGCGAAGTGCGAAGGGTTGGCCAAGCTTTGACACATTGAACAACCATGCGAACCCCAACATGTTCGGCAGCGAAGCTTCACCGTTCTTGGCGTGTTTGGAATTAGTCTCTTTTTTTTCTTTTTTTTTTTTTTGGGGGGGGGGGCGTTGGGTCCAGTTCCTTTTTAGTGGCAGGCTGCAAAGAAAGCATGTTTGCTACCATGCCAAGGCTTGGAAGATAAACAACCCTGGGGAAATAGCATAATATGTTTGCGCATGTGCTGATGATTCGATTCGTCCCCCGAGGCGCCCCTTTTGGCGAGCAGCTTTGATCCCCTGTCTCCACGTTTTTCATGACATGGGCAGCGATCTTCCGTACCAATGCTGTTATATAATTACTATTACGTGTCGGGTCTCGTGGTCTGATGTGGGGGTTGCATTCGGGGAGGTTTGTTTAGCCCGGCTCAAGTGTGTGCGAGGGGGGCGTTAAAGGAGCCACAACTCATACTTCCACCGAATGGCCACAACTAGGTGATGAACACTTGCTGTGAGTTTTACAAACCACATCGTTACAACGTAGCAAGCAGGCAGCATTTCGAACTGACTTGCTGGGCTTGAGCTCGGAGCAGGCTTGTGTCCTGCAAAGAGTTGCTTGATGTGCCACTCGAACAAGGCACATGGCCTCATGTTCCATGTTTGGCGGCGCATGAACCTTGGTGGATGAAGCATGTGGAAGGTCCCCGCTACTCAGCACTGCTGCCTAGATTCCACACTTTCGCGTTTGTAGTGGACATTATCTTAAAGGTTTATTTTATTATATTTGTGTTTGTTCAACAAACATTCAAAAATTAACAATTACAAGCAATAAACATGATGATGAATATGAAGATTTGAATCAGCCAGCAGCAACAAGGGACAAGTGCTGTTTTCCCACAAGAAAGTGCGCCCCGACGCTGCAGAATTTCCAGATTTTGTTGAGCTACACTCAACTTTGCATCGCGTGTGTTTTCTGGGATCCCTCGATTGCCTTACCCCCTTAATGGTTGGATTGGTGGTTTGGGGGGGGTTTGAAGCCCAGCTCCTTTTAAGCTGGGGCCCCAAAATCCTCAAACCCCCCACACCAAAATGTCCAAGGGCTAAGGTGAATTGCCGTGTTTGCCCGGCCGCGAAACGGGCGCCATGCTAGGTTGGGGGAGCGGAGCCGAAGACAGGGCTAAGATGTTGAGCAAAAGGGAGGAATTCAGGCGGCTTCACGTTGGGCTACCCCAAGACCGCACTTTTTGAACCTTCTGGGTTGTCCAATTTCGGTTTCAATAAAAGTTGGCCAAGGTGCCAACACAAGCTGCGGTTTTCCGCTCCGTGAAGGTGACATCCTCAATATGAAGTTTCGAGACATGGTTCCAAGGGACACCACCCCGAACAAGAGCTCAGTTGCCCAAAGCCGACCTTTTAACCTTTTGGTTTTCCAGTTTTGGTCCATTTTTAGTCATGGCCCCAAAAGGTTAACCTTTTATTTCTGGGTCCTTTGGGCAACTGAGATAGTTTTTGCGAACCCCTCATGTTCCACTTTAGCCTTCGGTGGTTTGGCTTGGTGGCCTGCTGAAGCAAAAATTGGGAGGGTGCTTTAAGGGACCCAGAGCTGATGTGGTGCTCCTCTTGGGCTTCCATAAAACCAAAAACTGCAACCAGGGGCGTACAGCTGGTGGTTTTTTCTTGGTTTTCCATGGAAAAAAGCAACAAGGGGGGTACAGCTGGTGGTTTTGCTTGGTTTCCATAAACAAAAAAGCAACAAGGGGGGTACAGCAGACCCTCCAAAAACAGAGAGACCCATGTTGACTCCACGTTTTTCAGGCAGGCCTACGCCGAAGCCTTAGCGGAAGCACCAGCTCCGGGCCCACGCAGGAGAGGTGGTTGATCGAGCCCAAGAGTTGGTCGGTCGAGGGCCTGAAATGTTAAGCCTAAGATCCACTTGTTGTTCCATTTGGTGGTTTGGATTGCTAAAATAGGCTTAAGTCTTCCATTTTGTGGTTTGGATTGGTTTGGTGCTTGAGGTGTGGTTCACTTTACCCTCTACAAGAACCAGGGGCTCTAATGCGAATCCAAACCGCTCAGCCAAACCACCTGAGGGGAAGCTGGTAAAAAACGACGGCCCTAAGCCTTACGCCGCGGCATGGAAACCGGATGATTTGGACGTTACTTGCAAATGGTGCAATGGGATGCTGGGGTTTCAATTGTTTCCCCCAAGCAAAACCGCAGCCTAGCAGGTTGGAGAAAATCCCACAAGCCTACCAGACTGCTTTGACCGGCTTTTGACCGGCACTTGGCCCCTTTCCTTTTTTTTCCCAAAATTGCATTTGCTCAAGAATCGGTGTTCTTTTCCCCTCTTGGTTTCAATGGGAATCTATCACTAGAAATATATATATATATATATGTTTTTCTTGTTTTGTTTCCAGGGGACGAAGATATGCAACCATCTTGAAGCCCAGTTTGGCCCGTGGGGGACGGAATTCCTCTGCAGGACTCGGCTCACCATGTTCCTCTCCTTCTTCTGGGCCGCTCGCTCGCGATGCCAAGAAAACTCCACGGAAGAATTGGGGGGGGGGGGGGGTAGATGCGGGTTTTGTGGGCTTTGTGGATGTCAAAATCCGGGGGGAGTGGGTGAAAACGGCGGTGGTCCGATCTTTCAGCGTCCTTTCAAACTGAAAAGGAGAGTGCAAGAGATCTCAAGAAAAAGGAAGCTGATGTTTATGCCCAGAGTTGGGGAGACTTGCAGGACCTCTGACCAGGTTGCATGTTGCACCCTGTGGATAGATTTTTAGACCAGGGGGACTCTCTTATCGAGCAATATGGGCAGGGCCACAGGTCCTGGTGAGCATTGGGCGTTTGGTCCCAAGGCTTCCCCCCCCCCTTGCGTAAGGCAAACATGTGGCTGTGGGTCAAAACTAATGGGATCCCATTTTGGGGGATTTGTGCACCACCCATTTTAGAACCTATTTTAGTGAGGATTGGGATGTTCACTGGGCTTTTGACCCATGGCCGTGTAAGTCTGGTTGCGCAGATGTGGCATGACCCCGATGCCGCTCCTGTCGTGTCTACGCTCCGCTCAGGGCCTTCGCAATGTCGATCCTAAAGCTGGGGATCCGCTGGGAGGTTTTTGGAGAGTGGAAATCTGAAGGAACCTGGCACATTGAGGGCCCATGCTTGAAAACCTTGTCGATCCTTGTCGGGTAGACCCATTGGAACCTGTGAAAGTTGGCGGTTATCCGGTTGAACACATTTTGGGCAATCACTTCAGAGTCCGCATGGGCGAACTCATCCGGGAAATATTTGGCCATCCTACGCGTTTGTCAAATCTTGCCCCCCCCCCCCCCCTCTCGCCCTTTCTGTGAAAATGCGAGTTCTTTCCGGGCTTTTGTTTGTTTCTAGGGAATTGGGGCCACTGCCCCGTCCATACCCAGGTAATGAGGCCAGGAGGCATTCCACCAAAGCTCCCTGAGTTCCTGGACTCCAGCATCACCGCGCACAACTTGGGACCCAGTGGACCGTATAGTAGGTACCCAATGGAACCAGCCTCGAAAATCAAAAAAGAGAATAGCTGGTTACCAGATGGGCAACTGGAAACCTCTGAAACACCCAAAGCGGCAATCCCACGTAGAAGCGTGGCCCGAAAGATGATGACCGTCGAGGGCCCTGTGAGTTGGGAATCTCCTGCCTTGCAGGGGTGCGTGGGCAGAGCCGTTCGGTCTTTTAACCATTATTAACCATGGCCAGGATAACCATGGCCAGTGAATCACCGGGATCCACTGGCTTGGGCAACCATGTCCAAGAGGTGTAGGAGAATTCTTTGGGATCCACTCAAGTGCTCCGGGCCCTGCTTTGAGGCGAGGACTGCCACTGCTCTGGGATTGGTGGAAGCCAGCCAAGCCTGGGCAACCGCGGAGGCGATGCGTTTTTTCTCCCCGTTTTGCCGGCCGGGCCAAAGGGTTGCGCAAAACGGAAGCCGAAGAACATATTAGAAAAAAAAGGCAGGCTGGTGGCAGAAACTGGTTGATTCAAGGGAAGCTGGAGGAAATGGAGTTGATCTTGAGCCATTGATTAATAATGTAAAGTTAACCACTTTGGTATCACAAGAAGGGCAATCTTCCATCAATGAGGTATTTCTTCCATTTGGTCTTTTGTACCTTAGGGTTGCTCCGAAGCTCACGACCAATCCAGGGTACAATGGTTTGGTACAGGTTCCTGTGCTCCTTTGCGAGTTGGTCCAAGTTTGCTGTGAAAGGGTCGGATTGGAGCAAGCCTTTGTTTCTCATATTTTGACCGGCTTGCACCTGGCAGGTGTTCATGCTGGTGCAAGTTGTGGCGTGGTACGTCGTGTGCAACGGCATCAAGTTCAACGGATGTCCGCGGAAGAATCTGCTGGAGGTGTCCGAGGCGGTCCAATCGCGAAACCTGCTATTCAAGCAAGCGACACCCCATGAAGGTGCCTCACCTGAGTGTTTCCTTATGGGTTCGTTGCCTGGCAAGTGACCATTGGCAGTCTAAGTCGCTGGAAGCGTCATTTAAACCACCTGGACCGTGATTTTGCAGGGTGTCTGACAAACTGGCCCTGAGGACGACGCCATTGACATGTTCAGGGGCGAAATGGCGGCTTGGGCTCAAGTCCGCGTTCCGACGAGCGGACCTGATTGGAGAGGTGGTGTGACAACGGGAATTTCATTTACCGCATTCCAACTCCCACCACCCTAAAAAAAACGGAATTTGGGAGCGGGTGTGGTTCCATTTGTATCTTTTTGCAATGAAGAGGGAACAGCGAATTGGGGACCCCTACGCCCAGGTTGGGCTTGGTGGGGAACGTAGTGTTCCAAAGCCTCCTGTCGGCCGAGCGGAAGACTCACTAACGTCCGAACCCTCTCAAGTTTGGGGAGGAATGTTGAGCTGCTCCTGAATTCCCAAGCTTCCGCAAGGCGGTCAAGGACAAACAGGATGCGATTTGTTTTTTTGTTTTTTTTTCTGGAGGGAGCTTAGGAAAACAACATGGGGCTCTCAAAGGATCTTGATTGTTGATTGTGACCTGTTGGTTTAGTTTAGGACCTCCCCCCCCGGCCCCTCATGTTAAGTCTAGAATTGGTTCCGAACTTTGCCGCAGAAGGTGTTTTGTTGCCCAACTGGTACTCGCAAGATAGGTGTTATTTCACCTGGACTTGACAAACCCTGGGTGAATATCCATCGAGGGGCTGATTCACGCTTGGCCGCCCCCCATTTCCAGGAACTTCATTAAATCGATGTGTCAATCGATGGGTTGCACTACACATTCTGCCCACCAGAATGGGATCTGCCCAAATTCACGCGGAACCGTTTCAGCACATTTGAAACGCCTCCGCGCTTTCGGTGGCTGAGGGGGCGGTGCTTGATCTCTTGGCGCCTTTTTGCGGCCCAGGCGGGAACTTTGGGTTGGCGCTGGGGAAAGGAGCCCATTGCCTTGGGTTTTGGTTCATGCCGCATGGCCCGAAGGATCCAAAAGGTGTTACTGGGATTGTTTGATCCTTTGGGCATGGAACCAGGGCTGGCATGAACCGGCGGCTTTCAGTGACACCAAATCTTTGAGTTGCCCAGTGTTGGTCCCTTACACTCCCAGCTAATTTCTCATCAAGTCGACGACCAAGAAGTCACCAGAATTCTACTCCGGTCGGTATGGGGAAAGCGCCAATGTTTCAACTTTCAGCGGGGCATTCCTTTCTGTTGCGATTCCTCCGAGTTCCGCGCCGATTGGTCGCCTGTGCCGAGGCGGACGAGCAGGCGTTCGGGGCTGCGGCATCGCCACGAATTCCTGGAGCTCCCCTGGAGCCACGCTGACGCTGGGCAACTTGAGTTAGGTCACCCGTAATTGGTGGTTTGGCGCCCGGTTGTTTTTGGACTTGGAATTGAACCAACTTGGCGTTTGGATTGAGGTCATGGATCCATGCAGCAACAAGCTGGTGCAAATGCGCACTGCATTTGTCGTCACAGCATCGGACAGCAATCGCTTGCCGGGATCAATCTGAATTGAACGGAATGTTGACTAGGGAGTAGCCATCAGATACCATGTTCACTCTGGGCTAGGCTGCCTGGCACCCTTGCAACCAGAACCTCTTTGCATGGGTCCCCTAGTTTTTTGCACTTTTATTATTTTTGGGGGAGGGTGCCCCTACCAAAACAGACGTCTGATTTTTTTTTCATTTTTTTTTCTTCTTTTAAGGGTAGCCCGTATTCGAAGCTCTCTACTGGACCCAGTCCATAGTTTGCCCCTGACTCCATGGAAGCCACCGATGGGCCCATCGGTGGCTTCCATGGAGCCGAACGGTCGCTCGAAGCTGACGAATCCCGCTGAAGAATGCGGGTGGTTTCTGGAGCTTCATGCTGCCGCGTGCAACTCCGTAAGGCAACATGAGATGAATGTAGCTACACAATTATCTATATATAAGCGTTTTGGTTTATAAAGAAAGGGAATCATATAGGTTGCATGTTTTGTACCACAAATAATTATGATTACGCGTGCGCACACATGCGTGTACATATATATATATATATATTTTGCATACATATATAATTGGTGTACATATGCCTAATGATTTAATTGTCCGTCATAGCAGGTAACTAAAGGAACCACCCTTAAGACACCAACAGGACCATGACTTGCCTGCAGTGGTAGCTGGTTGAACAACTGGGTACTTCGATGGGTGAAAATCGGGACACCAGGCTCCAGGCGCCCGCTTCAGGTAGCTGTATTGCGCTCACGGACGATCGTTGCCTCGAGGCTCGCCACTTTCGAGCGTTTCAACAATGAGATCACCCAGGCAGAGGACTTGGATGTCAGAAACGGGGCGTCCAGCACCCAAAACCCCCAACCCCCAACCAGTTAGACCCGGCCTCTCCCGTCCGTCAGATGGCATTTTTTCCCATACCCCCCCCTACACTTTTGGGCACAATTCAAATACACCCACTAAAACAACCTATTTTCAACATTCAAATTCAATCACCCAACCAATCCAACACCAAAAAACACATATTCACATACCCATCTTCATTTCTTACCCCATCTCAACATCACCCTTACACTCATTCAATAACAACAATCATAACTACATACCACCTCAACAAATCCCACCAAAAAAATCCAAGCTACATACCAACATGTTTTCATTCCCAAGATCGCAACCCCAAGATCTTAATAATTTCTCCCTTGATCCAAACTGCAACCCTCTCCCATTTCCAACAAATACGAACAGTCTAAAAAAGAACCCTATGTTCGCCCCGAAAAATGGTTAACCAATGGAAAAGGGAGAATTAAAACCGTTAACCCAAATCTTGAAAACAATCCCAGTAAAATATGGATGGCAAAATGCGGATGAACAACCCTCTAAGTTAATCATTAGAAAAATAATGTTCTAATGATCAACTTCATTTTTTAGTCCAATTCACCACCATCAGCCTGATCAACTTTCTTTCTTCTCAAAGCTGGATTATACAAAGGCATTGTCATTTTGAGTTCTTGTATCCTCTCTTGACCTTCTTGAAAATATTTGTCCTTGAATTCTTGTGTAGGTGCTTCTTCAACTAATCGTTCATAATCTGCTTTCAAGTGTTTGAGTATATTATCTTGGTGACAACCTCCAACCAAATGGAAGTCCCAAATTTCTGGGTTCACTCTTCTTTCACAAACATGGCAATACAAATATCCATTATTCGCTGTTTTCTCTCTACGCTTCTGATTAATTTCCTCGCGATTTGCTTCAAGATACTGTTTCCGGTATTCTTTCCTCTTGTCTACAGTTCGTTTGTTGTAGTCTCGTTTTTGATCAGTGCATTTATCACAGTTTTTGAGTCCATACACGAAACTATCTTCACCTTTCTCATATCTACATCTTGAACACAGTTTTTTCTCCATACTATAGTAGGACACCTTGCCTTTAGATGGCTACAACCCTATTTTCAAATAATTATCACTCCCCGAAAAATGGTTAACCAATGGAAAAAGGAATATTCTAAGGGCTAACTCAAATTACGTCATTATCCTGGAACAAAATACCTGTAGGCTTTCAGAAGCCTAGCTTGAGCAACTGCTTTCCACAGCAACTGCCCTAACCTTCCACAGCAACGGCCCTAACCTTCCACAGCAACTGCCCGAGACTTCCGAAGCAACTGCCCTAACCTTCCACAGCAACTGCCCGAGACTTCCAAAGCAACTGCCCTAACCTTCCACAGCAACTGCCCGAGACTTCCGAAGCAACTGCCCTAACCTTCCACAGCAACTGCCCGAGACTTCCGAAGCAACTGCCCGAGACTTCCAAAGCAACTGCCCTAGACTTCCAAAGCAACTGCCCTAGACTTCCAAAGCAACTGCCCTAGACTTCCAAAGCAACTGCCCTAGATGTTCAAACCCTCAGAATTTCCGATCTCAAATAAGCGCGAGTCACACCTTGGACATAATAATAGTCTTGTCCTAATTTTCGCTCAATTCTTGCGACTGTAAACTTGTTTGCTGACCACGAACTCGTTCTCTCCTTCTCACTGATCCCCTTCTTACGATATATTTTGACCTCATCGCCAACCCTAACAGGGGGATATTTACGGGTTTTGATTCTGTTCATCTCAAGCTTCATCTTGACCTCGAGATGGTTTCCCTTTTTGTGGGCATCGTTTGGAGTCATATCGTGGGCAGAATGAACCATTTTACTGTTGTATGTCAGCATGATCTCGGGGATATAATCAACCCATTGTATATCATCCTTTCCCTTTTTCTCGTCTGCATCAACCCTCTTGAAAAGCATGTCCTTGAACGTGCGAATGAAACGCTCGGCGAAATGGGGGTGCCCTCGTGTTTTATAGTTTTGGATCCCTTCGTCCTTGAAAAAATCAACAAGATCTTGGGTATTCAGGCTTCCCTCGTCATCCGAATAAATTAATTTGGGTTTCCCTCCCATTTTGTTTAATGCCTCCATGATCCCAGCCGTGATGTCGGCAGGTTGCTTGGATGCAATAGGCACCACCACGGCTTTGCGGGAAAATACATCAATAAGCAATAAGCCTATCCTATATTTTTGATTATCTAAATCATTTTTTGATATAAAAAACAGATCCAATTGATATTCAAAGTTGATATCAGGGGCAATAAACGAATTGTATCCAGACAGTTGTTTTTTCCGTTCCACGTTCTCTTGAAACCACTCCTTGACATCTTGCATTGTTATGGATGCATCTTTCTTTTTTGCATCTTTGTAAGTGGTGGCGATGCTACCAAACCCAGCCTGATCGTAGTAGATCTCACTGATTATCTTGTCTTTATCACTCATATAAATAATACTATAAAATAAAATTCAATATGTTATTTTATCACTGAAGCATCTATTACAAGAAGCACAGAAGGCAATGACATTATCCTTTGTATGGGGAAGATCATTACATAACCTTTGACAAGTCAGATTAGAATTTATATTACCAGAATCCATTGACAACACGAAACCACAGCCACAGTTGGCACACTTGCCATTGACGTTGTCCTTCAACCATTCGGCATCTACATAATTTTCTTTTGGAACACCAAAGCCATTTTTACGATCCTGTTCCTTGTATGCTAACACCTTTCTATCAAAATAATTCATAATGCATTTTGCGTTAAACTCTTCATTTAAATCACTACTGTATTTGTAAAATTTTACTCTGTTTAAATCCCTTGCCCGAGTGATTCCCGTCCAAAGCCACTCGCGAGTTATCAGATGATGGTTCCAATCAAAAATGGTGACATCGTCATCAATGGAACACCCCTGAACAGAATGACAAGTATAACAGAAGGCAAAGATAAAATGACTTCTCAAGATACCAATATGTAATGTAATCTCTTCTCGTGTTTTGATATTAGCAATGGTAATCCAAGGATCGGAAATATTAATTATCTCATACCTAAAATTCACATTTAACTTATAGGTTTTTGTCTTCCTATACTCTCTGCATATCATGATCTCGCCGACTTCAAACTCATTTTGTTTGCCCTGTCGTTTTCTGATCTGCCTTGAAACCTCTCTACAAGTGTTATTTAAATATGCGACATTGCTTTCTGTTCCTGTGATGTCATCAGTATATTTAAAATACTTATTGATGACATCATGTAGAGACAACTCATGCTCAAAGATGTCGGCATAAATACTTTTAAGTTTATCCTTGTCCTCCTGAGTCTTCAATCGCTTGCACTCTTCCAAAAACAAATGATGAGGAAAAATGCTATCAATACATTCATTCATATAAATCTCGTGTTTCTTAGTGTTAGTCAGTGCTTTTATAGGGCTCAATTGCTTGGCGTCACCAGTAGCTAATATGATTTTATTAGCCCTATGTTGCTCTACAAAGCCCTTAATTTTTGCCAATACAAAGGTATTATTAAAACAAATCTCATCAAACACAATGACATCAAACATCGAATGATCGTATTTATCTAGCTTCTCGTCATTGACTGCTATACCGAAGAATTTATTTACAGTGACGCTTTCCACTTCGCACTCCAAACCCAGATTATTGGTAGGAACCACGAACAACACTTTATAACCCTTGAGTCTCTCCATGTTCTTGCAGATGGTGGACTTCCCCGCTCCTGCGAATTTAGCCTTAATCATCAAGCACCTATATTTCTCAACAAGTTCAACCAATTCATTTTCATCATACTCATTAATGATGTTAACTCTCTTACTTTTGACAATCGGGATATCAACATATTCACACTTCTTCTGTTCATACAACTGCTTTCCTGTATGATGGATCTCATCGTGAGTCTTGGCTAATTTCCACCCACCGATCCCATCGTGAAAATCTAGCAACTGCTGAGTCTTTCTCAAACCAAACTTATTAAAACCCGAACAGTCCACGACAAAAGCGTCGCATTTGACACTCAATACCTTAACATTGTTCTCTGTCAATTTTTGATATGCGCATTGCATTTTAAAATTATGATACTGCAATAGCATTTCTTTAATAAAACGAAACCCATTGGACAACTCGCACCTATCAACCACATTCAGAATATAATATAAATTGTCGTTTTGTTCAGATACTTCTCTATCACGGCACCACATGCCATTATCATCATATTCCTCAACCCACTTGGCAGTATTCCTGCTCATCATGTTTAACTTTCCCCCTGCATCTGCCTGAAGGCTGATCGCCTCATTGAGATCATTAAAAACGAATGATCTCTGACTGCTGTTCTTACTTTTTTCCAACAAGCCAAAAATCGAGTTGGCTATTATTGTTTTAATTGCCTTGTCTTCTTCAATATTTTCGCTTATTCGCTTTCCCCAGAGTTCCTCAACCAACATTTTATTATCTACCTTGTGAATGAAATGTGGCTGTTTGTAGTGAGTAATGGACAACTCGCCAGATGCAACAAGTGGCATAAAATGCTTAAGAAACATACCATAAACTATATTAGTATCATTATTAAAAAACAGATTGCGATGTGTCAGTTCTGCTTTTACCAAATATATATTTACATCCTTGATCTTACATTTACTATTATAAGCTTTCCAATTATCAAACTGATTAAAAACTCCGATTCTGGTAATCGTATTAAATGCATCTGTAAACGCTTTGTTCATGTCGATCTCCTGTTTTGGAACATCCAATTTATCCAAGCCCTTGAATAACTCGCCTTGTGGGACGATGGTTCTATAATTATTTAAAACTTGTATATCGGTAGGACTGTAATAAGACTTGTGATTTGGATTGAATAATTTCTTTTTGAATGTAAACATTGCTTCAGTCATATTGTTGTAAACGGTTTCTCTGTCTACCGTGATGTCACTATTGATCTGGTCGTCTATCAGACACTGTGACCTAATATTTAGATATACATTATTGAAGTCCGCCCTCAATTCTGAAATAGTCCCTGCTTTGTGAATAATCCTGCATTCATACCCGATATTTTTGAAATCGCAAAATAATTTATTTAGATCATTCTCTCTATGAACTAAATCTAAAAAGTTCTTTTCCTGTTTGTCGGTTCTGTTTGCAATTGTTGCCTTAACCATTTCAAAAATGTCATCAATAGTAGAAAACATTTTGCAAATCGATGGCTTCTCTCTATCACTTATATGATAGTCGGGCCGTGCCTTTACTACAAATGCATCATCAGTATTTTGTTTTTGTTCCAGTCTTTTAATATTATTATTCAGTGTGTAGATATGATTATTTTTGACCATTGCATAAAAGGCTCTGATGTTGCGGTCAAACATCTCTGGTGAATAAGAATAAATGATTTTGCCCAGTTGGTCTATTATTCTCACTCGCATTCTGTATTTTATAAATACCGGGATCATGTCATCAATTGACGCCCCCGACTCTGTGAATTCCTGTTCTGTTTTATTTATTAGTTTTAGTATCATCCCTCGCGACATTGGTTCTTTCTTCTTGTTGTTCATTAGGGTATCTTTATAATAATCAGTGAGTGTATTCAACCAACATTGATTGTCTACATAATTACCTTTCTGGATTGCTTCCATAAATGTTTCTTTCGATGTATCCAATTCGGTATACATGTAAGTATTATACATACTGATGTTTTCCGATCTTCTCAGGTTGGCTTGTCGTGGATTACTAGGCTGTCCACCTTCCACCTTTCTGGCCCTCAAGATCTTCAAGGCGCCAATATACCCCGTCTCTACGTTGTAAGCCACAGCGTTAGTCTTCTTGGTTAACCTCTTCTTCTTGTTGATCTCGATTGTTTTTTTCTGATCAACGCCAACATACCCACCCATAATATTTAGCATTGTTTCAAATTCTGGATCTTGGGCAAGTGTTACAATGAACTTTCTGAATAGATCATAATCCTTGGTTTTTACAATTCGTTTGCCTACATACTCGTCTATATTTGTGCTGGCGTTAACGGTGTATGTTCTCTCCTTACCGTCCTTTGTTATGGGGTAATATTTGAGTTCTCCGTATTCTGTTTTGTATGTGAAAGCCGGCTTTTTGTTGTCACCTTCCCTAACACCTTCGCGGTAAAGCATGACGTCTAATGTCCACGATTCATCGTTCGCCTTAGACTGCTTTACAATGTTAGTTACAGTGCTTTGTTCCATCCTAACATTCAACGGTAGATTTATACGGTTGTTTTGGATCACATCGTCGTATCTTTTGTCCCATTTCTTTTTTTCCTTTGGGGTGGTGGCATTGATAAACCCATCAATAATAGTTGATGCGGTGCTAAACTGTGCAATTTTTCGCTGTTCATATAGATCTCTCAATTCGGTGGCTTTTTCCCTGGTATCGCCTGCTAACCTATCAATTCTTGAATTTAATGACCTGATGTTATTTCTTATAGTTTTTGACAATGACATAATATATTTTAGATATTAATTATTAATATTATTTTTTCTTTAGGTGTAATTTAGGGAAGAATTCATATTTAAATTAATTTCCTATAAAATGTCTTAAAGAAATGTTACATATAATATTATAGTAATGATCACAGACAAACACCCCGACGACTTGACACTGGAAGAAATAAAAACAATGCTGGCGTATTACAACCGACTCTATTATTATAAAGTCAGAGACGATGAAGCATACAAAGCCAAAAAAAGGCAAAATGCTCTAAACACCGCACATAGAAAAAGATTAGATAAAATGATTAAAGAGAGTGGCATTGAAATGGCACCCGAAGAACAAAAACCAAAACAAAAAACTGGCTTCCCAAGAAAATACAAATTTGAAGATTACGGGCTGAAAATGCCGAGTGGTGTAGAATAATTGGTTTATTTAATCATTGATTATGATTAAATTAATCATTTTTTAATAATTTTAATTCTAAATCGTTTCTCCATGTCTTGGATCATATTATATTATTTAGACTTGTCTTTTTTCTTTTTCTTTTTAAAAACTTCATTTTCCAAATACTCTACACGATCGATTAGTTTTGATAAAGCATCCCAACTAATACAAGCCATACGATCATAACACATCGTTAAGTATTCTCCCGAATCATTTACAATATTATATTTCGGATTTGTGTATTGTTGAACATCTTGAGCAATCCATCCTAATTCAGTTTTTCTGGTTTTTTGATTCTTAACAAATGTTTTAATCTTAATGTTTTTTACCATATTTACAGTATCATCTTCTACATCTTCTATATTATCTTTCAGTCTCTTATCGCTACTTAAATTAAATCCGTTAAATGATGAAAATTGAGTATCATCCAATTGTAAATATTTAGTGCCATCAATATAACTATCAATAGTTGTTGATGCTTCTAATCTTAAAACAGCATCACTATTTAAATGTCTCAAATTGATTTTATGAGCAATTCCAAAAGTCATATCACCGTCAATAGTCCAGTCGCCTCGTAATTCGCTATTACTTCCACTATTCAAAATAATTTTATTATCAGCATATGTTGAAGATAATCCAACAACCAAATTAATAGAGTTTGACGTGTTGCTATTCCTAATTATTAAATCATTTGTATCGACATACATTTCAGCATTATCAATTATTAGTTTTGATGTGTTGCCAAATTGAACATTGCCACTCGGTGAGTTTTGTAATAATAAAGTATTTCCTGATACTGATTGAACTTGATTGACTTCAATCTTTTTACCAGAAACCATTGTTAAATCGCCATTTGTATATATATCGCTTAATATATCAACATTTTTACTAAAAATGGTTTTATTAACTAATCCATCAAAAATTACATATTGATTAGAAGCATTAGTAATATCGCCAATACTAATGGCAACAAAATCATCATGAGACATATATAAACCTTCTACTGAATCGGGCATATATCTTCTTATTGAACCATTATTATTAAATTCATTTATGAACCATTGTTAAGACTAATTGCTTTATCAGTACCTATAAATTGGACGGCGTCAGTAAATCTTGCTTGCCCAGCACAATTTAAAACATAATTGACAATGCCCAGTGCCCCTAGCCCGAAGCGATCTTTTATCCATACACGACCAACATTAGCATCTCCGATTTGTGTTTCCCAAACGCCTCCTGAACTACTCATCCACATTCTACCATCTCTATTAATATTAAATTCACGATTAAACATTTGAAAAGTCATTTGTAGTCCTAAATTTGGTGAAGGGGTACAGCTAAACTTATTGCATATTATAGAACCAGTAGTAAGCATGTTTAAATCACTATGTAAGGTTGCATTATCGCTAAAATTAATAGGACTTGTTAATGATTGAACGTTAGTATCTATTTTATCTAACTTTTGTAAATCTGCTGATATTAAACTATTTATTGTGTTTGAATTTTGAGTTATTAATACATCTTGTATATTATTATCCTGATATAATTGAAGCAAATGTATTACTGTAAGCAGTGTTAGTATTGAATAAATTAGTATCGTTTGTATATAATGTTGATACATCTGCTTGAATAGTTGTTTTTTCAGCTGTAGTCCAAGAAGCGCCCGCTCCTGCTTGTAAATCTGCTATATCTGTAAGAATGGTTGTTATTGTGTTTCCGTGTCCTGTTATGTTATTAATGTTTGTGTCAATTAATGATATATGCGATGTTATTGTAGCATTTAAATTACTGATTAAATGTGTATTTGAACTAATGTTATTAAAATTAGAATCAAGTTTAATTGTATTTGCTGATATAGTCGGTAGTATTGAAGTTATGGTTAATCCGTGTGCTGTTATATTATTAAAGTTGCTTGTAATTGTTGCGTTTTGATTTACTTGTTCATTAAACATAGTTGTTGATGTTGCGTTTAATTCAGTAATATCTAAAATATTGGCATCTATCTTATTTTTCTGTGCTAAAATAAGAGCATCAACTTCTTCAATTGTATAACCTCCACCTAATGATCCTGCTGTGTCTGCTAATTCTTGTTTTGTAGCATAAACACTGCTTAATGTTGATGGTTCTGTTGAATTTATTAATACTAATTCACTTGCTATAATTCTGTTTGATCCGTCCAGTGATAATGTTGAAAACATAATTATTATATAGTAGGTTATATAATAATTATATTTTATCTTTTCTTTCCTCTTGAACCAAATATATTCTTATTTAATGCATTATATTTTTCTTGCTTCTGTCTTAAATATTCATTTTGCAATAATTGGTAATGTTGCGCTATATTTTGTAGCGGGTTTGGAGGCGGTTGTGGTTGCGATCTTCTTGGGGGCGGTGTGTTCGCTATTATATTATTTTGTTGCGGTTGTTGTGGAATATGTTGCTCTTCTTCGCGGTGCGCTACTTCGTTGTATTCTACCTTTTGGGGTTTTGCTATCGGAACTGCTTTTGGTTTAGGTTTTATAGGCTTAGTTTCTAATGGTCCTTGGCAATTGCGTTCATGACTGTATCTGTATGATTTTAATGTTAAAGTTTTGGCACATTTTGGACAGGTTATTTTCTTTTCATTGCGTGCTTGAGTTTTTGAGTTGTTTTTAAGAGGTTCTACATGTTTTATTTCTTGTGTTGGTTCTATTGTTGGTTCTGCCTTTGGTGCTTCTTCTTCTTCAATTGGTGGTAATTCATTTACTGGTGCGTCTGCTTCAATTGTATTAGTAATTTCAGGTTCGACTTCTGACATATATAATATATTATATATTTTGTCTATATGTTTTATATATTTTGTCTATATGGACAAATTGAGAAATATTAATATTAATAATTTGATATAAATATTAATAATTAGGTTGTTTATTCAATTATCTAATTGAAAGAGAATGCTAAAAGAAATGGGTACGCCGTGAAAATCAATTAATTCGTTTCTTGAAGTTGTTATTCTAAAGTGTAGTCTCTTAATATTTTTACCGCCTACATCAATAAAATCTGCATATATGGGCGCTGTAAAATCTGTTATAACTCCGCCAAGTTGTTGATTGATTTGAACTTTTTTAATTACTGAACTGCTGAAATTGTTAGGCGCTGAATATTTATAATCGCTTAATTGAGGACAATTTATGTATATATTCTGAAAAGGAACTAAATTAAAATATCCACTTAGCCAAGATGACGCAGGTTCGTAGGCAATATAATTACTTAATAAATAATTAATAGCTTTTGGTCTCAAGTTGTCATATTCAAACTGTCCTCTGTTCCATTCGCCATTTACATAAGTTTCTAATTCTTCATCTGTAGGTATTTTGATTTTGTAATTTAGAGGGTCATTTAATTTAAGTTCCATTTTGCGTTCGCTTTGTCCATATACTGTTAAGAATAAGTCAGGCACAATATCATTAAATGCCGTGTTTAATTCCGTTTGTATTTTGTATGATAATTGATTGGCATAATAAATTTCACCGGATACATCAACGGCAGTGCTTCTTAATAAGACATTGGAACTATTATACAACATAATATAGAACCTTTCATAAAAGCCCTTCTCTGTTGTATAAAACGGAGTGCTGAATGAACACTCTGTCACGAACATTTTTGTTCTTGGCGGAATTTCAAAGTTTTGGTCAAGTTCTATAATAAAGTCGCTGGTAGAATTGCTTTCTGATAATCTGTAAGCACTATCAACATAGATTTTTTTATATGTTAATCTATCACTCATAAATATAATATACAATAGAAATTATAATATAATTATTATTGATAATTACTTTGAAATTATTGTTATTAATAGATAATTTAAAAAATATCTATTAATAATATATGATTGGACGACAATTATTATTAGGTGCTATTGAAGGCAGGACGCCTACACAAATGATGGCAGGTGTAGCAAGTGATAAGGCATATACGGCAGGTAAGGATTTAATAGAAGATGTATTTTTTAACCATAAAAAGAAATTGGAAGACAAAGTAGGAGGTTTCAATAAACAGTTTGATAAGCAAATAATGAAACATAAAACACGTTATGCCGAAGAAATCAATGTTCAAAATAAAAATAAGATTGATGATGTTAAGGGTTTAGACGCCGCGTATTCAAATGTAAATGGAATAACAAGAATAGGCAACACTTTATATATTGGCGGCACTGGCGCTAAAACGGGACTAAATCACAAAGTCAATGATGTAATCGCAGATCTGTTTTTTATTCCTACTCATAATGTTCAATTAAGCGAAAGGTATAGGGATGCAATGGAAGAATTAAGGAAAATCCAGATGTTACTAGAATTGTGTCCCATTCCCTCGGCTCGGCTGTTGCACAAGAAATTAACAATAGACACGGAAACAAATATGCTACTACTGTTTATTCATCACCTTTTGTATCAGGAAGTAATCAACAGAAAAACCCGCGATACTTACGATTTCGAAATCGCGGAGATCCTATAGCAATGTTTGATGACGCGGCAATAACTGGAGAAATAGAAAGCAATAATTTATTAGATAAACACAGTTTCAATAATTGGACAGGACAAGGTATGACTGAAATTAATCCTACTACTGATATTTCTAATGGGTTCAACCCGAATGATAATTCGGGTTAAATGCCTCGCGTTTCAATCCTAATTCAACACCAGAACAATAAAATATCAATAATATTAATAATAATGTATAGAAATAAAGACAAGCAAAACAAAATTCCATTAGAGAAGAAACTGACAAAAGAACTGTCAAAATACGATAAACAATATAAGAATTTAGATTATGATACTATAAAAGATATAGTTGATACAAAAAACAATTATTTAATAAATACTATAAAAAATACAACTTCAAATAATTCTACTACAATGCTTTCACATAAAAAAAATATAAAAATAAAAAAATAAAATCTAAGTTTATCATATATAAGTAATGGATAATATAATTGCAGAAAGTGAAACTACAATGATTAACTCGTTAAATTTTGGACTTCCAGAAACAGCACAATACATCACAGACCGACGACACGTTAATTATTTTCC
Organism: Effrenium voratum; assembly: GCA_963377175.1. NCBI lineage: Eukaryota > Dinophyceae > Suessiales > Symbiodiniaceae > Effrenium > Effrenium voratum. Next base: position 1,137,142 of record CAUJNA010000446.1, read on the forward strand.
ATCGGGTAGTAATGTTTATAATCCAAATTCAGGAAACAAAAATATTAGATTTCATATAACAGGTGAAGACAACACATATATTGATTTATCTTCTATTCGTTTATTTGCCAATCTTCAAAACACAGACGGAACACGAAGTCATTTTTTACGCCCGTTAGGTAATTTATCATCCTTCTTCAGTCGTTATAGATGCACTGTAGGCGGACAACAAGTTCAGGATATTATTGAATACAATAGGCACTGTGAATTGTATAATTCCTTTAAAAGTCAAGATGCCAGAGATATGGACGATTTAGAAGGTGGGGCTAATCCTCGTTGGGACGATGACTGGCGACATACTTATGCTACTGGGTTAGCAGAATTCATTGATGTTAATAATGAACGAGGAACTACCGGAACGGCACCAACCGAGGCAACATTTAAATCAGGAGACCATAATAATTGGGGTGATTTAACTTCAAGATACACTCGCCATTCAGTAGCAGGTATTCCCGGAGGTGCAAATGGTTATATGAGATTAGGACATAAACCTTGTTGTGGTTTGTTAGAAAGCAATTATTATTTACCACTTCGTTATGCGCCACTTGAATTAGAATTTACAGTTGTATCGGATGAGCACGTACCAGTAATTACACCATTTGCTACCCGTGGCACAGATGGAAATTTAATCAACAACAAATATACTGACAAATACGGCTACTATTTCACAACCGGCGATACTTCAACACAGTGGGAATTAAATAACGTAATCATTAGAGCCGAGGTAATTCAATTGGACAATACGGTCAACAATAATATAGTGAAACATTTGTTAGAGGGTCAAAGTTTGAAATTAGTATTTCCTATGTATCACACTATGACACAATCATTCAACGCGGGAGGAAATGAAATTAATATGAACATTGTTAAATCCGCTTCTAAATTAAATGGTTGTTTTATCACATTGTATCGTGCACCAAGAGCAGGAACCGATCCACAAAATACTGATTATTACAGACAAGACAACTACATTTACAAGCGATGGAATTATTTTTACAATCCTATGATTAATTCTCGTATTTTTGATGGTCCTGATCCAGATGGAGCTGATCGCGCGACATACCAAGGAAAGGGCTTTCAAAATTCAGATTTAAATTTAACGTCGCAATTACAAATCAACAACAAGAAATATCCAGAATTTGAATGCCAGAGCCTCGCCGAGAGTGCCTACTACCTCCGAAGAACATTACACTATTTGAACCCTGACCAAGACGCCTTTAGCATTTCATATAAACGCTACAGAGAAGACAAGTTCGTTATTGGGATTTCATTTGAGAAAATGGCAGACACTAATTTTACTGGACAGAATACTAAAATGGGAGGTCTGTTAGTATTCAAACTGAAAGGAAGTAATAGAGCACTAACAACTGATGAAGATGTCCGCGAGGTGTTTGTGCATATGATCTCAGAAAGTGTGTTAGAATTGCGCGAATCCGGAAGTCTGCTCTACGATTAAAATTAAAATCTATGATAAATATATAATGTATAAATTTCACAAACGAAATAATTTAAAAAATAAAGGTAAAGTATTTTTACAATCCTCACAAATTAAATATAGTCCGTTTGATCTAAAAGATACAAAATATTTAGAACACCTACACGAACAAATGAAATTAAGAAATTCACAAGAAGCATCAGTAGCCTTAAGGAAAAAGATTGACGAAGGAAACAAGAGAGCAAACTATGTAAATGAGCTGGATAGAATGATGGGCGAATTATATCGTCCTAACTTACCACACGCAACAAAAGAACATTTAAATAAATGGTATGAAGATACAAAAAAGTTAATATTTACTTAAAATATATTGATATAGATTAATAATATTTTTCACAAAATATTATTAACAATAACATCTTATTATTAATAATATGTTTCACAAAAATATTATTAACAATATTTTCTAATTAATATTATATCAATATGGCAACTACAGCAAGTTTAGAATTAATAAATCCATATGCAAAATTTGGATTGAAACGACGACCTACCTATGAAGAAATCGCTAATTTAATAGGCGAAAATGATTTAATAACGGGAAAACTACCTAACCGAGATGCTACATTTTTTAAAGCAAGTCCTCAGGGTAGTTTTTTTGATGGAAACGACCATTTTGAATTATTGAAAGACCAACAAATGAGAATATTAGACAGGCAAATGAGAGAGATAATGATGAAACAAGAAGCACGCAGAAACGGGCATACTTATGCAGTTCACAAAATGAATGCAGAAACACCAGTCCAAGCAAACGACCAAGCAATAGCAGACGAATATGATTTTTCAACACCACAACAAACGACAAGACAACACGAGGCAATGGTAGATACACAATTACAAGATATAGCAACTGCAACAAAGCGGAAAGCGGAAGAAGTAGGCAGAGCGATGGCATCAAATTTAAGAGAGATGGGCGGAACATTATTTCATAGAATGGTGGCAAACAAACAATCAGCACCAACAGAACCACGACAAGTGCCAGCAGGTGGAGCAGTAGCAGACGACCAGCAAACGATGCGCGTAGAAGATGTTGAACTATCACCTCGAGCAGTAGATGACAATTTTGACGCGACACCAGTTCAACAAGCAACAGGAGCATCAAGTGCAACAACCCAACAACCACCACCATTGCCAATGACGCCATTATTTAAAACAACAATAGATAATACTATTAGTCCCGCTTACTGGAAAGACAACCCCAATTTAACAGTAAATGATATTAAATTTCAGTTTTATTTAAGAGGAATTCAAGTGCCAGAAGAAAGCGAAATACAAGAAGAATTGAAGCAAAAGGGAAGAGGCAGGGCGAGAACATACAAAGAATATTTAGTGGATATGATTTTAGACACTATTGATAATGGCGGATGGATAGCAAATTTAAGCAGAGGTAGAATAGAAGAACTCAAGGCAAGTTTTAAGGGTAAAGGTAAGAAATAAAAATATAAATAATAATAATAATAATAATAATAATGATAATATTAACTAAAAATATACTGAAAAGAAAGAAGCAGAAGTTCAATGATAATTATGATCACGACGACAGTTTTTCAATACATAACCTAACAAAACCAAACACACCAACAACAACACAACCACCGAAAATGATGAAAAAGGGCATACCGAGAGAATTTATTGACATTGCAACCAATACAGATACAATCGCCACAGAAACCAGAGAGACTCAAGAAAAGTTATATAATGATGCAAATCAACAATTAAATATGACATTTGAAGCGTTTAAGGTAAAGGAAAACCAAGATAATATGTTTAAAATAATGCTTAAAAACTTTTGGCACAACACATACAAAAGACATGAACCAACAAGAACGCAAGCAACACAAACACTGAAAAACCAACGCGACACAATGGTGTCAGCCTTTACTAAAATGCTCGACAACAACAAACCACCAGAACCACCGCCAAAGAAACCACCAGACGAGGAGGACAGCGACGAAGAAGAAAAAAGATTCAAACTGACAAAAATGATAGAAATAATGCTACACAACGGCGCTACAGTAGCAGATATAATATTAAACTTATCACATAGCGCAATTGCAACAACAATAAATATCGCAGATTTAGTTAATCAAATAACAGCAGGAAATGCACAAGGTAGCAGTAGCAATTCATCAAATGAAGCTATTAGTGTTCATAGTTCGCCACCTATTACTGTTCATAGTTCTTCATCTGAAAGTCCAACAGAAATACCAGCACCAACTGAAGACGAAGAAGAAGACGGAGAAGAAAAACAAAATTATAATTCTGAAAAATTAAAATCTAAATAATATTATATATAATGGGTGCTTTTCAAAGTAAAAATAATGAAAACAATAGTTTGGAAGACATTAAGGTTTTAAGTATAGATGAAAAAACACGAGCAGACACTTTAATTATTAAATCTCTTCAAGAATGTGTGGCACGAATTGAGAAACTAGAAAAAGAAAAGTCTGACAAATTGATATATAAATTACCTGTTCAATTATGTAATTATTCATTATTTTAAATTAATAATATTAAAACAAATTAATATTATTAATTGCTATCATAATCTGTCATTTCACTTTCGGGTAATTTCGTTGAGGCATTGCTACATCTATCATCTATTAAATCTTCTTCATCAACAAAAATATTTTGAAATCGTAATAATTCCTCGTCTGTTGCCCTTCTTTTCAATACCTTATAAAGTTTATGTATCCAAGAATTAGTATGAAAATTATAATTACCTCTACGATATAATCCACCACATCTACATTGTTTTATAACCATATTATTATATTATATTATATTAAATTAGAATATCTTTATTCATCATTTGTAATTTGAAATGCCTGTTCAAAATTGATATGAAACATGTTGTTAATGTCTTTTGAATTCATATTCACGTAGGAAAAAGAATATGGAGCAAAATTAACGGCTTTATGATACATATCTAATAATTGCTGTTTGTCAACAATGGCAGAGTTTTCTTCAATAAAACTCATCAATTCGCTGGCATTTTTCAACCTAAAAATATATAATGAACTGGCATTTAAACGAATGATAGGCGCCAACACATTATATGTCTGTGTTGAACAAATTACGCTTACTGCATCGTGCCTACCTCTTGTAAATAATCCATGTAATAATTTTCTATATCTAGCAAATTTAGGATCGTCGGCATGATCGTCTATAACGATTAATATTGAATGTAGTTTCTTTATCTTTTTAGATTTCATATAATTAACTATTTTCTTCTGTCTTTCAATTACATTTTCTAAATCACTTGGATTATAATTATCAAAATAAATTTGTTCTTTTTCATCATCCACGTGCAATTCATCCCTGATATATTTTTTAACTTCTGTAAAGGCTGGGTCATTATGAACGCTGGGAGAAAATATAAATATTCTTGCAAATGAATTTCTATAAACATTTAAGATAAGGTTCTGAACCAAGACTGTTTTGCCACCTGTCGAACTCGCAACTATAATACTTCTACATGGTAATTTTGGCACATGCTCATATTTAGATTGTTTGAATTCATATTCAGCTATGTTTATTGGCTTTATTATTGGAACATCTGACATAATAAAATAATATTAAAGTTATTTAGAAAATATTTTATATTTATTATTTTATATGAATAGAAGCTATTCAGATTATATTGATATAATAGATGAAGTAGAGAATTTAGAACAAGTTGTTATAACTGATAATAGATGCAAGAAAGTATGCTATTTTGTTTTAGAAATAATTAAGTTTATGATACAATATATCAAAAATAAAAATGTAAATATTAATATAAATGGGAAGAAAGAAAAAGAATAAGACTGAACCAGTTGTTTCTTCAACTGATGAAGAAAAAGAAGAAGTTGTTAAAGAGACATCAGTTATTGAGTTTGCTTGTCCAATGTGTAAAAGAATATTAGAAATGAAAAATGAATTAGAAATACAAAAGAAAGGAAACTGTAAATGTTCGTGTATTCCAGCCAGTTTCAAAATAAGTAGAAATGATAAGAAAATGAATATTGATAAAACTAAAGACAGTATCAACTTAGAAACAGATGTTCATAATATTGCTATACGCTTTGGGAGGGGAGTTACTCCATCCGATAATGGTGATAAGGAAACTCAGGAAACTATTAAACAAATGATGAAAAATTAGTATTTAAAGAGTAGATTTAACATAATTTAAACATTTAGTTTTAAAAGTTTTATTTTATAATATAATATATATATTTACATGGATGAAGGATTAGAAAAGATTGTTAAAAAACTGAACAAGGTTTTAGAACAGAATAAGAATATTTTAGAAATCTTGCAAGAAATGGAAAAGAAGAAACCGCTAACAAACAGTTATCAAAGTAAAGAAGTAGATCGAACCAATGGTGAATATAAAAATAAAAGAAATATTTATTTAAACAAACTTAATAACAAAGAAATTAAAGAACCGAAGGCTTCAACTATGACATTTTATCAAATTGACTATGATGAAGATACAGGGGTTTATTCTTGATTGAAAACATTTTTCTCTGAAATCCGTTTAAAGACATATTGGCATAACTAATATTATGAGTTCTACAGATGATGAAGAAGAAACAGGATGCACAATGGTTTATCCTTGCAGTAAATGCGACGAAGCAAAGCCAAGAAAGGACTTTCACAAAATGTATGACAGAATTAAAATGGAAGAGATATTTTACAAAACAGGTAAGGAATGCAGAGACAAAGTAAAAGCAACAAAAGAGTTAAGGAAGGAACAGAAGAAACGAATACAACCCCTGGAAATACATAGATTAAAGCCTTTGATACCATAGTTTTGCTATACTTACAACATGTAAGATCTTACATGTTGTAATTATAGTGGTAAAAATATTTCTATAAATTATAATTTCTCTGAAAATGTATTTAAAGAAATATTACCTATATATGTTAGCATCAGAATGGTAGTATTTACTGAGATTGAACAAGAGGAAATTATGAATGAATTCTTAAATAAGATCTATACAAATGACATGCTAAACATATTTGATAAACGTGTTGCTGACTGCTATTGTAAGTTAAATGACGAGAGAGTTGAGTTAAGTAAGTTAAACTTGCCAAGTAATATCATCAATAACATGTGTAAATTTAACTATGAAGAATGCGAGGGGTGCAAGTCAGCGAGAAGGAGAAAAATGGCAGTTAAAAACCCCGAAAGAGGAACAGCCATACATGAATATATTTACTTATTCTCTCGCTGTCATAGTTTTCCTGACAAACAAGACTTGAAAGTAGAATTCAAGTTCTCTTTTGACAAGATAAGCATATTAAGAAACATATATAGAGGCATTTACAATAATGATGTTAACAGAATAGCCTATTGTTGCGAAGGAACAAAATTTAATTACAATAATATGATCAGAGACTTTAATAAAGTTGTTAAATACATCTACGACAATGAATATTGTAGAAGGTGTTTTGCACATAACACTAAATTTGTAGAATGTCCAGAATTTAAATTACTTGAATACAGAGATGATGATGATTAAAACCATAGTATAATTATAACATGTAAACATTTATATGTTATAATTATAGTGTAATTTTCCCGTATAAGCCGTGGGGGTGCTTTCCTACATAGGCCTTTCCCATCCGCATTTTGCCATCCATATTTTACTGGGATTGTTTTCAAGATTTGGGTTAACGGTTTTAATTCTCCCTTTTCCATTGGTTAACCATTTTTCGGGGCGAACATAGGGTTCTTTTTTAGACTGTTCGTATTTGTTGGAAATGGGAAAGGGTTGCAGTTTGGATCAAGGGAGAAATTATTGAGATCTTGGGGTTGCGATCTTGGGAATGAAAAAATGTTGGTATGTAGCTTGGATTTTTTTGGTGGGATTTGTTGAGGTGGTATGTAGTTATGATTGTTGTTATTGAATGAGTGTAAGGGTGATGTTGAGATGGGGTAAGAAATGAAGATGGGTATGTGAATATGTGTTTTTTGGTGTTGGATTGGTTGGGTGATTGAATTTGAATGTTGAAAATAGGTTGTTTTAGTGGGTGTATTTGAATTGTGCCCAAAAGTGTAGGGGGGGGTATGGGAAAAAATGCCATCTGACGGACGGGAGAGGCCGGGTCTAACTCAACCCCCCCCCCCCCCACGGCGGTTTTGGTCGGCTGACGATCCGAAGGTGTGGGACAGAGTAGTTTGCTTTTCGATCGCAGACATGGACACGGATGGTGGGAGAGAAGATAAGCAGAGGCTCAACATCCTGACTGACAAAACATTGTGCGGGTAATGGCATTCCTAGCCTTGAGCTAATATGGAACCGCCAGCAAAGATGTGCTGACTGTGCCCAAATTTGGTGTAACTGCGGTAGCCACTCATGGATACGCCTCCACGGATCTCGACCGACTTTACAGTTTGAAGGATGGCACCTAAAGAGCTTGGCTGACACAAGCGCCGACCACTTCTGGGAGCGATGGGGGAAACGCCTGGAAGGCCCTTCCTGGTTTGGTGGCACCGGTGGTTTCTCATGTATTGTTTGTTCGGTGGTTCCCCACTTCCGCTTAGAATCAGAATGAAAGGGAGTTTTGCATGACTGGACATTTTGACTTAGATTGACATTGGGAGGTCACCCCCACCAAGTGTAGCGAGGAATTGGGAAAGTTAAGAAAACCTAGCATGGTTGCTTGGTTTTTTCACTTGCTTGTTGTTTTCTTTTTTCCAGGGACCCCCCAAATGGTGGTGTTCCTTTTGGCTCCCTTCAAACCCAGAAAAAAAGCGGGGTAGCGAACCTGAGAAAAAGGCCGACGGGCGCAACTGAGTGATTCAGATCAGATGATCAGCCTTGGTGGATTTTGGGGGGGGGTTGCAGGGCTTCAATTCCCCAACTACCGGGCTCCAAACCACCCAAGAGAGGCTGAGATGATCCAAGCGCCGTTCGGATTTGCCAGGCCATGGCACCCAGAAAGACGGCCACATTTCGATACCTCGACATCTTCGCACTTGGGGCCTCGATGCCGGAAGAGTGACTCGTCGAGCGAAAAACAATCATGTCCGAAGAGTTTCGGGAAAAATCTGTCGCGGAGAGGTGGTCCCATGGTTTCCCTTTGGATCTCTGCTGCAGCTATGTTACGTTCTGTTCAATCATTTGGACGAAGCTTTGTTTGTTTTGAGCGGGGCAAGATGTGAGGTTAAATAGGTGGGTTCTTCAGCGCTCCGGAAGCTGATCGAGTCTCACGGGATTGCGAGATTGAAAGCCGCAAGAGGGAAATGCACAAAGTCCTAGGTTCAAAAGGAAGCAAGCTCCAGGCAACCCAGAGAAAGAACCGTGCCCCATTCACAATTATCGCCAGCGCCCGCGCAGTTTATGCACTCCCGCCCCCTCACGAATGGGCCCCAAAAGTTGGGGGGGGGAGGGAAACAAGAGGTCCCCCACCCATGTGAGATGTCAAGACGCCGGCTTTCAAAACCATCCCAGGGCCAGCACGAACAGAGGTCATATCTCCCACTCAACGACGGATTGAGCTTGCCCATTTTAGTGGGTGGTTCTACTGCCTGGTCTTCTGGTGGTTGTAGAGGGGCCGTACTTTAGAGCCTCCGGCTCATTCCGCCGACTTTTGCTGCGGTCGCAGGAATGAGTGGTGACATGTTCGATTTGATGTTGCCAGCATTCATGGAAAGGGTGGCCGGAAGTGTTCGGCAAGCTCATATGCCCCACTTCATTTTGCACAATGTGCACATTCCCGTACCAGGTAGATTCGAGCCCACCACTCCCACCCGGCCGCCGGACAGAAGTCCGCGAATAAACCATCCTTGTAGAACAAAAAACAAATGGGTTTTTGGTTCAGGTCAACGGAGCTTCTAATTGGCCGGAAAAGGTACACCCCTTCTAAAATGGTGACCGTTTGTGGGACAAGCACAGACATTTTATCTAGTGAAGTACAAGGAGCTACCTGAGTTCTTGGAAGACCATTTTGGCGGCAGACAAGCAGCTAAGACTTTTGTTTGCCAATCCACTCTTGAAGCGACACCATGCTCATGCGCAACCAGACTTTTCGGATTTTGTGGGAAAGCCGCCACTTACGCCGAGGACCTTATCAGGGCACGGCAGCCAGATTCTTCAACTTTGGACCTGGCAGGCGTTGCTAGGCCAGGGATCTTGCCCAATTCTTCGATTTTTTGGACTTGCTTCTTGCTTCCCCGAACTGACTGCCCTACAACTTAATGGAAGAAGTTCCTTTTGAGGGTCTGGGGCGCAAAAGGAGTTTCGTCTACAAATAGTGGCCTTGTTTGGTTCCATGTCAATCTGCAGGGAGTGCCCCCAAGTTGCTCAAAGTTTGGCTGCTTGGGGTGGCCCATGTTCGCGGTAAGCAGACAGTTTCGACATTATTTTGTTGGGCCAGCTCAGCAAGTAAGAGTCTGTTGCTTGTGAGCTTATGCTAACTACAGCGGGCTTGCCAAGGGTAAAGCCCGCTCACCCACGATCAAGGTTCCTTCAGAATTCTGTAGCCCAGGATGTGCAAAGCCAACCTTTCCACATTTCGGGCGGCTCCTTCCTAGGCGAGGTCTCAGGAGGTTGTTCAGGCAACCCTTAGTTGGTGGCTTGGATTGGTGGGTTTGGGGATTTGACCCTCTTGTTTTGTAGAGGGTCAATAAAAAGCCTCTCCGTCAACCACCAAGCCACCAATCGAAACCACCAGTGGGAAGCCGATCACGGGGTATGCCGTTACTTCAAACTTGTTTGGCTGCCTTCCGTTTGAAAAGCACGGGGATTAGCGCAGTTCGCATCAGGCACTTTTTGCACGTCCCCTCCTACTGGCCAGCTGGTTCGCTTCGAGGGGCCCTTGTGCTGGCGCGCCGCCGTGCTTCGGCGCGCTTTGGAGTCTCTCATGGTGGACCCCTTTTGGTTGGCAACTTTATGGATTCCTATTCTGAATAGCAGCAATGCACGTTCAACCATCATCAGCCATCGCTATTTGGCCCAACGGTGAGGCGATTTTCCTAAGTGTTTGAGGGGGGAAGTTTTGGGAGCTCTGACTGGTAGCTCTGGGCAGGTAACCTGGTTAGGAGCCAAAGCGAAACGAAAGCAAAACGAAAACCGGTAGGTGTCAGTTCCAGCCAGCTACAAGGGTAGTTGGGGTTTCTTTTCGGAGGGCCATATTTTTTTGGATTTTTTTTCGTTTTTTTTTAGGAATTATTTTTGTTTTTCAGGGTCGGTGGCTTTTCGGCTTTTTGGCTTTTGTGGCTTTTACGTGGGTTTTTGTGGCTTTTGTGGCTTTTCATTTCGCATCATCTGCATTCACAGTTCCTCTCTTTTCGCATCCTCTGCATTGCCAGTTCCGCTGCGGCAGGTGGCTTTTTGGCTTTTTGGCTTTTTGGCTTTTTGGCTTTTGGCGGCTTTCTGGCTTTGGCTTTTCGCATCCTGATGCTTTCCCAGTTGGTTTTTGGCCTTGGCTTCCTGCATCATCAGCATCGCAAGTTCCTCTCTGGGCCCCCCGCCACCCCCCTTTCGATTAAAATGCACGCCTAATTGAATCATCACTTTTTCGATCATCATGCGACAGCTACTTTTTAGATTCTTTGCCCCTATTTTTTCGATCATCATGGGGGGGGGTGGCTGCCGTTTTACAGGGATTAGTTTGCCCGTATTTGAATCCTCACTTGTACCATGAGGCCTTGCCGCAGAGGAACTGATGACCCCCCTGCTTTTTTTTATAAATATTTTCTTGGCCCTAATTGAATCATCACTTTTTCAATCATCATGGGGGGGGCTGCCGCCCCCCCCAACCCCCCCGCTTTTTTTTAGACTTTTTGCCCCTGATTGAATCATCACTTTTTCGATCATCATGGGGGGGGCTGCCGCCCCCCCCAACCCCCCCCGCGCCTTTAATTGAATCATCACTTGTTCAATCATCATGGAGGGAATTGCCGCCCACCCCCCCCGCTACGTTTTAGGTGTTTTACAGGGATTAGTTTGCCCGTGTTTGAATCCTCACTTGTACCATGAGGCCTTGCCGCAGAGGAACTGATGACCCCCGGCTGCTTTTTTTTAAATATATTTGTTGGCCCTTTTTGAATCATCACTTCTTCAATCATCATGGGGGGGCTGCCGCCCCCCCCAACCCCCCCGCTATTTGTTGGACTTTTTGCCCCTAATTGAATCATCACTTTTTCGATCATCATGCGACCGCTCCTTTTTAGATTCTTTGCCCTTAATTTTTCGATCCCCGCAATTTTTTTAGACTTTTTGTTTTTGATTGTTTTTTTTTTTTTTTCGATCATCATGGGGGGGCTGCCGCCCCCCAACCCCCCCGCGCCTTTAATTGAAACATCACTTTTTCAATCATCATGGAGGAATTGCCCCCCCCCCTACGTTTTAGGTGTTTTACAGGGATTAGTTTGCCCGTGTTTGAATCCTCACTTGTACCATGAGGCCTTGCCGCAGAGGAACTGATGACCCCCGCTGCTTTTTTAATATTTGTTGTCCCTTTTTGAATCATCACTTCTTCAATCATCATGCGACCGCTCCTTTTTAGATTCTTTGCCCTTAATTTTTCGATCATCATGGGGGGGGGGCTGCCGCCGCCCCCAACCCCCCGCGCAATTTTTTAGACTTTTTCAATCATCATGGGGGGGGCTGCCGTCGTCACTTTTTCAATCATCATGGGGGGGGCTGCCGCCACGTTTTAGGTGTTTTACAGGGATTAGTTTGCCCGTATTTGAATCCTCACTTTTACCATGAGATGCGGGAAGCCAATTTGCTGGTGATGCTGGGGATGTTGGCTGGACATGCGGGGGATGTTGAAAACGATGCTGATGATGTTGACGGACTAGCGTAAAATACGTACATTTCGCGAGAAAATGCTGTAAATTACAGCATTTTAGTAGCCAGGACGGAAAACAAAAAAAAAAACCCAAAATAAAACAAAAAAATATCCCAAATTAAATCTCGACCCTTTCTTTTCGAAGCCTACCAAGCAGACAGGCTAAACATTTGGTAGGGATGGTCACTTTTACTTGGTTCGCAGGGATGGCCACGAACCCCTTAGTTGAAAAGCTAGCCCGCTCATGGGCTGAAACGAGCTCGCAACCTGTCTCAATGGGGTCGCGCCATGTGCCGATGCCGAGTCCACGGACATTGAGACCTGCAAGTCCTACAGCCAGTACCAGGGCACCTCCCTCTGGCAATGTATGAACAGCACCTCGGCACTGCTCTTGGCGTTGGATATTTTTTGTTTTAGTAATATTTAGTAATATTTGGTAATATGGTTTGAGAGGGGTACGCTGTGGGCCCTGGTGTTTACCACATGAGATGGCTGTTTTTGCAGACGTGCAAACAGGTTACTTCAAGGCAAACCAACTGACTCAACACCAATCCGTACCTCAACAACTCCAAACATGTTAAAGAGTATAGCCTTGATGTGATCATATTTGTAGCGTATAGGATAAACTACATTTTGTACATAAAGTTCAGAAAATGGGCAACACAAACTATAAAGCAACGTATAACACAAGGTTATACTATACCATTAATCAATCGAAGTTGAAACTATCCTTTTTTGTTTGATTGAAAAGACATTTCATCATAACACTATATAGGAATTAATCAACACATTATCATATTCTTGTTTTTTGTTCCTGTTTTTTTTTCCGCAAAGATATGATCAACAAAGCTTTCCAAATACTGATACCTAGCGTTGAAAAAAAACTTCTCACTTACTCCATTGTATCATTAAAACTCATAATGGTGCAGGTCTTGCTGGGACAAAAATAGCTCAGAAACTTGATGCAAAAGGGTATATGATAAGATATTTTGTTGATGATGATATATCTTTTCAAAACAAAAGCATAGATGGCTAAATAAAATTTCCCAAAAATGGAATTACATTAACATCATACTATCTTCAACATTTGGCATTTTAGTTATAGCATTGTGAACAGTTTCATCGAATAAAGATTGTGCCACCTCTAGAAGATGTTCTTTAAGTTGTATGTCACAGCTTAAGCCTGTTTCACTTTATGATTTACTTTATAGAGACTCGAAAACTCTTGAGAAAGAATCTAGTCCATACTTTATTAAGGAGAAAAGAGTCCTTCTTACAGGGGCAGAGAGGAGTATTGGCTCTGAAATTGTTAGGGGATGAATTCAGCATGAAGCTAGCCAAATAATTTTACTTGATCATGGTGAATTTAGTTTGTTAAACAAATCTGAAGAATGTTCTCTTTGTAATATAAAAAGTAGTTTATGTCCTGCTGGTGATTTAGAATCATTGCACAATGTTTTTGTGATTACTTTCCAGATGTAGTGTTTCATGCAGCAGCTGACAAACATGTGCCAACTAAACATACTATTGATGTGGCTATTAAAGCTAGTGTTGAATCTGTTTTTCTTATTTCTACAGAGAAGGCAGTTAGACCAACAAATGTTATTGCACAACTCTAGGCCTTTTCTAGATCTAGTAGTTGACATGACATGTGTGAGGATTACCATGATGTAAAGAAAGCCGACCGAAGCCTCGAGAAATCGGAAACAACATTTTGGCAGAGGACATTACTGGTATACCCTGTCATCTCTCCTAGAACTTTGCTTTTTTGTGCCAGCAGTCAGGGCTGTATAGAAAACCGGAAAACAAACCTCGAGAAATCGGGGGAAAACAAACAAACCAAGAAAAAAACCTTTTTGCAGAGGACACTCCTGGTATACCCTGTCATCTCTCCTATAACTTTGTTTTGTTTTGTTCTTTTTTTACCGATTTCTCGAGTTGTTGTTTTTTCTTTTTCGGATTGGGTTTCCAAATTATCAAATCACATGAATTCATGACAAACAGCTTGGGTGCAAAAACCCAGGGCCCACAGCGTACCCTTGTGGAGAGCACTTGCCAAAAGCTGATCTTTTAACTTTTTAGTGTCCTTCTTTTTGTCCATGGTTGTTCAGGTTGCCAAACAATTATCCTTGTCGTTCTAGGTCCTGGCAAGTGTGCCGCAGATTTGGGCAGACTTGAGTTGACCCAGGCGTACTTTGCGAGATGAAGGTCGAGGATGCTGAAACGACCGAAATGACCACCACGTCCCTTCCCTTGGTGCAGGGGCCTCAGAGCCAAGCCAAAGGATAAAAGTCAGTTAACCCTAGGTGCTTTGGTCTGGTTTGGATTCGGATTTGCACCCCTTCTTGTAGAGATGGGAAACCACCCAAGCCACCAATCCAAATTATCAATGAGAGGGAAGTTAGTTGATTTAGGGTAGGACATGCCATGGACCAAGAACTGATCGCTTGGTTTACCCCCCGCTACTTTTGCCCGACAGCAACGTGGCAGCCTTCACCTGTCAAGCGCCCAGAGGAAACTCGGCTATTGGCCCCGAACCTCCACTTCACTCTAAATTGGATTTGCCACCCAATTTCCAGCACAATTCCGGGTGCCTGTGACGAATGTGCATTCATCCGCAACTGGCACCACGAGATGATGCCAAGGTGCCATCTGCTTTGCTCTGCATGGTATCCAACAATGGCTTCCTAACCGAGATTCCTCTCCTGAAAGTTAAGCGAGTTAAGCCCCACAAAGGTTGCTTCGCAAGACTTTCTACCGGCCACTTCGGGAATCAAGAGCTCACTTTGGTGTTGCAATGGGATCCGGTCCTCGAGGATGCAACCGGGAAAGGTGCCGATGCGAAGCATTCCTCGACTAGCGAACAGCTCTAGGAAGAAGAAGGCAGGATAATAGGTGTGCCTACTACGCTACGTGGTTTCACAAAGGTAGCGCGACCTATGGAAACTGTTAAAGTTAAAATCATACCAGCTGATTCTGACCGACCTGAGGTTTGAGCCGGTGGATGGCGGTGAGGACCGAGCCTGCCGAGGAGAGAACGCAGGAGACAACCGGGCAGAGTACTACACGGTCACTTTGCTCAACTTGGCGGTTCCCAGCCGTCCGGTTCCTTAGGATTTTAGTTGGTTCTAGTGTTTTTTTTCCATTTCACCCACAAGTTACAAGCTGAACTTTTAGTGCATCTTTGCACAGCCCAGTCAAAGCTCGTACACTCACTCCCTAAGTTCCTGGACTTCATACTTTGTGGGGAAATGTGTTTCAGTAGTAGAACAAGCAATTACTTCAGGATCCGAGAAGAATAGTGTGGGTTGTTCTTGGTCGCTTCCCTTCTTGCACTTTTTCCAAAAAGATCCAAACAGGGGGCCCCTTTCAACTGGCCGGTTCCAAAAATCTACCCCTTTGCCAGATGGCCAGATGGTGCGTTTTTGGTCCAGTTGCGCGGATTGGGGACCTGGGATGTTCGGAATG
>CAUJNA010000446.1:1157934-1215434 GCA_963377175.1 Effrenium voratum
CACACCTTAAGGGGTATGTTCCAGGATTTGACAACCTTTGATTGAAATGGGTTTGCGTTTTCAGAGTGCCCTTGGCGTTGGCGCATATTTGAGGTCTGTTATTTCGAGACACCCACACAGACACACGTATTTGGCCTAGCACTTGATTTGCGAAGCGGAACTCAGACTCAGCTGCCGGCCGACCTTTGGACCCTTTGAATTCCCCCCAAGAAAAAGATCCCTGAAATGGGAAAGGCGGCTGGAAAGCACATGTCTTGATTTTGTTTGGTCGCAAGTGAGCTGACTGCCCGGTTTTCCAGGCTCGACTTGTCCGTGCTCTTTGAGCCGGTAGATGGGGGAAGCGGACATGCATGCCGCGGCGCCGCTGCTTCGGACAATCGGCCGGAGTATTACTACGTCATCTCAGGCCCGGCAATGTGCGCCGATGCTATCGAGAAGGTTCCTTTCCGAACATGTTCAAGGACCTCCAGTCACGGCGTAGCAAGCAAGCTTGGTTCCTGGCAGTCTATTTTTGGGAATGCGAGCCTTGAATTGACGGAGTCCATGCCGCACATGATCTACGGCCCAGACATGTATCCCAGGGTGGTACTCGTAGTGTCTCCCTGGCAACTGTGGCTGGAGTGCTTATATAGCTTTGGGTACTCATGTGCGGTTGCCTTTGTGGTGTTCTTGCATGGCATGTGGTTTTGCACATGGAGCACTTTGCAGGTATCTACGGGCTGTATGACTGCCAGGATGCCTGCGTGCAGGCAAGAAATATGCGAGCACTCGCGCAGGCAACCTCCGCTCAGTTCCCGCGGAGATTGCTTGAACGGCAGTTGCTCTGGCGATTTCATCAGGGTGTCTTCACTGCCCACGCACATCTCCTCAAGATCGTACTGGACTGTGGTTCGTCATTCTCCGATGCTAAGATGGCTTCCAGTCTCAGACCGCTACCCCGAAACCACTACCCTTCCTGAGTATCGTGGCTGTAAATGCCGTTGAAGTTCCGGAATTGTTCTTGGGGTCAGGGTTGTGGACTTCAGCCGTTGTTTTTCGGGTTTGGAAGTTTTGTTCTGGGTCTTGCGGTTGTCGGGGCACAAGCAACCTCAGGCAAAAACACTGAAGGTGTTTGTACAGTAGGGGCTCCCTATATTTCAGCTTAAGTCGTCAAAAGACACTGACCTCTCATGGGCCAAGAAGGTGATGTTTAAAACCACAGATGCTATCCGCAGGCTGACTGGCAATGCCATGTTTGTTTGACGTTCTGCGGTGGTAATGCAAGTGAGGCACCAAGTTGTTGTTTGGCAAGCCCCTATGGTGGTGGATTCTGTTGCTTGCAGGGCAACATTTGGGTTGAAAAAGAAGCCCCACGCCTTTTCGTTATGTAAGGGCCCGTCCCATAACTTTCTTTACAGGCCCGGAGCACTGCAAACCGATGCTGAGGAAAAAACATTGATTCCCGTCAAGGAAATGAAGACACACATCAGGTCCAATATGTTGTCGCAAACCAACATTGCCAAATCATAATCTTACAGGGCCCACAAACCGATGCCCAACTGATACCCAATTCATTAGCTGCCGAATCCAACCAGCTGCCCTGGAGCTGCTAAATGTAAGCTACATGTACTGAAAAGTTATGATTTTCCGGCCGGACCTGCCAAAGTGTACTTCGTATACTACACTTGTACTGAAAAGTTGCGACTTTCCAGCTGGAGCAGCCAAACTGCACCTGGTGTACCACACTTGCGCTGAAAGTTGCGACGCTCAAGTCGGAGCTGCCAGAGCGCATTCCGTACACTACGCATGTACTGAAAAGTCACGACTTGCGAGCAAGAGCTTCCAAAACACTGCGCGCCGATGCAGGGGAAAAACCGATACTAACCGGTACTGAGGCTATAAGGTCTGTCCACTGTTTTTCCAGCATAAGCCCCGTGTGAGCGGCTCAAACAAATGGAAGGATTGTTCCCTGCAACCCTCTCATGCCCTCCTCTGTTCGCGACTGCAAGAAAGACGAAGTCATCAGAAGGGCAAATACTTACGCAATTGTTTGGAGTGAGCGTAGCTTATGTTGGCCTTATCATGTGTGGGTGTATGTGAGGGTAGTTCTCCTTTTCGAGCTTTTCTGGGGAAACCGAATCGGGCACCACGGGTCCTGTATTGCCACCGACCGATGTCGGCCTTGGAACCATGTCGGCCGAGCGAGCGAGCGCAGGCAGAGACCTGCGTGGGCATCGAGTATAGCACCGGCCGCTGTGAGGTTTGGACTCGCGAGCAAGGAATTCAAGCCAGCATTGCCGCGCGGCTATGAATTCTGATAGGTTGGGAGTGACCGAATCCGGGGTTTGGGAATGAACCGGCTTTGAAGATTCCCTGAAAGGGAACCATAGGTTCCCTAACAAATCATAGGATGGATGGTTTATCGGGGTCATTCCCTCATTTGCTGAGAACCGGCAAGCTTAATCGGGAACGGGAACCACCGCACCAAGCGTTATTGGTGGACATGAATCTCCAGGGATTTTGATGTCCACCAAACATTCTGGGACCCACTAAGATTCATCCATGCCCATGTGAGGGTGGGGATAGGGACTCACCTTTGTTTTTCGCCTGAGTCCCTCCTTTTTGGTGAGTATGCAGAGAAGGTGCTTCTTTGCGGGTCGGCTTTTGGCATGGGGGGCCTTTCCTCGAAGGTCTGGCCAGTGGTCCATATCTCAGTTTTGGAGCGACACTTCGGGATTCACAATTTTCCCCACAAAACCACAGCGGGACTGGCAAGATGTCCGATACAAGGGCAATTAACTAGGAGACTCGCCAATTCTTCTATGTCCTTCACAGGAGCCGCGTATTCTTCCGATGGCCAGCAAGTCTTTCCGTTTCAGGCTCTTGCTGGCTACACCTGCCTCAGCCCCTGGGCTGCATTCGTCCGCGCGGAAACCCGCTGGGGCCAACACGTGTTAAAGTCATCAGATCCAAGCCTAATGGAAAGCAAAGGCAGATGCTGTTGAAACACCATTGGTTGAAACGCATCTAAACACGGGGTTGGCCCAACCCCGACCCGTTCAAAGTCAATGGATGTCAATGGCTGGAACCCTGCCAGGGTTTATGCCAAAATCCAAAAGGACATTCTTCTATGGTGTTTTTAGGTTTCCTTAAGCATATCTGGAGGGGGTAATTTTCAGACATTTCCAGATGTGCCCAAGGCCACAATTCCCTTTCTTTTCGCCATGACATGGTTACATGGCTCAACACATTCGCAAGCATGGTGGTCGTGTGCCCTTCAGATCTTGCTTTTGTGCCTGACTGTCAGGGAGGCAACAATGTGTCAAATGCTGGCCTTCAAGGTGGGCAAGCTCCTAAGAGCTGGTGGCCATTGCATCATTTTGGCGAAAGGACGTCGAAGCTTACTCGCAAGCAAACAAGAGCCGATATTCAGTTCCAACCTGACCGTTATGTGGTTTATGATGCCTTGTTGCTACCATCGCGGAACACACCATTTCAGGGGTACGCCCACGGTATATGCACTGAGGACACCAGAACTTGACTGCAGTCTTCCGGGGCGACTGCTGGTTGCATGTTTTTGGACTTGCGGGGTGGACATTCTTGTTGGCTCCCTTCACCTGAGTCCAACTCTGGTTTGCCCTGCCTTAGTTTGCTTACCCAGGTTATGCTGGGGCAGCCCGCCGGTTGGCGGAGGAATTCGTGCAGAGAGGCCACTTTTTGTCCAAAGCCGGCAAGTGAGGCGTCGCAAATAGTTTCTGTCGGGAGCCGTGCGCCTTGAGCCGCCGCTTCTGCAAAGATTTGGGGACAGGTTGGGGCGGTTTGCCACCAAGAATGAACGATCAGCCGTTGAACGCGCCTTGAAAGGGGAGGTGATCATTGCATCAGTTGGCGAACTACTTTTTTGGCAGAAAACCCCACCCTGAGCCGGAACTTCCACGCTTAGAGCTTGAGCATAGTGTGCGTGGACGGCATGTTGGCCGGGAAGCTGCCGGTGAGCATCCGAGCAACATCCGAGCAACATGCCGGGACCGTTTTGTGCCTGGGAAGCGTTAAAAACGGCCTTCCCACGCTCCCAGGCTTGTATAGTGCGGAGGGTTAGACGGGACATGGAGCTACAGGCCAAATCCATGAGACTCCTGTCTGCGCACTGCAAAGATCGAGCAAAAGCTGGGCAGTTTGCCCATCCGCATGCACCGGTTGCACACTCTCGGTCATTGCCAATCATGACGTTTGCACAAATAATATCGAGCTCACGAAGGGCGTTGCTCAGGATTCAGGTCCCCGGGGTTTCTTCATTCAGTTTGGTGAGAAGTATGAGGAGCATAGAGCGCAGATCATTTGATATTTGAAAGGGCAGCGGCTTGCCACTTTGAGCTTGATTTGCTCTTCCTGCGACCCAAATGCCAGGGGGTTTGCAGTGCCAGCTATAGGGTGCAGCTCGTTTGAATTTAAACACATGTCAGATGGAGCAGACACGAGACCTGATTGCTGACTTGGCAGACCTCAAAATTTGGGGTTGAAGCTTCGAGTTGAGTGGGTCTGGTTTCAAGTTTCTGCTTGACTTGAGTCATGGAATGGTTTAATAGGAGCATCATTTGAGGCTGCCAGCAAAACATTTGTGGATGGGGTTTGGAGGGGGGGGGGTGATACCGCACACCAACGAGCAAAGTTATTGGTAGTGTTTCCTTTTTTGGTTTGGGCGAAATAGTCATCACTTTTCAATACATGTTATGTTGTTTCAGCGGGGCCTAGGGGTTATGTCGTTAAATCTAGCTCCGCTGCTTTCACCCCACATCCTTCCTTGTCACCGGAGCTTGTGGTTCGCATTTGCTCACCAGTTGAGATGGATGAAACCGTATGAATCCCGAGATCAGCCAGCAACCATCTGGTGTGCAGTTAATCTTGTCCAGCCACACGCAAAAATATACAACCGCACAACCACACGAATGCAGGAACACAGATACACAAAAACACAAACACACCAAAGAACACAAACACACAAACACCATCAACTCATGTATCCATTTCTCCATTGCCCGGGCTAGGGCTAGCCACCGCGAATCCGCACTTCACACCGGGGCTCGCAGCCATCCGCAAGCATGGCCAACGCCTCTGCGCCGCCGAGGCTTTTGGATAGGATGGACAAGTCCTGCTGTGGACGGAATCCGTTCGCACCACCTTGAAGAAACCATGGTGGAAACCATGGGTTTGTTGGCATTTACAAGGGTCATTCCAGGGTTTCTTAGGTGGTGCGAAATGGATTTCGTCCACCCACACTATGGTTGTCAGGGGCCGGACTCCCTGAACGTGAACATGGTCCCCAAAAGGAGCTCCTTTTTGGCCCCGAATACACCTTGTTTATTGGTAGCATTTATTGCGGGCCCTTGAGCAACGGAAAAAGGGTGCCGCTGCATTGATCAGAACCTATGGTTGAGCTTTGGCCTTTCTTGCCGACTTGTTTTTTGGGTGGGAGCTTTGAATTTAACGATCATAGGAAGATGCCGGTGATTTCTTTGGTGCATTTTGCTGGGATGTTAGGACTTTAACTTTTTGCCAACTCATGTGCTTTCCATTACCACTAAAAGTTAAACTTTTAGCAGGGGAGCAGAAAGCAACCAAGATTTGTTGGCGTCTCAACCAAAGAACTCTGGCGATTTTCCATGTTTGAGGCCCTCTTGGATGAGGACTTTCCTACGGGTGCCTGGTTCTTCCATGGCCTAGAGGGGGCGGGGTGTTTGGCCAATTTGTTGGGAAAGTGCGGGTTGACAAAAGCCGAAAGCTGGGTGATTGTTTTTTAGTTGTTTATTGAAATCGCTACGCGATCCGCCGACGCCAGTGGGGTGCAAGGGATTTTAAGACCTTTTTCATTTTTTCCTGGAAGTGATGCTGAGGATGCTGGAAAGGCAAGGGATGCAACCACACAATGTACAGGAACAGACCCAATCTTCGCATCCAAAGTTTCAAGACTTTCAGACACGCAAAATTGACCAAACACAGAAAATACCAGAGATGCCGGGAATGCTGGGAATGCAGCCGGCTGGCCACAAAAAAGTCCAAAAGCCAGGATTTTTGTTATTTCCCAAAATCAACCATCAAAAGCAGATACTAGCAACCCCCCTCAAATACCCTTAAAATAGACTTCCAAAAGCAAGATAACGCAGGGGATGTTTCGCAGTAACTTCTCCATACACTTGGGGAATTGCAAAAACACTGATTTTTGGAAATTCAAACAGTTCCTCAACGTATCACTGCACTTGGCCCCACCCAGACCCCTAACAGGCCGATTCCAACATCGCTTGAAACAGCAAAACACCATTAGTATCTGCAAAAAAAAAGGAGACACATTCATGGCAGCAAGGGATGATGCTGGGGATGCAGATCCTGGGCGTCCGGGGGATTAGCACGCAAGCCCCCAAAACGCTGCAAAATTACAGGGTTTTGGACACCCAGCACACCATGCCCAAAAAATGGCAGCCCCAAAAGCCTTCGGCTTTGATAAGAGATCCGCATGAAGACCAAGTTGCGGACTGCCATCTACACGCTCGACTGGCGTCGGCGGATTTATTGATTGATTGATTTATTTGTTTGTTTATTTATTTGTTTTTCCTGGGCACATCCAGTCGGAAGGTTGGCGCGAGATCTTTCGGAAATTGATGCCAACCTTGGAGGCCCTGGGGAACAGCGGAGCTCTCAAGAACAGGCCAACTCACTTCTAGATTCTCCGAAGGGAACGAGTTGCGGAACATGGCAATTTGTTTCTAGCCCAGGCTGTGCCATGATGGATGAGAAAGTAGGCTCTGAAAGCTGCGTCTTTCCCGTAGCACTATCCCGGAATACGTCCCCATGATTCGGACAGCCCCATTGTTGACAGCATACTCGGACTGACGGGATCCAACAGAAACCGCGGAGCACCCGGGGCTGGGTTCTGCACGGGAAGCTGGGTCCGTCATATGGTTGGCTCATCTTTTTTGAGGGCAGCCAACCAAAGGGAAAACCACGTTGGTTGGTTGTTGTTTTTTGGGGTGGGGCCGGGTCCCTTAAGAGAAGGCACACCCTTACATCGCCTGGATCAAATCAAACAGTGCACTGCAGCAGGAGGGGTGGGTACAAGGCCGCCGGGTTTGTGCCAGGAGCTCCTTTGTTATTTGGGGAATTTTGGCCTGTCACCCAACAACTTGGTTCTACATGAGGTAGAAACGCGCAAGTTGTTTTGACCTTTCGGTTTAAGTTTGGGTCAGTTTTAGTGGCAACCCAACTGGCCAGGCGGGTCTTGGATACCGTGCAGCGGGAGAACTTTGCCGACTTGGTGGAGCCTCGTGCAGCAGCCAGACCTCGCCAGCACATTGCAATGATATGATCAGGTCTGATCATTAGAGCGTCCTTCCTACCAGAATGGTTCTTAAGAACCCGTCTGAAGGTTCTGGAAACCCTTCCTGGGCCGGGGGCCCTAGTTGTTTCCGGCAATTGTCAACACATGGTGGCGTGCTCCAATGTTGAGACAGGAATCAACCTTGCGGATTGACAGAATTGTTTCGCTCAAGATGTTTTCCTTCTAACATGCGGCGCCTCTCCATCAACCAAGCAAGGACGAAGATACCTGTCATTGTTCTAGTGATTATTCTAATGCTTGGCTCTAAGGTGGTTTCCACCAATTTAATTGGCCCCAAACCACTAGCCCCAAGGGAACATGGGGTAAACAATGCAAAGAGGAAACGCCTTGATTTCCCTTGGATGGTTTGGGGGTAGTGGACACCATCTTAATTTGATCCCCCGTTCTGTTCGCACCATTGTTCAAAAAGTCGCGCAACCTCCCCCAAGGGGAGTGCAGCTATGGTGCCAGAGGAGGAAGTTGCCCAGAAGTCAGTCAGGTTCCGCGCGTGGGTTCGTGGGCGCAAAGTAGATGGCACCACCTCACGTTGGTTTCATCCTCCCCTCTACGGACCTTGAGGGAATGGTGCCTCCCATTTCTAGCTGGGTGAGGTTGCCCCTCCAGGTTTGCAGGCTCGCAGGTTGCCCCTCCAGGTTTGCGGGCTTTGCAGGCTCGCAGGACAAGCGGCACAAGGAAATCCGACTTGAGCCACAATCCAAACCCGGGTAGATGAAGGTTAGTAAAGAGCAGTCCTTGCGACTGCCTTCTTGAAATCTTTACATGGTTCTGGGTAGACCATTTCAATACTGGGTTTTGATAGTGCACCTTTGCGCTTTCCGGACAAACATGACTTTTTGAGGATGGCAGCTGCTCCGCGGTGTTGCCGGGTCCAGGAAGTGAGATCCTTAATCATTCCTCCTAAATTATTTGCATCCAACACACACACGCATTATACACGTGTAGTTAATGTCAACAAGTGTGAATGGTAATTTGAGCAGCTCAAATTACAATATCTATACGTTTTGTTTCTTAATTTAATGTGTACATGTTTAGCTGCAGTATATTGTTTGCATTTGTTAAAGGATGAGCACCACAACTGAGTGTTAGAACCCTTCAAGCTGTTAAGTTTAAGGTCCCCAATATTTTACCCTCCATATACATCAGCGACAAATGGTAAATGTGAGACCCCCCCTCTCCAACCGCCCTCCCTCTCCTCCCCCCCTTCCCCCCCCCCCCCCCCACAGGTTTTTCGCTTTCCTCAGGAGCCGTCGCGCCGGAGCTTGGTGAAAGTCTTGGAGTTCTCCTTCGAGGGCCAGTCCATCAGCCCCAAGGAGGTGGAGGCGAGCTGAGCGCCAGTCGCTCGAGATCCAAAGGCGACCTTTTGGCTAGACGAGTCAGTTGGCCTTTTGGTAGCTTCACGGGTAAAATTTGCCATGTTTTCGGTTTTGGCGTTTGGTTCTGATGTTTTTTTTTTTGTCCCCGTCGCCTGCCACCAAGACAAGCTTGTTGCCAGCATACCAAAGTTTCGGAAGGTTGAACGGTCCAGTATTTGGGATCCTTTATCGAGCCCCCCAGTGGTGCCCTTTTGCCTGTTCTTTTCTTCGGAGGACATGCCCCTTGAAGATGTTTGCTTGAATGTGGACTTCCAAGAAACGAGGTGCCTCATCTTCCAGGAATACAACAAACAAAGACACACGCCCGAGCTTTGGGGGCACAGGGGCGTCCTGTTGGGGTTCTTGTCGTTGTCGCAACAGCAGAATTCCAGGCGCAGAAGCCGTGCCAGACCTTCATAGATTCACCCACCAAACTGTCCCCCACCATTCCTGAGGAAAGGCTCCTAGTCATACAACCTTCCCAGCGAAGTCGTGAAGAAATTCAAGAACACGGGATTGGAGTTGTGCATAGGCTCCGCTCCACGCTCCCGCGGATTGCAACACACGTCTCCAGCGACTCGACCTTTTGCGGTCGTTGTTTTTCTCGTGGGGCCCGTTAGAACGGATCGGACAGGTCGTTCTCTTTGACATCTACTCATTGGATAGCTTCGCGGCCGCCTGTGCTGCGCGAAGCTTCCTGGGTCAGGGCGTTCATTACGAAGGACGCGGCGCGGAAAGCGCCACGACTTGAGGTGGGCCCTGCGAGCTCCTTGTTTGTGCAGCTTGTGTGTGTTGGTGTGTGTTCCGCTGCCTGCTGGATGAGTGAGGCAAACCCTCCAACGCCCTTTACAGTATCACCTTTCGTTGGTTGGGCATCACCTTTCGTTGGTGGGGCATCACTTTTCCTTGGTTCGGCATCTCGAATCCCTAGCAGCAATTGGCTCCAGTTCTGTCCCAGCACTTGGTAAGACCCACTGGTGTCAAGGCCGAAGTCGACATCGCTGACATGTGGGTTATTCAATATATATATATATATATATGAGGTACCGTCAAAATTGCTTCTGTTGAGTTTAGCATCCGGCGTTTCATTGATATTGTGAACATGCAAAAACCACCATGGCAAACGATTGGGAACTCTCAACAAAAACGACACCCCTGGAAAGCGATGGAAACGCTGGAAAACGATAGGGGACTCTCAAACTAAGCGAAACGGGCAGAAGTAAGTCATTTTGACCGTGCCTCATATTATATATATATATATATATATATATATGTATGCTGATGTGTTCCAAGTGACACCCTTGTTGTAGTTGTGTCCCACTACGGGCTCCAGATTAGGATCTGAGATTCCCTTAGTTTGAAAGAAAGCAACGCCCAGGGGGAAAAAACAAGGAGAAACAAACAAGGACATATGCGGGGATATAGCCAGGCACTGATCTGGGCAGCGACTTTGCAAAGGGTTCCCGAACTGACCCAGGATTCCTTGTGAATATTGTGGTATCTTGCTCCTCGTACTCACTTCCTCAGTTCCTGGACTTTTCTCCGGGGGGCGGGCAGGGGGCAAGACAATTTTGGTAGTAACTAGAAAGTTTGGATTTTGTTTTTGTCAATCCACTCGAGTGATGGTTTGGTCGGGAGCTTCTAATTTCATGTATGCAGGAAGTAATGTTGACCCCCGGATCTAAGTAGAACCCGTCCTGCTATTAGGGGGGTGGTCCCCTCCAAAAGTGAAGGATTCCCTCCAAAAAGGGACACCCCCGTACCAATGAATTATTGTTTGCCAGGGGATGAGGTTGAGGCAGCTGAAAAGGTCAGCTCCTGGACTTTATATTCGTAGGAACGATTTCGTGACACATAACAAGTTCTTTCTTTGTTTGGCTAATCCATGGAAGTCAAACGAGCAAATTTGGCTGTTCGAAATCAATCCTTAAGTGGCTCCCCTTGTAGTGGTGTCCCACTACCGGTCGCGGAGAATTGGATTAGGGTCCCCCCTGCAGCGCTGAACAGGCGGGGCCGGCAGTTGTTGCGCAGGAGTGACGCGAAATGGATACAAAGACATCGTGGACACCAACCTGGAGGGTAAGGTGCCACATAGAACAAGTAACACATGAGGAAGTGTCAAAACAGGAGAACCCCCTTTTTGGGGGCCGAAGTCTTACTTTGTTTAGAATCGGAACCAAAAGCGTACCTAGTGCCATGGTCTTTGGGAAATGGTCGATGGTTCCACTGGAGGTTAGAGAGCCATGAGGATTGCGGCAGCGAGTGCCATGAAGCCCTTGACACGGCTGCCTTCTGCAAATTTCGATGGATCTAGGGCCGAGATTCCCACCAGGAGATTCCTCCAGTGCGGTCGAGGTAATCATTGCTTTCCCACATCCCCATATCCTCATCTTCAAAGCCTGGGGGTGACTCCTGGTGGCGTGTTGCTCAACCCTCGGATATCCTTGAAGCTCCAACCTAAAGAAGTTTGCCCGGCTCCGTCATGGTTGACAGTGGACTTGCTTCGTTCCGATTTGGTCCGTATCCTTCACCTATTCCTATGCTAAGTAGATTGGTGTGGGGCCTTGCGCCTCCCCAACCGGTCACAAGGAGCTGGCCTAATGATGTTTTTGGGGA
The DNA here is from genome assembly GCA_963377175.1 of Effrenium voratum. Lineage (NCBI taxonomy): Eukaryota > Dinophyceae > Suessiales > Symbiodiniaceae > Effrenium > Effrenium voratum. Next base: position 1,169,272 of record CAUJNA010000446.1, read on the forward strand.
TTCCTGGTTTTCGGTTTTGGGAACGTTTGGAGCGATCCATGGTTTTGCGGCTTCGATCACCTCTGAGGTTGTGGCAATGCTCGGGGTGTGCTGGAAGTACATGGAGATGAAGGAGCTGTGTCCTGGCGGAACCCGTTCTCCAACTAAGACATTGAAACCCCACGCAAGAGCCGCCAGAGATCCATTCCAGAGACCCGTTTGGGAAGATACCCAGACACGAAGGACTGCTTCCGATAAATCCGAGCACCCTGGGAGTGGACATGGGGCCGGTTAAAAGAGGCCCCTCCTGTCCACTTCCATGGTGGCAAAGGCGGGGGAACTTCCAGTTGCTTGAATGGCTGCCTTTCTCAGACTAGCACGCAACATGGATATTTGTACTTTACCACCAACCAACGAGCAAATCAGCAAAAATCGGCTGTTTCCAAGCAGCGGCCAGGCAAGCTTATCAGATTATCAATACGCTAAGCTTGTTGATGGGACGGAACATGAATGAGCTGGATGCTTCAAAACCACCGACAGCTCAGTTGCTCAGCTGGGTGTTGTTCAAGGTTGGTCTGAGACATATCCCGTTCTGGTTGACCATGAGGAGGTGGTTAGGGGGGCAGGTTATGTTTATCGCCATTCGCAGGACAGCAGTTCCGTTCTTCTGGACTTTGCATTTCCTCTTTGCAGGGATGTCAGTGCGAGGGCGCGGAAGCAGGAGTCAGGTTGCCTTCGTGGCCGGCTTTGAGCAGAACTCGCCGCAGCACTGGCTCAAGTCAACATTTGGACCGGAGTAGGGCAAGCAAGGTTTCGGCTGCTCGGCGACAACTCAGATACACACATTTGGATACCAAGGCTACCCGCTTGAAAGTGACTATAGTTGCTTGCCATAGTTAGGGGGACTAGCAGGATCATGAGATGCGCTTGAGGGTTGGCTTCTTATGAGCAGAAGTGAAGCCCCTTCGGCCCACACCAAATGGTGAAACAGTGTTTCTTCTCGGGTGACCCCCTGTTTTGCTGGCGCTGTTGCCTTTAAAATAAGGGCAATCTGACGGTGCCGCTGTCACATGACTCATGACTCGGCCCAGGATGCATGCCAGGAGGTGGGAATTGGGCTCTGCAGCAGGTGCGGCAGAGAGCGACAGAGCGCAGACCAAAGCGACAAAGCGATTAGAGCACAGGACCGGCATTGACCTTGGGCGAAAAAAATAACGAGCTCACCTGCGAATGAAACAAGCTCACCAATGATGAAGGTCCTTTACTTGCGGCTTCCGATTTTTTCCAATTGGGAAATTAAAGTAAATTTGCCCTCACGGACTGGCTGTTCAATCCCCGGTCCATGTTGACCAACAGCTGTTGGCTCAAGGGGCAGCAATTAGCAGGTTCAGTGAAGAGACCTATGTCTTTGGGTGCCATGTCAAATGGCACCCGCAAGTCCAAAGAACGATTGAGCGATTGGCGCTTAGGTCTTCCTCCCCCCAAAAAAAAATAATAAAAAAAAGAGAGAAACACACGCGCTCCATAGAAGGTATACATGGGGCATGTTGTATAAGAATTAATTGCAAGGGGCATGTGTTTGTTCGTTTTGTGGGAACTTCACTCCTTTTCAAGCGAGTCTTCATCCAAATAGACCCCCGGCGTGGGCCAGTGACCGGATTGTGTGGATGAAAGATGGGCTTAAGATCGCATTTCACTAGCGGATTCATGTCCAAGGCCCTTTCAAGGCATTTGTTGATGGGTCCTATCCTTGACCTTTGGCCAAAGTGAATTCAATCAAGTGACCGAGGAGTCCCTGAAAATCTCACATTGCATCATGTACCCGGGTCTGTCGGGCAAAGAAGCCTTTCATTCAACTTTAGGAGGACGCACCTTTTGCAAACTGATGAAACGGTTCGCCAAGGACGCCAACAGGGTGTTTTTGTGCAACAAAAACACCCACAAGCAGCCACCACATTTTCCCTTGGAGGTTGAAAATGCATTGCGAACCATTCCGACTTTCCATGGGGAAGGTAGGAAGGTCCTTTTTCGGGCTCGCCCGAGGCTTCTTTTCTGCGTTGAGGGCCTCGGAGAACTCTCCTCCGGCCAGGCCTTGCGTGGAAGCAGCTCCGCAGATGACGAGCTGCTCGGAGCTGAATCGAAGACGAGCGAGCGGGTCCAAAGCCGGTTCCCTTTCTGGCTTCGTCAAGGTAAAAGGCGAATGAACCTGTTTCCAGTTCCTGGCATGTGTCACCAGAGTCGTTTAAATGTTCAAATGCTCGGGGGGACAAGTCAGAAGTGCGTTTGGGAACCCACTGAGCACATGGCCAGACCTAGCTTGCATCTTTTGTCTTCTTTGGTTTTCCTCCATTTCACCTTTCAACCAGCACAAAGTTAACCGGCTGATACCAGCTGTGTTGCCAACCATCGTGATGCGGGAAGCACAAGGTTAACTTTTCGCAGTGGGCTCGGATGCTTTGGGCAGCCCTCTCTCTGGGCATTTTTATTTGTTTGCACTTCGCACTTCTGATGCCGTGAGGATGTTCGTATCGCTCCTGGCTCCCTGGCTGCAACGATCCGCGGATTCGCGAAGTGCTTCTCAGCCGGCCGCGAAAGCCGAGCGGCTTTGTTCTGCTCGGGAAGCTGTACCGTTGTCATGTTGTGCGGGCTTTTTGTTTCACGAAATCCCCAAAATATCCTGTTTGACAAGCTGGTGAAAATTTGTCATCTGAAAGCTCGAAAGGCGGCCCATGCTATGCATCGAACGAGGGCGTGCATAGCTCAGCACTCCGAAAGTGGTTCATATGTGGTTCATGTCTAAATGATCAGGCCTTCGTGGCAATTTGGTTGGATCTTTAAACTTTAACTTCAAAACGTTGAGCCTTTCAGCGGTCAACGGCAACCAAATTAACCCTTTGAGGCGGCGCGGCTTGTTCTTCTAGGAAACGGTTTGGATGCGTTTTCTGTGGTTTCCCCATGTTGTTTGGCTAGTTGTTCTTCTTTTAATACTCTTTTAGTACTCTTTTGCTATCCTACCATGGTGGATCCACAAAAGCCGCATCCAAACCGTTTCCTAGAGTTCTTGGGCATATCCAGGGGTCCATGACTTTGCGTCTTGAAACATAGGGGACCCCCTCCCCGTCCCTTGTGGGGACTCCAGTGGTCCTTTCACAAGAAGTCGCGCCCCTATTCCCAGGTTCCGTGCTTGTTTGAACAAAAAGGTAAGTTACCCAGATCCAGGCTTTGGAGCGCCGTCCATCCATATTCACCCATCCAACCAAGCAACCATGCTACAAACCAATTTACCAACCAATCAATCATTGCATCCATCCAACCCGGACCCAATGAACATTGTATTTGCGATGTTGTCACAGAGATGGCCCCCTGCTGCCTTTTAAAGCCGGTTACCAAAAAGAGAACTTGTTTGACAACCCCCCATTCGGGTTTTGCAAAGGCCACAGGGGACCTCCATGCATGTCCCTCCGAAAACGAGGAACCGAGAGCTGGGTATGGGTCAAAATTAAACCAAAAATTGGACCGCACATTTTTCTCCTTGGTTCCATTTACCAGGGCAAGCCATTTTGGGGTTAGCCCATTTTTGCCCCACAGCCAGCTCTCGAAGCATAGGAGCGCGTGCGGGAAGAGCACGAGCTCCAAGTGAACTCGTTATGCTCGACCATCGCGGAGCTGCAGAAGAAGCTCCACAACGCCGGCCCGGGGCCCAGACGAAGGCGAAGCGCTGATGGTCCCGAAAGCGGATGCCTTTGAGGTTTTGGAATTGTTCTAGTGCTGGTCAATGCGTATTTATGCGTCAACACATGTGGTAACCCTCCCCCCCCAAGAAAAAGCGGCGTTCTTTGTAGCTGCGCCTTAAACCCAAAGCGGACAGAATGAACGTCCTAGGCCGAACAAGTTAACAAGTGTCCCTGTCAGCTTGGCACACGTCCCCTCCCTTAAACCGCGGCCGCTGGTGTGGCCAGTCGTTTTGCAATTGAAGCACCCTTTGAGCAATCCCCTCGTAGTTTCCTCGGGGATCCATTGCCAGAACACTTCTTGACACACTGAGGACCAGCAAGTATGGGTTGGTTTCAACCTGGGGGGGACCCCTTGCCCACTTTCCAGTGTGGACAGCGTTCACCTTTTCAGCTTCGCCGACGTGTTTGCCCAAGACCTTGGGCTGGCAATGAACCAACGGATTCCCAAGGAAACTTCCTCACTCCCAGAGTTCATCGACTTTACACTTTTTGGGAAGACCATTCTGGTGGCAAATAAAGAATTCGGACTTTTTCGGGCCAGCCCAATCGATCAGAAGTGAGAAACCATGATTCTAGGGGTACCTTCCCCATTCTTTCCAGGGATCCTTCTTTTCAGGAAACCATCCAAAAAAGCCAGCTTGGAAACAGATCCGGTTTTTGAAAAGAACCATGCTTGAATAGAATAGCTTGCCTGGTTTACCTGGTGGTTTAATCATCTACCAGGGAAACCCATCTATTTCCCCAAGACAAAGGACACCTCTGTGTCTTCGTTGCTGTGCTGAGGCCCCATCCAGGTGCAGGTGATCCGCGAGGAGAAGGGCCACGAGGACTCCGAGGGCGGTGCGTCGAGTCGAGGCTGAAACGACGCGGAGATTTCCCCGGTTGGGTTTAAAGGGAATCGATCACTGGAAACAGGTGTATTTTTATTTTTTTCAGGGGTCTTAAGGAAATGGAGGTGAAAGGGCCACATGGCTGCGGTTGTCAAAACCGTTGTGGGATCCCATTTTGGTCGGTAGGTCAATTCACCACCCGTTTGAGTCTATTTTAGTGGGGATTGGGATGTTCACTGGGGATGGCCACATGGATGTTGTTTGAAAGGGCAACCACATGGATGTGGCTTCTTGGTGGCTCCCAGCCATCCGGTTCCTTAGCCTTTTGGCTTACTAGGGTTTAGTGGGGGATTTCCATAAGCTTTTGGCAGGGGATCTGAGGGCAGCCCAGGTTTAAATGTTAAACACGGGGTGGGCCCGAAGGGCGCATTGTTCGGGGTGTTACCGATCCCCGGCTTTCTGTTGAAGTGGAGGGTGGGAGGTGATCGAGTTTCTAGGCTTCTCCAGGTCCGTCTTGCATGTGCATTTTCTTAGGGCCCTGCATGTGGGCCATACAGCATGACGTATTTCTGTTGTGCATCCCGCAACGGCTTATCAGTATACCACGGAAAAAAGGACCGATTTCCTGAAAGGACACCCCCAACCCACCACTCCAAACCACAAATTCAGGGTTCCCACGCCTTTTTTGTGGGCTTTAAAGGGAAGACACACGGAGCCCCTCACCCTGTGGGTGAAAATCCGTGGGCTCAGCGGGAGGACTCCAACGGCTTCGGGGAGGAGAATGAGAGTGGCGAGAACGGAGAGAGCAAGGACCGAGCTCCCGGCAACGCGCCGGGCGATTTCTTCGGCGAGTCGGTTGGTTGGGCACCCGTTTTGGGGTCTAAAGAAGTGATAGACCCCATGCCTGCCTGAAAACCCCTAGGCCTGCTCCGAACCGAACGCAACTTGTGGTTTTGCTTTCACCAGGCTTTTGGACGACAGAGGCCTCAGATTCCATCTGAGGTGATGGTGCCAGGTGAGCCCAAGCCATGCATTTGTTGGGTCTCCCTCACACGCTGATGCATCAACAGGTTCCCGGTTTGATTGATCTAGCGACAACACAGCCAGGTGCCTTTGTATTGTTGCATTTTGTTGTCATGGCCACTGGGACTGTCATGTTTAACATATTGCCCATCAACCAGCAGGTTCATTCAAGTGGCTTCGTAGCCCTGGCACCTGGTGAAAGATGATCCAAGGATTCCTGTCTCGAAGGCGCGAATCCGCCGGAGAAAGGGGGCGTCCTTATTTGGAGAACTCACTTCCTGAGCTCCTGGACTTGATTTGTGGGAAGACCATGTCACTAGTAAATAGAAAGCTTGGATCTTGCATTCAATCGAGTGAGACATACTCAAGCGGGGGTGGCTTGTGAGAGGTAATTACTTTGCACAAACTCAGGACCCCAAATCGACATGCCTGGTATTCTCTTCAAAGCACCGGGAAGACCCACGCCCCGACCGATGCAGGAGCCCAGATCGCCAAGCGGGAGCGGCTCGCCCAAGCTGATGCGGCAACAAACCAAGCAGACGGGCTCGCAGCAGCTTGGCATCTTTCGAGGAGGCGGCTTTGGTAATTCTCTGAACTGCGCTGGGTGTACATGTTTGTATATATAAATAAAAATATAACCTTGGGATCATTTTGTTTAGGTATTATTTTATTTTAAAGTGGAAAGCCAATGCTGAATTTTGGAACTGTATACTTGTTGACTAACCTCCCTCAATTCACTGCACTAGACGACTTGAGGTTCAGACAACTGCCTGGCAATGATCTATGCGAAAGTAATCAATGTCTAGGCAGTGCAGCGCAGCCTTTGTTGTTTTGCCGTTTCTGCTGGTAAAGCCGTGTAATTACTGTGCTTGAAGCGAGATACAAGGGGCGCCAGGCTGAGCATCCTTATTTTACCGTAGCCCGCTTCCGAGGTTTGCCCACCTTGGCATCCAGACCAACAACACATATTCAGCGCAGGACCAGGTTGGCTTCTACAAGAGGTTCTGCCGCTTTGTGCCCCTTGGCCTTTGGCCCGCCGGCTTCTCACGAGTTTGATTTGAAAATCCAACTTTACATCAAAGTGTTCGCCATGCGCACCTTTTGAGCCTGTGGTTAAAAGTCAGGCACTGGTTCATTTTGCTTTGTGTGTCGCCATTGTGAATTCATGGGAGTTGAAGCGGTTGTCCTTTCAGTCCCTTCTTCCTAATGATGAAGCTCCCCCTTGTTTCCAGAATCGCAACAAACATCAGGACCGAGAATGCTGAATTAAACTAGCTAATTTGAACCCAATTTTAAAACCGGGACCCCCTTATCATGCCCAACTCCAATCGTATTAGGGTGCCTTTCAGCACCAACACAAAACCATGACCAACCAATGCACAATGCTGATTTTCGCTGTTGAAATTCCTTACTCGGAATTTGCCGTTTTGAGCGATCTGGACGAACGCCGAGGCGGACCGAATTGGACAGACCAGAACTCGGGCCCGCTAAAAGCAGCATTGTTTCGCCTGAGAAAATATGTGTTGTTATTCGGGGGATCCTTGCTTGGCTTATTAGGGGGAAGGGAGTGCCAGAACTCGAGCACATGAATAGATGCCCGCCGGACCTTGTTTACCGACACGGAAGCCTCGTGCGACGTGGGATGAAAGCAGGTTGCTCCGCCGAGGCAGGGGGCTATGTTCGAGACATTCTTTGCGGGCCTCATCGCAGCTCAGAAGCACGGTGCTGCATGCGGGATGTGTGATTTTGGCCTTGAAAGAATGTCCAGACACAACAAACCTTTGCCGTTTTGCCAAATTTTGGGTTGCTTTGTGTCCCGTTGGACCGGCAAAGAGCCAACTTTGCACGAGCTCAACCATGATGAGGGTCCTTTGCATTGCAGGTTTCTCGTGGATTCTCGTGGGTGTCTTTTTGCGGACTGGTGAGCAGGCCTGTTTGAGTCCCTAGTGACCCTGTTTTACAAGTGTGGTGGTTGATCTAATTTTCCATCACCCATGGGGCCATTGAACATGGTCAACCCCAAAACGAGGTCGAGTTAGCAGTCGGGCGGGGGGTCCAGAAAGACCAGGTGTTCAATGCGCTCGTGATGGCGGCCGACGTCCAATGTTCAGGCCTGACTGAAAGTTGCTGAGGCTGATCTTTTTGGGCGAGCCTTGCTTACAACGGAGCCAGCAGGACAGCAAGCAGTTGACTCCCCCTTGCTTGCTTCAAAGCAGAGCCAAAGGAAAATATACCCAATGGAAGTGCTAGCATGTTATTGTGCATTGAATGGATTTGAGAGTCAAAGGGCCAGCAAACACATGCGTCACTGCCACGACCACGATCAGTGGTATGTAAAACATGCAAAGTAAGAAGGGTTCTGTGCATCCTTGCTGGGGCACCTCCAAGATCCCCAAGGGCCCAAGGCGCAACTTGCAGCTCAAACTTGCTTGGGGCACAGCGCCTGGCTCCTCCCCTCGCGTGCTGGAACCACCCCTGGCCCACTGGCCCTACGGCATGTCCGATTTGTTTCTTTTCTCTTTTTGCAGCTTGTGGCATGACACCCGGGGGAAGTTGACTCTTCATGGAAGATGTGTGGCTATGGCTATGGCTATATCCATTTTCGGGCGATGCACTCGACCACATACGTGTTTGCCTTGAACCAATGTTTGGCTAGCACAAAGGGAAAACAAGCAGGTTGCGAGATCCAAGGCCGCCAAATTTATTCTCAACAGCGCTTATGCGAGAGGGCCTTTGGTAGCCTTCCTTTTTTGGTGCCCCATCTCCCCCTGAGTTATGCGGGCGTGTACCAGATGGACCCTTCCCATTACCCTTCGGGCAAATGCTGAGGGATCTAGCCACGTTCTTCAAGGGGTTCAGCCGTTGTTCAGCCCATTCTCATTTCTCATAGCATCCCCTCAAACCCTCCCCCCCCCCCTCATGCCAGTATTTTCCTATTGAGGCCTTATTGATTAAGGTATTTGGAGGAACTCAAGGAGGCCGGGGGTTAGGATATTTGCCTATGTGACCGCTCACAGGTTCGAGTCGGTAAAACGGTTGCGACGCGTGACGGTCCTTTACTTCTCAAGTTTTCGGAAAGTGATAGGTCGAGAGAGGTTTGGGTTAAACATAGGGGTGAGATTTCGTCACAACGAGCCGAACTCGAGCTTCCACGTCGAACTGGATTTTAAGCAGGAATTCCTTTAACTCGCAATTCACAATTCCACTGGATGGGCCTTGCCCAAAGCACAAGCCAAGCAAGCTTGAGAAAACCAACAAAGCAAGCCAGAACAGCAGCCAAATATTATGCCAGGACTCTTGGCACAGTGAGTGGCTGCCTCTTGAAAAAGTGTCTGAGTTTTCTTTTACTTTCTTTTTTTGCTCCGGAGGCTTTGGCTGGGAGCTTTTGAGGTTTGTGGCGGGTGTCCGCCCGCTGAGGGTCTTGGCCGGGTGACCGCAAGTTGAAAATCCTTAGGTTTGGACCTGTAGAATGACGGAACCGTTCCCCAGGCGCAATCTTTGACCCCCCCGCCCAATTTGGCATCAACCCTTTGGATTCGCTTCTGAATTTCGGCTGTGCGGGTCTCACACCGGGTTTCCTCCATTTCCCTTTCTTAGCTCCAAAAGTGGTCTTCGATCGTTTCAAGGGACACTTTTGGTAAATGGATCAACTTTTGATGCGCGGAACTCGATCCCTTGCTGTGCCCCGGGCCTAACCCAGCAGTTCTTTCCACGCGCGAGGCGTGGACATCGGCGCGGAGCTGGGCTATGCGGCGTACCAGCCCATCTCCGTTTCCATGCCCTGGGTGGAGACCGTCTTTACGGTGCTGGAGCCTTGGGCGTTTTGAAAACGCCAAACGTGTGGGACCACATAGGCGACAAAAACACCACGCTTACACGCACCCCAGTTGTTTCGAAGCTGTGCAAGTTCTGGGTGAAAAGGGAACCCCAGGTTCTGTGAGCCAAGGGAGCCTCCTGTAGGAAGTCATGGTTGAGGCAAAGGGTAGGATCTGCGCAAGTCTAATCGATAAAGTTACCGAGATGGGAATCCCGCGTCGCGAGGCGTGCTTATGGCCCAAAGCCCCATGGACGAATTCACGGGGACAAAACAAAAGAGCGAAGGACACGAGGTCAGAACCAAACCATCACGTGTCTTGAAACACCCCCTGTTTAGCCAGGAATTGGCCTGAGTTCACCCGCTTCGAAGCTATTGTTGTGCAGCCTGAGTATTCAGAACAAGCGGCTGATTTCCAATGATGCGACATGAAGCGACGCTGTTACACTGCACCATGCCTGGGCGTCCTCAATTTGCGCGTGTCGCAAGTAGCGGCCCCGTCCACATTGCTGGACAGAGCTCCGACCGCTCAAGTGCCCCCAAAGCGACCGGGCCGGAGGTGGTCCTTATGCATCTTTTTCACTTGTTAGTCAATGCCTCGCGATAGATGCCTTCATGATGGCTACGATTGGGTGCTATGATTGGGTGCTGACAGCATTAAGTAGCCATACAAGGAGACCACAAGGCTCCTGGCTTTTTTTGACGTCAACAAGCAGCGCATTCTGCCCCTCCCTCCCACCACAATCCAGACCTCTCCAGCCTCCCCGCCCTCTTTGGTTTTGACGATGTATGAGGACCGGCCTTGAAGGGTTGAGTATAGAGGATAAGCTTGACATGCTGTTTGTTTAAATTTAAAACACAGCAAGCCACAGTAAGAGATGTTGTGTTTGTGATACCTGGGCCCATGAAAGGAGCTAGCATTGGAAGTGTATTGGCGCTCGCTTTTGCAGATGGAAGCCAGCTTTCTTTTTGGAGTGAAAAGGGGAGCCTTTGCTTTGGGCCAGTCAGCCCTGAAATTGGGTTTTCTAAGATCCAGTAAGGTTGCAAGTCGTAATTGTCTGGTGAATCCGGCTTAAATAAGGACAGTGAACCTAAATCCAACCCAAAGCCTGGTAAATTGCATACAGGGTTCCCTTGCCCAACAAGAGGTACCTTCAATAAAGACGCACCCATTTGGACGTCCACCTTACCGGGAAGTTGACAGCGCAGCCGAACTCAAAAGTTCCAGAGAGACTTCAAACTTGCAAACTTCGGTTGAACTGTCCAGCAGAAAGCAGTTTCGTCAATTACAATTGGGGGGCTCACTAGAATTCAATCAACCAGTTGACTTGCAAATGTTCCCATGTGCTCTTGGGGCAACCGTATGTTGACCGTGGTTCACGTGTTTTGGTTGTTTGGAGGTTGGCATGCAACCTCGGATTTGACAGCTGTCAGCTGGTTTCACTCCGTGCCCCTAGTGGCTTTGCAAAAGATCCCTTGTAAACTGGGACGGACAACGCACGTATGGGCAGGTTGTATCTACTTGTGCGTGTGGGGTGTGCGGAGAGTCGTGACAGCTTTTCGGACAGGGAAACCCAGATGCTAACCGCGCAATGTTGAACCAGAAAACGCCCAAGTGGTGGATCTCCTTTCTTTTGAAACCTCTTTTCGAGGTCACCTTTGCTGTGCGTCTTGGCTTCCTGTGCCTCAAACATGAGGGATCCCCCGTTAAAGTCGAAGACCCCCTATTGATCCTGGGCCAACACCAACAAGACCAGTCAAAAGCTACGCGTGCCTTACGCCACAAGGTGCTTCGGCTAATTTACTAACCTGCCAGGCACTGGCGGATTTGAAAACCGGCATGTGTTACGTCTTGTCTGCCCCATGGAGAATTCAACGTTCTGCCCCATAGAGAATTCAACGTGTGTGTGTGTGTGTGTGTGTGTGTGTGTGTCTGTGTCTGTGTCTGTGTCTGTGCCTGTGCCTGTGCCTGTGTCTGTGTCTGTGTCTGTGTCTGTGTCTGGGTGGGTGGGTGGGTGGGTGGGTGGGTGGGTGCGTGGGTGCGTGGGTGCGTGGGTGCGTGGGTGCGAAAGTTTGGTCAGGGGGCACAGTTTGTGCATCAGCCAATGGCTTCTTCCAATAGAATATGATTGGACTTAAGCAACTGGAGAGTATGATGTGAAGTTTGGAGACGCAACTTACCTTTGGAACGGACTTTTTGCCCTCAGCTTCCATATCCCGTGCCGGCTGTCTCAGGAATTTGTCTTCGGAGTGGTGCCTTTGCTGTAAGATGCTTGGGATCCAGAGGTCTGGTGGGACGAAGCCTGGAATGTTGATTCCCCTGTGAATACCAACAATGGTTTCCGTGGTTTCAAAGCGGTGCAGGATTTCGTCCATCCACAGTATGTCTAGAAAAGGCTCAGGAAATCTTTTACCATGACTCTTTGCTTCTTTTGACCTGCAGCTATTTTGCAGAATGAGCCAGTCTACCTTCTCATCAACATGGGAAGTTCACTGGCGCACTGTGTCTTTTGCGGGTACTCATGTTGGGTGGTTTTTAAGGGCGTCTCCAACAACCCGGCATGGTTTCACGGCTTGTCGGCCCGTGCGGTTTCCCGTTTGGGTGTCCATTGCATTGTTTTCGTTGTTCATCGGCAGAGGGCCTAAGTCTGAGTCTGAGTCAACTAAAAAGGTACGGTTTAAAGACACCACCTCAAAGGCAATTTGGACAACTGTTGGGATTTTTGGTTTTGTGGAGGCGCCGCATTTTCTGAGGTCGCATTGAACGGGAAGTCTCCGGTTTGGGGACAGGCCGCCTACATCCGAAGGGATCAATCTCAGCCAGGTCCCCTCTCTGCTCGCATTACAGCGAGAGAGACTCACATCCTGAAATTCGTTGAAGTGCTGCTATAGCCGGACAGCTATGGAAATCCGATTCTTGCGTGCGAGGTCCCTTTCGGATTTGTGAACTATAGTAATAAATCATAGTAGTTTGCCAAGATCCAACATCTGGCATGAGGGAAGTTCACTTTATTCAGTGCCGAACTCTTGAGGCATGGGAGAAGAAGAGCACGACTTATGCAGGGAGGCTGACCTTTCAAAACAATTGAAGTGTAGCTCAGAAAACCTCTGCTGTTGCACAGGGAAAATGCAAAGCCTGACAAGCAACTACGACGACGAAGCTGGGATTTCCTCGGATTTGCTCGGGGAGCGATGCGTACTTCAGGCATTTACTTTGGAGATCGTGCTGAAGATCCTGGCGTTTCGCATCGATTTTGTGAAAGACGTCTGGAATTGGTTTGATACCTTCCTTGCAACCTGGCATTGACTGCCCCAGCATTTGCACAGTCAGCATAGCTTTCACACGAGCTGCGATCGAGTCTATGATCGGATTGGGAGGGCATACGGGACTCACAAAGACCAAGGGACCACTTAGACACTACTTTGCCCAATCACGAGATGTGTCCCAAAGTGGCTCCATGTCTTGAAACGCGCGGTTTTTGCATGGCATGTAGTGTGTGCGAGTGTTTCCGTGAGGTCGCCTGTTGGTACATCGACACCGTTGGGCAAGACCTTCTTCCGGTGAACACCACCCTTCTGCGCTTGCTCCGCTTAATGCGGCTGCTCCGCCTCTTGAGGCGCCTCAACTGAACCCCCCGAAGCCTTTCCCCACAGATTTTTGTTGGGACCCTTCGGGTGGAATTTCCGCTTTATCCGAGGCCACATCCAGAGCGGTTGCCCAAAGAGAAAGCAGTTGCTTCGTTCGGAAGTCACCTTTCAAGCTCAGCGGGGCATGCAGGGAACCTTTTTCTCGCTACTTCGAGCTTTTTGAGCGAAGGGGCCAAACAAAACAGTTCAATTGTGGAGCTCCCAGCGCTTGGCGGAGACACCTTTCTTCCGAGGTCATGAAGATTGCTTTCCTAGGAACCTTGTGTTGCGTAGATGCACTATTTATCTATTGTGTGCCCAGACTGTTTGGAATGCAGTTGGCCGTTTTGGTCGCTTTGGGGTCATAGTTCTTGATAGTAGTTTTTGTTTTTCAGGGATCATAGCAACGCAGGCTGATACATGTTCCGATTGTCGGAGCCAACAGCAAAGCATAGTCACTTGGCGCCGCTTGCACCTTGCCCGTGGGCAATTGGCAGCCAAGGCTGGTGAGATTGATCAAGACATTCGACGCTCGCCATGCATTTGCAGCACCTTTGGCGTGTGTCCGCTTCCACCCACGCGGGTCGTCAGAATTGCGCTGCGTCAGTGCCTACAAATGAGCCCACAATGTTTATGGTTGCTGCAGCTTTTTGCTTTTCACACCTTCAAGTCTTGTTTCAGTCGTCGTATTCCCCAACTCAGTCCCTGAGTTGCTGGACTTTAGAGTCACTTGTTGGGAAGAATTTGGGAGCTTTTTCTTGGCCCATCCACTCCATAAGCGAGCCAAAAGTGACCCCGCGTCACCAAAGTCAGCTCGAGATCTCCGAGGATTCGCTGTACTTGATGACCACTGCCTTAAAGGGGAGTGCCCTGATCTTGACCTGGGCCTGTGCCTGGGCTGCAAGTACCGGAACAAAGATCCCAAGGCGGGGCGGGACTGCTGGCTACGTTATGTTGCGACACCGGCCCGGTTTTATGGGATGGGTCCAAAGCTATTGTAGGTGTCAACGCCTACGGAGTGCTACATAGCCAGGTTGCTATTTCCGAAGGAAGAAACGGAGAACTGCTTTGGTGGCTCCCATGGCTTTTGAGCTTCGTCGGGTTTAGTGGGGGCTGTCCATTTAACCCACAAAAAGTTCAACAGCTCGCAGGGGATCAAAAAACGGAACTCCAGACCCCTGCACTCAGCACCCAGAGTAACGATCCGCGGCACATACCCGGCTGAGGTGTGCTCCTCATGGTCCTGCAGGCAGACGTTGCAGTGCTTACCAGGTTTTTTCTTTGGAGCAAACCAAGGCTGCTCTTGGATTCACAGAAAAGGCAGAAGGTTCACCGCAGGGAGTCTTTTGGCGGAAGTTCTGACTTGGACAGAAATAAATGGGTCAGAGGCCCGGGCGCTGCGAGAGGGGTCGAACCCGAGAGCATCGGAGCCGAGTGAGTTTGGTCGACCAGCTGAAAGCTGGGGATTTGGTGGAGCAGCTAGGGGCTGGTTTTGGGCAGCTTTCAGGGAGGGTTCAAAGGGAGGGTTCAAAAGGAACCTCCGGGGCTGTTGAGGAAATCATGGCAAGATCCAGACCAAAAAGCGACCTGTTTCACGTATTCCTTCTTCTCTACGGACTCTTGCAGAGGGTAAATCACAGAATAAGGCTGCCTCACTGCCTTCTGGGGGCTGGCAATACGCTATGTTTTTGTTTTTTTTCCGCTCTTAGTTTTAAAGGGAATCGGATAATCTATCACTACAAGAAGTAGTTGTCCAGATTACTCAAGCAAATGCAGGCGGAGGGTTGGGCAACTCTCTGTTTCCAACAGCCTTAGCCAACCCTCCCAGAGCTCTGAAGGAAAGTGGGCACCAGAGGAATCTCATGCACCACGAGTGCAGACCAATTTGCATTTGGTAGCAGGTGTCCGAAATGACAAAACCACAATTCATGGTTCCGCATTGCGAAACCAGAAATTCATGCGAGGGTTGGGCAGCCCCGTTCAGCCTTTAGTGTCTCCTTTGTTTTTCCGCACACCCATCCGTGTCCACTCAGGGTAAGGTTCTTAGAGGTGCTTCCCGCCGCGGAGCGTCCAACGCGTAGCTGACTTGGCCGATTTTGCTGCTTGAAGATATCCGTTTTGCATGTTCCACAAACAGCGGGGCTCTAAGAGCGTTGGTTTCGTTTCAAAGGCTTGGTTGATCATTTGGACCCTATTGCCACGTTTTGCAAAGGGTGAAGGACCTTGTCGAAGCGTTTCTGCGGGTCACTATGGTAGTGGCCTGAGCCTTCCAGGGCGCCCTGGAAAAACGACTGCACAAATGATCAACGTTTGGATGGGTTCTTTGTGAGCCACGCAAGGGTCAACCACTAGACAGTTTCCGCAGGGATCTTTGTGGCCAGGTCCTCATTTCCCTTCTCTTGAATCAGGTTCTGCAACTGAGCTGCACGTGGCGAGCCCGCTCAAAACACCCTCCGTGCTTGCGGGTTGGCATGGGATGGTCATCAACATCTTGGGCGTTGGATAAGCAATGCCCCATGAGCCACAGGAGCTTTGACCGTGACACAACTCTGGGCACGGGTCAAGAGAGGATCCCTTCGCGGCACTTTGGGATGTCAAGAGAAAACTATTTGAATAACCTCCGACCAACTTGGAACCTGAGAATGTAGCTGGTAGATATATATATATATATATATATATATATATATGTTTTTTGGCATGTGGGGGGTTGCCTTTCCGGTCTGGTTGTACGGGGACGCCAAAGGGAAAACAATCAGTTTAAAAAAGCGCCAGACCATGTCCTCCTTTTAGCATTCGCTTTATATTTTAGTTGCATGATGAGTACCGCGTCACTTTATGTGTGTGTGAGCATTTTGCTTGCACAGTCGCCTGCATTCTAGGAAGCCACCGTCTTAAAGTGGAAATAATGGGAAGAATAGCCACAACCAACACGTGTCAGGTGTAGGCCATGGAGTGTCCTTAGACGGATGCATTTGCATGTGGTCAGCCGATCGCTCAGGTACGACGCGTACTTGCCCAAATCTGACTTCTCAATCAGCGATCGCTTGGCAGCTTTGCTGCCAGAGTTGCTTCAGCCCAGGGAGAGAGGGGCTAGACGTGTCACAATCTGCGATGAAAAGGGTTGGCAATTTGTGTGAGTGCTCCGCAGACCATCCAGCCATCCCTCAAAGAACCCAAGGCTTAGGCGCATTGCACCCCTGGGCCAATAAGGCCTTAACAGTTGGGGCCTTTTGTGGTGGTACGGTCCCGTGCCTTCTTACTTTCAGGTTATTTGGCAAGGTAAGTCCACGGCCAAGTGCGGTCCCGGCCCTGAACACTGTAAGACTCCGCAAGAGGCTGGGAGAAATCAGGACCTATGGAGCTATGAGTCATTTATTGTGGAATCCAACAGTGCCATCGAGGCCCACTTGAGAAACTTGAGTCATGGCACTGGCAAAACATGACAACGCGTACACGTTTCCTCGGACACCGTTAGGATCTGGTCCCACAAAGGCATGGGGAGTCCTGGCATCAGTGTCTAGCGTAAGAGTTGACTTTTATGATTTACGAATATAGGATAGTTCAAAATGTAATAAGACCGAGATGCTGGTGTTTGCGGTTTTACATATTTTAATGCGCTCTGCCACAGGGAGAGGAAGGGATTGGCTGACATAAGGTTATCCACTCACCTTGGGTTCATGAAGGGCCCTTGATGGAAACCACTGATTGGTCACCGCTTGGGCTGTGTTGCTTTTGCGCATTGGGCCAAACGCGCCCAATCATGAAGGTGTCTTTAGTTTATGATGTTTATGGATCCCTCGGCAAAGGTTGATGAAAGAGTTTGATCATTTGGCATTTGCTACTGGGAAGGAAACCCAAACCGCTCTGCGCTGCCATCCCTGCCAACCTGCCGAGGAAGTCTTTGAGTATTTTGGCACGCCTCAAGCTCAGACTCAGTTGCCCAAGTGTTGACCTGCCGGCCTTTCCGGTCATCCGTGTTTCCAGATCCGTTGGTGGCAAGTGAGCAGACTTCTTGGTGCCATTCCAGCCGTGCCTTGCTGCATCAGAGCCAATCACATATGTTCTAGGTTTTGACCAGGTCGGCCACGTCATAGGCTTGCGATGACTGAGGCGAAAAGGTGTTATGACTGCACTGGGGGCCGCATGATGAGCACAATCACCTTCAGAACAAAAGCGGCCTAGTCCAGAAACAAGGCTGAATGGCACCTTTAACCTGATTTGAGGGGACTCCGCGGTCTTTCCTCCAAGCCAACAAGCACCAACTTACTTGTTCACACCCGTATCGAGCTTTTGGCCTTCCGAAGGGCTGTCTTGACACAAAGCCAGAACTTTGGCAAGACATCGAACGGGTCAGGAAACTCGCAATGTCCCTTTGGGGGCATCGAGCGCCACTTCAGCGGTTTTAGGACTTGAACCCTTATATAAAGAAGTGGACTGGTGCGATGGCGTGAGGTTCACTCGATCGATGCTGTCCATGTTTGAGATCACCTTGGGCAACTGGCCGCCCGTGTGCAGGCCGGGCGCTACGGGCGGGCTGGGGTGGGGGGGGCTTAGGTACGGATGTTTGGGGCAGACGGCGAGCTGCGAGTCACGCCCCGTTTTGGGAGACCGGCTTATCAAGGAGGCTTTAGACTAACACAGTCTCAAACAATGGTCAAACATGTTTTAGAATTTAACTCCTCCAAAGTAAACGTGTTCTGCTTTAAAAAGGGTTGGGGAACAAAGTTCTGAATGGATTTAGACACAAACACCCTGCATGGCGCACAGTTGCACGAAGGGTCCAGACAGTTCCTGCTGTGCCGTGTTTGTGCTTCACGGTTTCATCAGGAATGCCATTGTCCCAGGCAGTTACCTTCTGCCTTTTTTGTGACTTTTCAGCGAGCAAAGGTGGGCTACCGCAGTTTGGACTTTTCGGGTCCCACCCCTTATGGACTTTGGGGAGCTGACGCGTCTGCACAGGCTCCTCTCTGAGAAGGTATCGGCGCCTTGGACACGCTTCGGTGCTGGTTTAGCCCCACACGCTCCAGGCAAGAGCCCAATGTACGGAGGGAAGGGGTGGTACTCCCCAATATTTGTAGCAATTTTTCAGCCCAAGGCGAACCGGCGGGGTTTGGCTAGTTCCTTTTCCAGAAGGATCGCTGAATTCCGTTTAAGGTCTCTGACTTGTGAGTTCCTTGTGGCTGGTGAATTCCCAGCTGCCCGGTGCGTCTTGTCCAAGGAGTGGTTCATGTTGCTGTGCATCCTCCACAAGCTGGTGATCGGCTTTGCGGTGGTCGGCGTCATCAACGGCGTGTTCATCCAGGCGGGAAGGCAAAGTGCCAAGAGCAAGCAGGTTTAGTTGACCAGGGCTGGGCAAAAGCGGCTGGTCTTTGAACATGTTGAAGAACATCATGTTTGGCCCAACCCTTCTATTGACTGCATGGTGTTAATCCGCTACTGTTTTCCCCGATTTCAAATGGCCTGTGTTGGGAGGTTAGACAGTTGGCCATGGCACAAAGTGTTGACAGGTGATTGATTAGAGGGGGAAATGCGGGAACACGGAGGGGTACCTTCCCTTCCAATGGTCGCTGGGCTGGTTTGTTCTTCCCCGCTTGCAACATGTGAGCACAACCTGGAAGCGGGCCACAATGGCCAGGAGACCTTCAAAGTCGCATCATCCGACAACCAGATCATGATGAGGCGCCTGACTTTGGGTCTTATGTGCAGTGAGCAAAAGAACACGGATGCCTTTTGCTTGGTTTGCATTTTTTGTTCTACTTTGTCTTCTTTTTTTCGCCCATCAGACGCACACATACAAGGCCCGTCCGTCGACTTAGGGTGTTTTGTGGGTTTCGTGTAGTGGCAATGTTGGGCATTCGGGTTGCGTGCGGAGAATGCATGGAAGGCAAGTCCGGAGTTGGCTTTCGACTAAGGCAGAAGGAGAGATCCTCGAATTTGCACGAAATGAAAATGAGGCTTGGCATAAAGTAGCCCATGGTGTCCTAGTCTCAGTTCTCTTTTCCGATTTGTGTGCCAAGGCATTACACTGCACAGGTTAAGGTGAACCCCAAACAACATGTTAATCACTCTACCGCTATTGGGTTGGGTCTTTAGACTTTAACTTTTTGGAAGATAAAGTTGATAACCCCCAGAAAGTTAAACTTTTTGCAAGAGGGGGGTCAACAGCAACCAAGATCAGAGGCATCTCCAGACCCTGCTTGGATTGCGGGGTTCCATGTAAATTTGAAGGGAAGTCAACACGGCAGACGGCTGTTGTGGGGAACCTTAGGCATGCTTCCCCAACGGGCGAGGTGAAACCTCCAGAATGGCTCCTTGAAAAAGCGCTTGTTTCAAGTGTTCGCGGTTCATTCATACTGTTTGCTCAGCATCTAACCAGCAGATATCCCCAAAACCGGCCGAGTTTCGCACCGTCAAAGCAGAGCAGGTGGATCGGCGTCATATTCCCAACGGTGCAGGTCTGGCTGTGTCCTTTGAGGGTTTCCCTTGTGTGGTGGTTTCTACTTTTTGGGGTCCCTATTTTGAGAAACACCAAGACGACTGGGTTCAACGCCAGCTTTGTTGTGGCTTGCAACCTGTAGGTGTATCCAGAGTGCATCAACTGCCCAGGCACTAAAATGCAGAGGGGTGTGGGCGCAGCTAAGGAGACAGCTATTTCTAGAAGCTGACAACGATGGCGGCAGACTCAGCTGTTCGGAGATTCGAGTGGACGCCACCCCCTATGAAGACAAGCTATATAGATGTTGGGCTTGGCGTTGCATCCGAACGATGCCGGCGGAAGATCCGGCCGGATCATGTGCACGAGAAAACGCGCTGCCGCACACCCTGGGGCAATTCTTTGGGGAGCAACCGCCGGGCATATGGGTTGTTTGAAAGAACAGTGGGGGAGTCCCTTGCTTTTTTCAGTCGGAAAAACAACCACAGCTACCGACCCGGCCATTCCCGCAAGGCGATGGATTGGTGAGTGCAGACGAGTGGCGAGAACTTGCAGCTTGGCTTTCGGATGGTCTAGAATGCTGCAAAAGGCTAGAGGGGCCGTGGGGGTCGTCGGGTTCCAAAGATGGGTGTTTTTTTGTTTTTGCTTCTTCTTTTCTTTTTTTGTGTGTGTGTGTTTTGCTCAGTGCACAAGTTGACAGAAGGGGTCGCCAGCACCTTCTCTTTGAGGCAAACCAGTGCCCTTTTCTCTTTCCATGTACGCCATGGAAGAGCCTTTCGAGACAATCTTCCTTCGATTTTAATTTGGCATGTCTTGAGGCTGTTTAATCGCCAGGGGCCAGTGTTGTCCCTTCCCCCACGATGACTGAACACCATGGTGGGTGTTGTCCCATTATGGGGCGCCCCGTGTTGGTTGATTTAGGGACCCAAAAGGAACCAACCAAGTGGGGAGTTGCCCCATTTTGAGACGAGCCCGCCAAAGTGTTGCATTCCTCTTAGTGAGACACACAGGGGCGTGAAGCAGCACTTTTTCTGGTCACTATGTTGAGTTACTGCAGTCCTGCCCCAGTTTTCTCTGAGCACGGCACGGGGAAGCCTGTGGCGTTTCTTAAGGTGAGCCATCCTGCGGTGCAATTATGGCTTGGGTCAATGGACCTCGATGCCGCCGATGTGCGGAGCTCAGAGATTGGGGTGTAGGGATCCCTCTGATCGTTTCTTATTCCTTTACGTCTGGGGAAAACACCCAGCTGTTCTCTCTTTTTTTTTTGCCGGCCTTGCCAATCCAGGGCCCTTGTCTCTTGTAACATTTGGATGCAGCAGGTTTTCCTCCGTGGGCATGAAGCTGTGCTTTGAATATTGCCGACCAAAAGAAATTGCAAAGGGATGGGAGTTTCATGTAATTTGGTCCCTTTACCCAGTCACTGGTTTCGTGTGAGATTCTAGTCAGTCGCTGGCCGCCCTTCTCTTTCGAAGCACTCCGAAGAGCTTGTTGTTTCTGTCCAACACCGGTGCATCAATCCCCTTGGTGAGGCCTTATCAATGGGTTGGTTCGGGGGAGCAGCCCTTGAAGGCCTTAGGATCATTTAGCCTGAAGCAGACACATTGAAGAAAACTGACATTACACAGATGAGCCCAAGCTATAGTCGATTGAGCTCCTCGAGTCGGACTTTGAGTGGCAAGTGTAAAGCATCGGACGAAGAAGTCCGATGCCCCGCTGTGCGGAACACGTGGTTGTTGAGAGGTGAAGCAACGCCGGGGGAAACGACGGGGAGTAGACGGATGCCAAGCTGACAGACTGTGAGTTACCAGGGTGTGATTCGAAGATATTCGAAGTCATAGGATTATTTTCGATTTGCTCATGTTTAACTATATTTGTTTGTTGGCGCTAAAGGGAATCTATCAGTACTGGACGTTTTCCAGGGTCCGGCAAATGGATGTTTTTGGGCGACAGAACACATAGGCAGATGGGCTGTACGAGTTGATTCACGACTTGGATGCTGATGGCGACCTCACGATGGACGAGCTAATCAGGCCATCGTGCACCCGCATGACGCATGCAAAAAATCCTTCCCAGATGAAGCCTCAAGAGTCCCCTCACCACATTGCTATGCAATTCGCCGTCGAAGGATTTTTGCACCATATATTCGCACCATGTAATCCCAAAAGCTTTGTCCCCAAAAGGACTGGCGTTCCCTAAAAACGGATGTTTGTGGGTTCCGTGTCAACCTGGAGTTTTTGTGAACCGGTTGCAGCCGCCGGTCTTCGCCGCGTTTTTCAGCGCCCTTCGCGCCTGGAAAAACGCGCCTCACGGCGCGCGCGCCAGGGGCGTGGCGCGGCTAAAGGGCACCGCGCGGAGCTATGACCTCCAGATGTTGCTGCGCCAGGCGGCTGGGGGGGCCATGTCAGTGGGTGCCACTTCCCGTTTTGTTGTTTTCCTTTGTTTTTTTCCTTTCTGTTTTTTCTTTTAATTATTTTTACTTGTTTTTTTTTTTGGGGGGGGGGCGTTTCTTAGGCTGAGATCGGGGAGTGTCTTTTTGTGCACCCCAAGGTTTTTGGTTGGGTTTTCTTGTAAGGCTGAGATATGGGTGGCTCGTTTCCTTTTGGTTTCCCGTTAGACACGACAAATAAGGGGTTCCCTCAAAACATGGGCACATGCATGCAAACCTGAAAAGAACCAAAGTACAAGCAGAAGTCACTGGGCGCAAGCTCTCTGAAAGCCAAAACCAAGCTCTGAATGCACATGTTTAAGGAGGGTCTCCGAAAATGATAGAAGCAGAACCAGCAAGCCCTAATTTATTTCCAGTGTACAATTTCCTGTGTACCTACCCCTAGATTGCGCCACGGCAAAAGCCAAAGGGGTCAATACTGAGATTGTTTGAGATACCTTTTGGTCTGGAACCCACCAGAGGGTCCCTTTTAGAGGAAAACGAGCTTCCATTTGGATGGGAGGCTACTCCCATTCTCGCCTTTGAAAGCTACACGAAACGGCCAAGTGTTTTGGTCTTGGCCCAAAAGCCATTGGTCATTCCGAGTGCGGCATATGTTAGAGTTTCCCAAGCAAGGAGAGAAATACACTATTGACGGATATCCTAGAGTGATAGCTGGCAAAGAGAAGGACAGCATAATATATTTACTTTGGTGCATTTTGCTTGGATGTTAGGACTTTAACTTTTTGCCAACTAATGGTGTTTCCATAAAACCGCTTAAAAGTTAAGCTTTTAGCAGGGGAGCAGAAAGCAACCGAGTATATATATATATACTATGTGTGTTTGTTTCCCCCGATTTTGAAGTCTGTCATATTTATTTCTGACATGTGTTTGTTCTTTGGCTTCTTACATCCTTTCCTGTAGTAAGAAACTAGTTCTTTAACACTATTTTTATCTCTGAAATGTGTTCGACGTTAGGATTATGTCCTTCACTCTTTCTTATATTTGGCTTTCTTAGCATATATTGCCACTCTGTCCATCATATCATCATTAATCAGGTTGTTTCTTATGTTCATTTGTTTAGTCTTTATTCTGCTTAGTGAGGATGTCATAAGGATAGATTCTGAAACGGAGATCAGAGAAGGTAGACAATAACTGTCAATTAAGTCGTTCTCTTTACACCTGTGCCTTTCGTAAGAACTAGTTATTGAGTTTCATGTTATGTCTTAATATGTTTGTCTCCCTCTCTCTCTCTCTCGCTCTTATATTTGGCTGTATTAGCGTATGTTACTCATTTATCCACCATATCTATTCTCAACAAGCATTGTATGTCTCATGTTCATTTGTTGAATCTTTATTCTGTTTCGTGAGGATGTCATGAGAGTAGATTATGAAACAGAGATAGGGAAAGGTACACAATTCTCTCTCTCTCTCTCTCTCTCCCTTCTATCCATAAATGTCCTAGCAAGTAAATACAAGATTCCCAAAGTAATCTCTGATGTCAAGATCTCAAGGGGAGGGATTATTTGTTTATCTCATATGTGTACTTCTTTATATATATATATATTACTTTAGGACTCATTTACTGTGTATTTATTTTTCGTGTTGCTTATAGGGGTGGCAGTTGCGACCTTTTGGTGGTTCATCGCAGTATCCGCAAGGTTTCAGTTTCATCCATTCCAACCGGCGCAGGATTTCGAGCATCCAGAGTATGACACATGCTTCACCCTCATGGCCTTTGGCTGGTTGATTGGGCGTTCTTGTTTCAGCCTGTTTGAAGCCAAGCATTGCCCTCAGGGAGAGAGTTGCTCAATGGCCTCCATCCGAATTGATGGCTTTCCCGATGCTTTGGATTCATGCCAACGGTATTATCCTTCGGGGCCTGTGCTGGAAGCCTAGGACTTAGGTGAGCACAGGTACCAGTACCTGGTGGCTTTTAGAAGTTAGCATTTGGAGGGGCAGGTGCATCCAGAGGTTTTTGGCTCCGTGCAAAGTTGGACTAAGCACCCCAAGCACATGCTCCTTCTTTTCGAGCTTCGGCCTCACATGATTTCTTTCCAGCCTCTGGCTCAAGAGGTCCATTGGGGATTTCTCCGCATCTCCGCTTTTGGCATCAGGTGCTGGCCCTGACGAACGCGGTGGACTCTTTGAGCCGAAGGGTGGACAAGGACAATCCCTCGGGTGCCCGAGGGAGCATCGTGCCTGAAGAGGCGCCGGCGCCGGAGGTTTGGGGTGGAGGGGTTGTGGGGTGTTCGGGGCGGGGGGTTGTTTGGAGGTGAGGTGTTGGTACTAAGGGAGGGGCGGGTATTCCAACTTCCATCAAAAACTGCTGGGGGTTTCAGACATGTCAGATTCCCAAACTTCAATCTCCAAGTGGGGCATTCGCAGGTATTCATACTTTGCCGAAGGCCATCGCTCCCAAAGAAGCACTGCTAGTGCAGCCTGAATTCTTGGGCCGGTCAGCGCCCGTTGTTTTGTCAGAACAAAACCAACAAAGCAAACTATAGCCACTGGATGGAACACGTCCAACCAGATCATGAAACAGGCTGACCTTGCGCCAGGATGGCAGCAGTGAAGTGGGGGGTGAGGCAACTGCCTCAGTGCTAATGACCGGTTCCGCTTGGCGGCGATGAGCCTTACAGGCTGTGCACTGTCATGCTGATGCGTGAAGTCGCATGGGTTCGGCATGTTTGATGCACAGGCACAAATCAAACAAGTACCTCCCCATACTTGTTTTCGTTGTTGGGATTTGAGTGTGGCTCAAACATATGGTTCCGAAATAAAATGGTAATTGAAAAGTAGCCCAAAATAGACATTGACCAAAGATGGCCGTTCGTTGCAGAGGCTCCCCCAGATATCCTGCGACTTCAGTCAGCATCTCTCCGCATCCCGCGTCTCACCTCTTGTGGCTTTAGGGCCAGCCCCTCTCATGGATGTGACGGGAGCTGCCTGACATGTGCGGACCATCTTCAACTCATCCGGATCTGGGAAATCCCCTGCAGAGCATCGGTGGGCAAGCCGAGCCATACTTCTTCGTGTCTTGGCCTGCTCAATCTGCAGTCACCTTTGGGTTGCATGCGTTGAGTATATTTTGTCATTGCCTGAACCAAGGCGGGATTTCCACATTCGGTTCCCGGGGTCCAGAAAGCGTCTCACCCTGGTTGCAGAAAGCGACCTAAAGCATCTCTGAAATGAGAGACACGCAGAATCGCAGGAATCGCCGAAGAAGAAAATCTGGCGAGTGTGTCAATTTCTTGTGCCCAGGACATACATGCCTCAGAGTTGCTGGAGCTCAAACGGGGCTGTTTCGTTTTTTTTCTCCTTCCAGAACGATGTCCAGCGTTGGAGCCAGTAGCTTGCTAAACGCCAAGGATCCAGGCTGAGAACAAGATTCTGGTACTGGATTCGCAAGAGGACTCGCTGACAGCCCCCCGGCCCTGCAACAGAAGCCATGTGGTGCCAGCTTTCTTACCAAGCAGCCCATGCAAATACTTCCGTTTACTCGAGACCATGCCCAAAGCACGCATGTATGTTATATATCTCTGAATAAGTTGAGTAGTATGTGCACCAATTCCTATGGTTGTCAAGGGCCGTAATAGGGCCCTCAATCCCGATAGGGGCAAATAGCGACTACCAGGGTCTATTCGGGGCTACTAGGGTTCCTTTTGGGACCATTTCCGCGGGTTTCTTCTTTGAGGCCCCTGACAACCGTAGGACCAATGCTTGCCATCAAACCCTGGGCACCGCATGTGAGTTGTTGAGCAAACGGGCTGAAGGACTAGCAAGTCGAGTCGGCCCGAGCTAAGCCGCTAAGGAGGATGACATCAATGTCTCTTGGCTTGATGCTGCAGGTGTTCACTCGCCAAGTGTTTGCTCCTTTTTTGCGGAAAGTCTTGTTCCTCAACTGGAAGCCCTAAGTTGCTGCGCCCCGGATATGTTGTTTTTGTTGGGCAGCGATTGATTGGGGATCTGGTCAATATCGTCAATTTCAAGGGCATCTGGCGATCAGGACCCAGGCTTTCGGGAAAGACTAGTCAAAGTTGTACGGTCGCAACCACAGTACCCAACATGGGCTCAAACCTTCCAACAATGGGATTCACGTCCCACTTGCTGGCTGCTCACGGGTGAAGACACGCTTTGCGCAGGTCGGTGACAACTTGGCTGTTCACAATCGACGGACCTTTAACAACACAAAAGTTCAAGCAGTTTTGTTTTTCTCGAGCGACGCCCAAGTTCAAGCAAGCAGGTGTTGTTCAATCGAAGCACATGTTCAAGCAGGTGTTTTTTCAAGCAAGCAAGTGTTTTTTTAAGCGACGCACAACTTCAAGCAGGTGTTTTTCCAGCAACGCGTAAGTTCAAGCAGGTGTATTTCAAGCGACACACAAGTTCAAGCAGGTGTTATTCAATTGACGCACAAGTTAAAGCAGGTGGTTTCAAGGTTAACACGTTTTTTGTTTTTACCTTTATAAGACTATCAACATGGTGCTGATTCCCACCCACGAGAAGGGGGAAATTCGCCGGCCTGACGATCAAAATCAAAAAAACAGTGCAGAGAACGAGGCGTGGCGCTTGGTTTCCAGCGGATCCTTCGGTTTGTTGAGTTTTTAGTTGTCTTTAGATGGTTTAGTGGGGGCGGGGGTTGCCATGTCGCCCACAAGTTACACTTTTTGGCAGGGGATCTGAGGACAGCCCAGGAGAGTCTGTTTATCCTGGGCGCCACTCTGTATCTTAGGTTGTTGTTCATGCCAGGCAAAGCCCAGGTTTGGGTTGGTGCCGGGGGCAAACTCAGGAGTTGGGCCAGTACGGCTGCCTGGCAAGCTTTCAACTGGCCCGAGCTGGCATTTCGGGGGTCCAAAAATTACGCAACAGTTCAACATGGAACCCAACACATCCACCATTTTTAGTGGAATCTCCTTTGGCAGGTTTCCATGTTAGTTTGGGGGGAAGTATTTCTCAGTTGTCCAAAGTGACCTTTTTGCTTTTTGGTTTTCGCTTTTGGACCATTTCTAGGTCCTTTGGCCAACCAGAAATCGGGGCAGCTTTGAGGATGTTGCTTTCATGGACCTGAGGTCCGATTTAGCCAGGTATCCTCTGGCTTCCATGCCAGCCGGGGAAGACTAATTTATGGCCATTTGTGTTGGATCTGTCCACTTTAACTTTTTGGGGAAACAATGGATTTTCCACTGGACCCACAAAAGTTGACTTTTAGTTTTTGCAGAGGGGTCAACAGCAACCAAGCGAAATGCAAAACACAAGAAAGGTATGGCAATGGTATTTCAGAGTCTCAAAGGTTCGTGGTCTAGAGAGTTGGTGCCATGTGTTTTTTCATGGTCTACATTGGAACTGCGAAAAGGGCAACTTGGCTCGTCTTCGGTGGGGCCCAATCGCAATGGCGTGACTTTCTTTTCTTTTGGTCAACTTGTAGATGTTGGCTTCCAAAAGGCAAGCCTTTTCTGAGGTGTTCAAAGCCGACCTTTTCACCTTCTGGTGTTTGCTTTTTGGTCCCTTTTTGAGGCATGGCCCCAAAAGAGTGGTCACCTTTTTCGCCATCACCCACCCTTCCCACCCTTCCCACCCTTCCCTTCCCACCCTTTCCACCCTTCCCGCTCTTCCCCCCACACGCACCCACGCACCCACGCACCCACGCACCCACGCACCCACGCACCCACCCACCCACCCACCCCACCCCACCCCACCCCACCCCACCCCACCCCCACCCAACCCAACCCCACCCCACCCCACCCCACCCCACCCCACCCCACCCCACCCCACCCCACCCCACCCCACCCCACCCACCAACCCACCCACCCTAGCGTGCGCCTGTGTGCGCGTGTGCGCGCGTGCGTGCATGCGTGCATGCGTGCGTGTTTGGGTATTTGCGTGTTTGCGCGCGTGCGCGCGCCGCATGGGGCACACACCCAAAGCCAATCATACGAAGACTGCATGCCCGGCATCCCCTCTGAGCCCCACAGAAACCCGTGTAAAAATGAGGAAAACACGGAATTTGCCGATGTTTTCCGCACAGTGGCGGCTCCGCTTTCGCATAAACCCCGCTCGCTGGATTGCAAAGATGTCCGCTATGTCCGGCTACCGCCAAAACCTACTCTCAGGGTGCCATTTTTTGAGGGTTGGCACGATGCAGGGGATGCAAGGGATGCTGAAAAGCTTAGATGCTGGTGAAGTTGGCGAGGATGTAGAGGATGTTGGCGGGGATGCTGGCGACAGTCAGGGGCGATTTGCACGGTATTCGCGGTTTTGTTTGAAGGTTGGGCGGCGTGGCGTCAGGAGCCCATCGAAAGGGCAGCAATGTCGGGGATGCTTTGGGATCCAAATGTCCTGTGTCCAGGTGATGCAGAGGGTGCTGCAAAGCGCGTCAGCAGTATACCCTACGGGTAGGGTTGCCCTCGCTCTTCGAGCTCCAAGACACACAGCTGCGCGCAGCTGGATGTCCGCGTCCTTTGGGCAACTTAGTTTTGTAGCCAGGCCCTTTAAAACAACTGAGAATGGGTGAGCTCGCGGGCTGAAATGGCCTCCCGAACAGACAGTTCCGTGGCATTTGCGTATGTTGCATAGCTTTCTGAGAAGGGAGGATCCCTGCAAAGAATGGTATGGATGGGAAGCTACCAAGGGCAAGTGGCTTTCGTCATTTGTCATTCGGTGCGTCGACCTAGGCAGCTGGATCATGGACGCTCGCCGCAAAGATGTGCACTTTCATGCGTTTTCTGAGCCTGCCGGTGCTGTTGGCTTCATAGAGTGTCCTGTTTATTTGTTGCTCAGGGCGCCCTTGGTTGTGCTTGGCTGAGCCATTCGAATGTGGGGGGAGAAAGAACCTCTTCCAGAACCCTGTTGGTAAACAAGAGCAAGAAGCTTAAAACAAAAGTTGTCTGCGTTGGCAAAAGCGAATCGACCTTTTGACCGTTTGGTCATCTTCATGTCATGGCCCCAAAACAGTTGTCCGTTAATCTATGTTTGGGTCCGTTGGGCAACTCAGCTGTATGGTATGGGAGCAGGTTACCTGGTGTTTTTAACGGGCACTCTCAAAGCTCCAGCCGCCCTGAATCACCTGCGTGCCTGTCTTGGTGTCGTCCACCAAAGGGTTCGATGTGAAATGGATTGATCCCCGTTCTTGGACCCTGCTGCCTTGTGCCTGGGGTTTTCGCGGTTACCGGGCATCTCCATGTTTCGCAGGACCCAAACTGCGCCTTGCTTTCTACCTGTCCTGCAGGTTCCTCAACGCCTCATCCCCCCGTTGGTAACTGGCAGCCAATTGACTGATCGAGAGAGTCGAGGTTAGAAGTTGCAGGAGAAAAGCTACAGAGAACTTCCCCCAATCCAACCACGAAGAACACACTGGTCGGACTTGGTGGTGTTGGCTGTCGTTTCCACGTTTCGACTTCAGGTGTTTGAGTTCTTTGGTTTTCTCAAACTCTAAAACCAAGCAACCGGGGGACCCCTATTTTGACCCCCCCCACACACCTCCTCCCCCATTTATGACACGTTCAGATACGTGTCACAGATCAGCCCCTGGTCCTCAAACGGAAACCACATGGAGAATACCATGCATAAAGAGGAATCTCGGGCACCGTGCTTTTCAAGGGTGCCCTCACAAGGTACCTTTCTTGTTTTTTGTTCAACCAACGTAGCAAGGCGCAGGTTATATACCCATGGTTATAACTGGGGTAACTGGGGCCCGCTAAGCGGTTATAGTTGAGTTCAGTGGCTTGAACACCCAAGTAGCAAGAGTAAACAGCCAGGTCTGTCCCGATGGTCCTATGCTTCAGAGTGAGTCCCTTCAGCACAGGTTTCGGACTCCGAGGACTAAAAGTTGTCATCTTGCTGGTATTCAGTAGGGAATGAGTTGGGTCATTCCCGAAGAAAACCATCCCATATGGTTTCCTTTAAGGGGATGTTTTTTTCCTACTGAGCACCAGCGAGCAATCAAAGCATTGGTTTCAACCGGCCGAATCCGAGACGCAGCCCCACTTCGGCGCTGGGGTCATGGCTTGGGAATTCTTCAACCGGGGCAAGAAGGTGCCTTTGATCCTGCGCCCTGGTTGGATGTCCGGCAGGGGTAAAGAGGGGTCGGCATTCTAACAGGCTTGAAGAAAGCCCATGGGGTTCGCTTGAAATGGACATGGTGAGGGGTTCTCCAATCTTTTCTTTCGGGTCCTGGAGTTCCCTCTGAATCGCCATTCTGAGGGTCATTTCGAGGATGCGCTTTAGTGAGCCCAGTTTCAACCAACCATTCTTCCAAGAAAAGCGAATTGACCCAACTAATGAAAGAGAACCCAGGAAAAGGGGGTGGGTAGGGGAGGGGGGTTTGACACCCACGACGCCGCAACCTCATTAATTTAACTCTCCTTCAAAGATACATGTTGGATCATTCCGGCCATATTGAAAACCATCTTCACCAGTTGTTTCAAAGGCTATGTAGGTGAGTGTTGCATGCAGCTTTTCAGGAACTCCGTCGCGCGCGCAAGGCGTGCAATCGAAGACGCACACCTTGGCCGCCGCGTTTTCAAGGATGCAGATGCCCCTCTTGCAGCAAAGTGCTCTGTTGCCCGGTGACGCCTTTTCCATTTTTTGGGTAAGAGTTCCCCTTTCAAGTCAACCAGTTCCCATGGCCTGGGCATTGGAGAGAGGGTGTTGGGTCAAAATAGCCAGGTGATTTCGCGGCCCGAAGCAAATCGAGGTGATGTGATCAGTTGTGGCTCCGGGCCCTGGCCACGAATGACGATTCTCGGGCCCCCTTCCGCAGCTTATGTTTTGGGGCGGGGTTTAATGTAACAGAGATAGAACACGTGATTTTCTAGGTAACTCAGACCGCATACTTGGGTGTGCAACACATTCTGTAAAAAGTAGAGAAGAGCACTGGTGAGCCATACCAAGCCCAGTTTTCAGCCTTTGCGACTTTGGTGGGTTGCATATCCAAGAAGTTGACTGTCCCTTGCAGGTTCCAACCCCGAAGATTCGAAGCCCAAGTGCCTGGCTTTGGCCTCAGCAATTGCTCGAGCCCCATGCGCACAAATCTTATTCGGGAGCGTTGGACAAGGCGCCGAAGGACTATCATGTGTAGCCTCCCAGGCCCCATTTGAACCCACTTGGGGTCACAAAAAATGCCGTACCAGCTGAGAAAGAAAGTTTGTTGAACAGACACTGGGTGGAACTCTTGCCGATGGGGAAACCCCATGGCCTTGTGCAAAAGTCATACCATGGTACCCCTCAAATCCTGATATTTAGACCTTATAGGTTGGTGCCCTAGGGGGCACGCAACTACGAATTTCCTTTAAAAGCTGAACCCTGGCTGGATTCGCTTGCTGGCTGGAATGCGAACTTACAAGTTGTTGAAACATGTTTCCCCGCATTTGGACCTGGAATCTCGGTGAATTACAGCCACGTCACAAGGAGATTTGGTTGGGCACCTCACCCATAGGTTCCTCTCTTTGGGGTCTCTTACTTCAGATTGAAGTACCCCCTTGCCATGCGCGAGGCTTTGGAGGATGGCATCGATGCGCTGCTGGAGGACGTGGATATCACCGCCCAGATCCGGGTGGCTCGCCGTCAGATGGTGAGGGTCACTTCCCATTCGAAGACAAGTAGACAGGGTTGGCTGCAAAGTGGGTGGACCATACCCGATGTTGCAAGTTTGGATGAGGCGTTGGCTCCATATTGCGCCGAGGGTCTTGCCCTGGTCTTTTCTCGGGGTGTTGATTTGGTTTCCCCGAGCTGAGGAGCTGAACAGAGCCGTGGTGCGTCCTGGCTTTGCATGGGATCTTGGGGCTGTGGGAACCGTTGGTTTCTGGTTGCAAAGCGGGAGGCCGAACCTGGACATGGGAAATGGTTGCCGGGTGTGTGGTCTGATGTGTTGTGTCCAGGGGAAGGAATTGTGGGAACGGTCTTGGCCCTTCGATGTTCATTGGAGCAGGGGTGTCTCGTAGCAAAAGATGGTGTGTTCGCGCTGCTTTCTTCACCATGTGAAAGCGGGAAAGGGGCCCTTCTGCCGGGGTGCCAATCGTGTTCCTGTAGGGTGTGCCTTTTACCAGGGTCCTTGCGGCCGTGGCCATAGGTTCAAGGACGAGCTCTTTCTGAAGTTCGAGGAAGTGCTCAAAAGCAGCCAGTTGGCGCGGGAGCGGGTGCAAGCAGCGATCAGCAAAGGCGCGAAAGGAAAAGAAGACTTCCCGCCATCGGAGGTTACCTTCATGTATTGGGTAGGACCCCAGAAAGGCCGGTGTCCTTGAAGCCAAGCTGAAAATTGTACCCTCGAAAGGTGCTTCTTTTGGTTTGCCCTTGAGGAAACAAATCCGATTTAGGGCATAAGGATATAAGGGGTGTCCACGGTTTTTTTCAATTCAGCTGAAAAAGGTATCCTCAAAACAAAAGACACCTGGATGGCACGCGCAATCCCATTGCCCGTTTCCCACCCGCTCTTGGCGCAGGCAGTGGGCGAAGAGCAGAGATCTCCAAGCACCAGCAAGCCAGCAGCTCCGGGGTAGATGCTTGGCTGGTAGGGACTGGGCTGGACCTTGTCAAACCCAACAATTGGTGCTTTCCGCAGGTTAAACGTGCGTGGTTGGAATCTTCTTCTAGGGCCCGCTATTGAAATTCCGCACATTCTACCCATGGTCAGCTTGCCGAAATCATGAAG
This sequence comes from Effrenium voratum, assembly GCA_963377175.1. Taxonomy (NCBI): domain Eukaryota; class Dinophyceae; order Suessiales; family Symbiodiniaceae; genus Effrenium; species Effrenium voratum. The sequence goes on from CAUJNA010000446.1 coordinate 1,201,782, forward strand.
GCCAATGGGTTGAATTTGAGGGGAACGTGGCCACCAGGCCCGCAAAATCCAGCCATTCGCCTGGGTTTCTGATGCCTGGACAGAATGGAGAAGGCTTGGGGGAATGCCAATTGGGGCAGCATCCAATACAGAAGTTCAGTCATGGTCAGGCTCCCACCGGGTCTGGCGCACAGGCCGCGTAAATCTGGTCCTTTGAAGCCGTCGCTGACCGCTAGGTGATTGAACACCCAGCCATCCCACAAGCATGTGCATGTGTTTTTTGGTTTTTCAAAGGCAAACCAACGGGAAACGCTCACCCAAAAGATGAACACGGAACTGAATCCTTTTTGACTCCCTGAAGGTTTCCATTTGGGTTGCAACCCACCCTCTTCAGCCGTTCCGGACGTTCCGGGCTATTCCGAGGTCCGGGTGTTTCGGCACTTCCCGGCCTGGAAGTGCAACGTGGTGATCGCTCAGTCCAAGTTCGAGGGCCGCATTGCCGCGACTCGAAGCCATGAGAAGGGGAGGCAATTCTGCGAGCGGCGAGTTGTGAATCCCAGAAAATCCATTGACCTGGTAAGGGCAGGTATAACCAAGGGAGGTTACCTGCTATAGTGGCTCGCTTGGGATCCACTGGGAATGTTAAATTGATTAAGGGTGGCAGGCCCCTTCTTAGTATGGAAATTATTCATCATTTTAGGAGTTCCCTTGACAGGGTCCTCCGGATGGCTCACCGAAGAAATTGGGTTGGGCCGGGAATGCTCTTGACAAAGCGGGGATTCAGGGGTCCATGTTGGAGAGAGGATGATTTCGCACAGTCATTTGGCAGCAGCGAAGCGCTTTTTAGCCACGTCCCCACCCCCCAAAAAGCACAAAAAAGGCCAGGCACGCACACACAGAAAAGAGACATCCCTTCACACTGTTCTTGGCATTTGTTCTTTGTTTCGTTCTGCTTATTTTAGTACCCAGAGGCTCCCGAGTGATTTAGGGCCTTCAAACAACCTGGTTTTCAAACCCCCAACCACCTCCGGGGTGTCTAAAGGAGGGGTCGGGTCTTCCATTGAAAGCCCCAGGAGCCTCTGGGTATGGGGCTGCAAGAGTCTTCACGGTTTTTGCTACCGCACCACACCGCGAAGATGTGGTTTTCGTGCTTTTCTGGTCGCCAAGCGGTTCTCTGAGGAGCGCTTGGCACAGGATCTGGCCCAGAGGTGTCCAGGCGCGAAGCTGCGGGGCTTTGGAGAGTAGGCTATTTCCCCCAGCTAGGTGCCCTTTCTCACCGGTTCTTTTTGGTTGGGAGCATTCCCCTACTAAAATAGACTACAGAAAAAAGTTGGTAATTAACTTATTCTAACCTCTCTGGAGGACCTAGGCTACGTCCAAGGGGTTAGCTCACTTCTCCAAAGCGAATCGACCTTTTCACCTTTTGGCGTTCTAGTTGTTGTTTTTTTTTGTTTTTTTGTCAAGCTTCCACAGGGTTAACCTAAGTTACTGGTGGGGGCTCCGCTCGATGCAAACTTGTATTTGTCTCACTCCCTGAGTTCATGGACTTTAAACGGTTTGGGAAACCATTCTAGCGGTAAGCACAAAGCTTCGACTTCCTCTGGCCCCACTTGATTGGAAGTGAGCCCAACTTTGTAGGTCGACCTGGGGGGTTTTCCGTGTATATATATATATATTATTGGTATTGTTATTTTTATGTTTATTTTTCTTTATTAAAACAAAACAAACTTAGGACGTTTGAACACCCAAGGCTCTGCTTCGCTGGGTGCCCTGATGCCTTGTTTGTTGCATGGCCATTTATCAGACATTTGGATGTTGCTCCAAGGGTTCGGGATTCGTTCCAAATTGGGATGGGAGGGCAGGTTTGGGAAAGTTCCGGTATGGGCTTGGGAGGTAAGCTCATGCACTTGGTGTGTACCGGTGGCAGGCGCACCTCCAAACCCGATGCCTACGGGCGCCCCCTCCTTTCCAATCTGCTAGGCCAGGATGGCCGATAGAAGAACTGAGAGGTCGATTCTTCCTTTGACGTCGGATAATAAAACAGGGGCCGGGTGCGTTTTTTGGTGCTTTCGTAGCATGCATAGATCTCGTCGGAGATTCCAAAGAAAGGTGATCTATGTCAAATTTGACACCCGGTCTTCGAAAAAGAAACCAAAACTGGTTGATTTTCAATCAAGAGCGACAGATTCAGCTTCAAGCAGTGCGTAGATGCCGCTCCTCAAGCCCTTCTGCGCAGTGGGCTTTCCCTATCTTGGGTGCCCCTTGGCCAATCCTCCAAAACGGATTCTGAAAGCCTGATGTTGACCACATATGAAGAACCCCCAGTTTATTCAAAGGGGAGTTGGGGGCCCCTCCAGAAGTGTTCTGATTCCCCACTCGCAGGAGGACCCCTGGGGTTGACTAATATGAGGTGAATAGTGTGGGGCGTTTGTTCCAGGAAACCTGGGGGGGTGTATCCTACATAGCTGATGAGTGGGTGAATAGTGGCCTTTGTTCCAGGAAACCTGGGCGGGGTATACGTGAGTTTCCCCTGAGGCTCGGAGGAGCGGTGCCTGGGCATCGTCATGGACCTCTCCCAGACCGGGGTCCGCGTCACTCTGCGGAGCCTCGACGGAGGCCAGCCGAGACGCCGAGACGCCGAGCCGAGCCGAGAAAATCTCCGCGGGAGATGGGCTGCAACCAACCCCATGACAAAATGGAAGCATGAGCCCCAAAGGGGTCCTGGACCTCCAAAAGGAGACCTTGGGGACCATGAACTAAATGAGACCCAACTCCAATACTGAAATTCCGGGCAAGCAAGAGGGAGCCAACAGAATGCGAAGCAGCTCCCACTTATGATTGCCTTGTTGCGCGGGTCGTGTAACCCGCTTCACCCTGTTCAGCTCACTCTTTCCTCTGAATGGGGCACCCGGTTCTTCAGTGGCTCGAACTGCTTCCATAGGCATCATATTTGGTTGTTTTGGTAGAAAAATAGATGGCCCTGGTTTATCTGGTGGCTCAATCACCTACTGTACGTGTGGGTCCCCTTTCGTGGCAAACTGGGTGCCCCAAGGGTCACGGTTGGCAGGCCCGCCGGTGGCTCAGATCGCGCGGCACTTTGGCGGCCCCTTGGCTTGGCCGCAGGCTGCCGAGCTGCTGGCGAGCTGTCTCAAAATGGGGAGACGCCAAACACAAATTTGCTTCAGGTTATTTTTGGTGGGTTCTGCCCATTTTTAGTAGGGGGCTGCAAGAAGGAAAAAGCTTTTTGCTACCATACCAAGGGTTGCGAGGTTTGTGGTGGTTCCCTGCAGTTGCCTTTGAAACAGAGAGCTTACCTTCCAAAACACGACCCCCAGCGCTGAGAAAGTGGGGGGGATTGCTCGAGCCCAGAATTAAGTTTGTGGGACCCTTTTGCAATCGAAAGGACATAGAGTTGGAGGGATTTGGGCGCATGGGCGCATGGGCGCATGGCACCTTCCAGCTGGTGTGTCAGGGCCTAGCTCAACCGGAGCATCATTGCTGCGCAGCCTACCAATGGCTCTCAGGGAGATTCCTCCAGGGACGGCATGTTCTCACTTCCTGGGTCCCTGGACCTTAGTCACTTTTGGGGTCTGGACCATTTTGGTGGCAAATGAAAAGTTTGGACGCTTTTGTTGGACAACAGCCTGAGGAAGTGAGTTTTGAAGCTTCGTGTTGAGGCTGTGGATCCGCCATGCGGGCCTTCTTTAAGAAGAGCAGCGGCAGTATCGAGAGCGGCTGGGCTCAAAATGGTCACGGTACTCACAGTTGTTCAGTGGCATCCTTTGTATCCCTTCTTGGTTTTTGGGGTCCCTTTCTAAAAATGAGTTTTTCGGCGGGGGGGGGGGGGGGTTCGCTTCTAAAAATGGTCTACCCCGAAAAAGTCCTTGTTCCACCGGGGTCACTGGGCAACTGGGGTGCTGCTTGCTTCGGATAGCTTCGGAGCTCACCAGAGGGGCACACGAAATGGCTCCAAGACACCCTCACTTAGCTGTTTTCCTGCAGAACTTCCCGTATCCCAACCCCTTGACTCACCATTCGGAGGTTTGTGGGGGCCACGACAACCTGAGGCATGTTTGAGCAGCCAGAGGTGATGCTGCCCCGTGGCGGAAGCTGCCGAAGTTGTGGTTGATGATTCGGGGTTTATCCAACCACTTGTGTTAGTCTTTAAGGGGTTAGGCATGGTTAGGCCCTTTTTGTTGTATCACACAAGTGGTCATGTCCCACAAACTTGAGGTTGATTGAAAGGGGATGGCCATTGGTTGGAAAACCACTAAAAGATGATATTTCAACCATTGAATGAATTGAAACAGTTACCGATGGAAATTTGGGAGCCAAGAATATTGTTCAACCCCCACATCTTTGTTTCCATGCCCGGGTTGGACACATGCGTTTGCCTGTGTATGCACCTGCGCGTGTATTTGCCTGTCTCCGGATTTTTGTCTGAATCACCCCCCAAATGTGGCACGCCCGCTATACCGGCAACCCAGGCCAGCATTGCCACCACCTCTCAGTTGGTTCACGCCTGGATGAATCTCCAACTTACACTTGCCAGACTTCCTTTTGCCCTCTTGGATTTGTTTGGTTTAGCTGTTGATTAGCTGTTGACTTTGTGCAGGTATAAAGGCCAACTCTCCAGCATTTGGAGCAGCTGCACCGGCAACCCAAATAGCAACGCGCGCAAGTTATGCGCTGGCACCTGTGAGAGCACAAGCACCTGCACTTGGAACAACCGGACTGTGACCCATCACTTTCCGGCACTGCATCCCTTTAGGCTCGCACGGGAGCTTTCTCTCAAATGATGCTCTTTGGAGCGTAATCATTAGCCCCTGCGCCTGCACTTGCGCCACCATGGGCCGGCAGTGCTCAGAACATGTGCATTTCACCGTCACCGGCTGTCACATGCACCGGCGCGAACCACACATCAACCCACCCGCTGCTGACATTTTGAAACAGCACCACAAGCAGAAAACGGCACTCTTTGAAATTTGTTGCCGAAGAACGTGCCACCTTGCATTTCGACCTGCGCTACCTGCACCTTGACACCGCGCGCTATCAACGTTTGAAACCCACTCATCAAAGCCCCCCCGCCACCAAGCAAATCTGCACCCAACTTGCAAAGGAAAATCATATGGTGGCATCGGAAATGAAGCCACTTGAAAGGAACGCTTCTTTTTAGGGTCAGCACGTGTTTTCCTCACACATCTTTGGTTGACCTCGGCTTGTTTGTGGCTTGACTCCCGCCCTTGGTGAGCAGGCTTGGCAAGTTGGTGCCTAGCCCATTGGGAGGGCGTTTGCTATCAAATCAAAACACACCGGACAGGCTTGAGTTGGTTTTCGAGGAGGTTGGTGAAGCAGCAGCTTTCGGAGTTGGCGGGTCTCTTGGTCTTCATCTTGAGCAGTTGTAATCTTGTCATAGGGTAACACATCTGCTTCGCTTTGTTGTCAAAGCGAGCTCACTTTGGGCAAAGTGAGCTCACCATGATCCTTTTACTTGGGGATCCTTATTCAGGTGCTGAGTGGTTTGCTCAGATTCGTCCGACTGAGGCGCGACGTGGCATGTCTGCACTATGGACTGGGAGTCACTTTGCCAAACATCCATGCCCAGAAACAACGGTTTAACCTTCTGCCGAAGGGAACCCCAATGGATCCCCTTATCAAGGCCGTACTGTCCGATCAGAGGGTGCGGGCGTGGGTTTCCACGATTTGACCGGCGCTGATTGGTGTTGAGTTGGATCCAAGCCGCTGGACCATTCCAAACTAACCCCGGATACAGAGGCGAGCCCTTAGCGGGCGTCTTTGTCACCTTAGGGCGTCCAAGGGCGGAGCACCTAAATGGTCCCATTTTGGTGTTCCACTGTTGGGGAGAACACGCACTATGTGGGGGTTGGTGAACTTTCCGTTCGGCCCCCAACTGATGGGCAACTTTTCACATTTAGTGGTTGACAACACTCTCTTTTGGTTTTCCAACCAACAGTCATCCCATACAGGACCTTTTGATCAACCCCTATGTATCTGGAAGGTGTTCATCCTTAGCCGGCGTGTTTGGTTGCACAGGTAGTTTTTTCCTAAAGCGCCCTTGCCAAACAATTACAATGATTACGTGATCTTGGGTACAGGGCACCCCTTGCAACAGGCGTCTTGCCACAAAATAAGGCAGTCGAAGTACGGACCACTTGTTCTATTTTGGTGTTCCTTTAAAACCACCCAACAAATGGTGCCCCCTGTCCAGAGGGCTTGTCACTAGCTGGATTCTCGCTTTCCCCGGTTCAATTGACTCTTTGTTTTGGGAAGGCAAACAAAAACTGGTATACGCAAACTGGCACGCAAAAAGTCAATTGACTTCTCTTAGGCAATCCCTGACTTGTAAGAACAAACTGTTGACTACACCATCTAAACTTATTTGCGCCTGCCTTTTCTCGAGTTGTTCTTTTGCAGGGAAGCCAAAAAGGGAACCACGGGCCGCGCCGTGAAAAACCGCGGCCCCCCAAAAACTCCCGCGAAGAGTCGCAGCCCGGCGCTGCCCGGCGCTGCCCGGCGCTTCAGACGCTTCGGACTTCAGGTGAAGGCGCTCTCGTGCGTCTGCCTGTCGCTGAGCGCGGGGGACCTGGTGACGGTGATGCGGCGCGGGGAGCACCACAAGGAGAGCCCCATGGACGACTGGCCGGGGCCCCCGGGCCCCGACGGCCAAGAAGATATGAGGGTTTTACACGTGTTTTCGCGGTGTAAAAACCCGGTTGGGTTTTTTGAAGGGATAGTCGAAATATGTAATACACAGACTCCGCCCTTCGCAAAATCCGTACTTGAATATTTCGTGGAATGGCGGTGAATGTCATGTTTAGCCCGATGATTGGAGTTTAGTCCAACGCCGGTCCCCAGATGTTGCATGTTCCATCTTCAGCTATTTCAAGCATCACTTGGCCGTTCTGCGGTGACTTTGCTTTGGCCTGCAAGGGGAGCTGCAGGGCACGTGGAAACGTTCGAGCCGAACACTGAGAGGCAACAAGAGGGGCAGGACTCTCGCGGATGACGCGATAGTCGCGCAACCCTCATGCTAGCGCAAGCATGTTTTGAAAGACCCTCGCCCGTGCCTTTTCCCCTTTGTGGCTCCACGTGTTAGTTGCTCCAGTCTTTCATGGAACGCCATTCCAACATCATCTTACGGGCGAGCATCGCTTGACCACCTTGGAAAAAGAAGCGTTTGACAGGCCCCCCCAATGCCAATGGCCAGCAGGGCGGCAGGTTCTTTGGGCATGGCAGGTTCTTTCCCAGCTGCAGCCATGCTAGAGTCCGGGCTTGGGCATGGGGGACCCCCCAACCTCAACTCACTCCCTAGAGTCCATTCATACTTTCGGAGAAAAAACAACAAGAAGTCTGGTTGTAAGCCCCCCCCCACCCCTTCCAATCGAGGCGGTCTCCCATCCACTCGCTTGTGAGCGCTTGAGGTCCTGGGGCTTCAAAGTGCATGAGCCCCACAAGGACAGGCTTGCTTGGCAGTCAACACGGGCGTGTCTTTCTTCGAGGGGACCGTTTTTCGTTGTGTGGTCTCAAATGGAAGTCGCCCAAAAACAACAACAACAACAACAACAACAACAACAACAACAACAACAACAACAACAACAACAACAACAACAACAACAACAACAACAACAACAACAACAACAACAACAACAACAACAACAACAACAACAACGACAAACAACGACAAACAACGACAACGACAACGACAACGACAACAACAACAACAACAACAACAACAACAACAACAACAACAACAACAACAACAACAACAACAACAACAACAACAACAACAACAACAACAACAACAACAACAACAACAACAACAACAACAACAACAACAACAACAACAACAACAACAACAACAACAACAACAACAACAACAACAACAACAACAACAACAACAACAACAACAACAACAACAACAACAACAACAACAACAACAACAACAACAACAACAACAACAACAACAACAACAACAACAACAACAACAACAACAACAACAACAACAACAACAACAACAACAACAACAACAACAACAACAACAACAACAACAACAACAACAACAACAACAACAACAACAACAACAACAACAACAACAACAACAACAACAACAGCAACAGCAACAGCAACAGCAACAGCAACAGCAACAGCAACAGCAACAGCAACAGCAACAGCAACAGCAACAGCAACAGCAACAGCAACAGCAACAGCAACAGCAACAGCAACAGCAACAGCAACAGCAACAGCAACAGCAACAGCAACAGCAACAGCAACAGCAACAGCAACAGCAACAGCAACAGCAACAGCAACAGCAACAGCAACAGCAGCAACAACAACAACAACAACAACAACAACAACAACAACAACAACAACAGCAACAACTTGCAAAACGAATAACACCCATCTGATATGCATATGGTTTGCTCTGTTCTACGTTAGAAAAAGGTGATTGCAGGGGGTGCACTCGCAACATACCATTTAGTGGGGTTACTCCACAATTTGTTTGCTGCTTTGGGGTGCCCCGGTCTTTCGCACCGAAACAAAAGCCAAGCAGTCGCCCCGCCCACCATCGCCCACCTTCCAAGGCTTAGCTGGATTTGAAGGTCAGCTTGCTTGAGTTCCTGATTTGTTTTGCCGACTTGCTGGTTCTCGGCCTTAAGGGGAATGTCCTTCTCCTCCCCCTCCCCCTCTCTTTTGCATGCCTGCAACCTGTACCGGGCCCTTTCCGGATGGAAAATCATGTTCGTATCAGGTCGGGAGGGTCTCATTGAGCTTGGCCAGCCCACGCCAGGTCTTTGGAAGTGCTTGTTGCTTCGCAAGGGCTCCAGTAATAGCAAGCTGGCCTAGCCATACATCGACCAGCGAAGCTTCTTTCTCTTCCATTTGCTGAAATGAACATGTTTGATTTTCCCCTGTTCATGTTTCAGGGAACCTATCATTACTGGAAATATTTGTTTTTGTTCCAGGGGCGAAACTGCAAATGGAAGTTCTCTTTGGAGTTCCTATGTTTTTCAAAACAATGGTTGGCGAAGATGTCCGGCTTTTGCGTGCGTGCGGCACTGGACCCGTTGCGATCAAAGCTTTAAGCCGTGGCAAGCACGACTTCCATGCCTGTGTGTCTGTGTGTATCGTTTTGGTATACCGGTTTTGGGTTGAAGAGACCACCCGTGTTTCTTAGGTTACCCCATTTCGACATACCCCTTGTCAAAGTGCTGATACTTCAACAGGGTCCCCATGGTGTTCTTATTCTGGGCTGTAGGTGACTTTCCTCGGTAAGGGTGATGTCTAGACCAGTTTAAAGTGGTAATTTTAATCACAAACAGTTTAGACATTGTCTGGCGTCACCTGATGGGAGGTGAGCCCAACTTAGTAAGTTGCCTTTCACCATAGGTTTCCTGGGGTAACTGGGGCTTGCTTGGGTTGTAAACACTACCCAAGCTGGAATCATACTGCGAGTGGACGAAACTCTTGCCCTGGAATGATTTCCCTCTAAATACCAACGGACGCTATGGTTTCCCATGGTGCCCCAAAGTGGTGCGAACTGCTTTTGTCCATCCACTGTAGGGAATTCTTTTGATAAAGAATTGAAACAGGTAGTAAGCATATTTGTGTTTGTTGGGTGATGATGGATATGGATATACATGGAGATGCAGCTTCCCTCTGCCTTTCTGCCGTGTTTCACGTTTTCGCGCGCTCAGGAGGGCTGGCTGCCTACCCTCTCCTACTCGGTCTATGTGGCGATCTTCGACAAGCCCAGCCCCGGACAAGGCTCTTCGGACCCACCCAAAATTTACTCATGTTTTGCCGTTTGTGTTCAAAAACATAAACGGGTAGTAAACAAACATAAGTAAATAAGTGAAAAAATAACAAATAACTAAATCAACAAAGCAACCAAACCCCAATGAAGTATTCGATCCAATTTGGCGACTTGTATGCAGATTCCGACACCCCAAAAAGAAGGTGCTAGAAGAGTGGTAATGTCAGCGGATTGATCAACCTGGCAGATAAAATGGGGGCATGTTCCCCCCCAAAAAGGACAGGCTTCCTTTTTCCACTGCGCAACAGATTCATCGACCAGGTTTCTTCATTGAAAGATTGCAGCAGCACTGGTGGAATTCAGGGGTGTTGCAATCACACCCGATTTGATTGATTTCCTTTTCAGCACAGTTGCCAAAAGGATCCAAAAGCATGGTTATTTCACCACCTTGACGGTTTCAGCATGTTTCAACTGGGTTTGAGGGTACAGCATATGATGTACTTTGTGGTGCCCATGATGGTAGGTTGCTAAGAGCCTGAACATGACGACCAAACCGCAAGGGTTCCTTGTTGTTTCCTTTTCCAGGGGCCAAAGATAGACGTTATGTTTTCGGAGCGCGGCGTTCAGCTAGCTGCGCCATTCAGATGGCGAGGCGTGGAAGAAGTCAAGGAGGGGGACCTTGTGGTGGCCAAAGTGCAGCGGGGGAGCTATGCCTATGGCAGCCGCCTCCCGTGCCGCAGATGCGAGTTCAGCGACGAGAGAGGCTCCCAGGGCTCCGATTGTTCGACTTAACCCCGGAGGTGTCCGTTTTCGTGACGTCAACCAGGCCTGAAGTCTACCTTGCAGGTAGACAAAAGATAGGAACCCTGAGCCAAGTGGTTTTTTTTTTTGGGGGGGGGGAGGGTCCCTGTTGCTTTTGGAGTTCCACATGGAACCCGCCCATTTTGAACCCCCCTAAAGGTGAGATTAGCCCGTTTTGGAATTTATTTATAGCCAGCACCTGGAGCTCGCTGGAAAGTCTTTGCCGGAGAGGGAGGCTGCTGGGATACCACGGGTCCCAAAATTGTCAGCCCAAGCGCTTGCGGGGGGGCAGGGAAAAATCAAAGGACGCCACAACGCTGTCAAGTGCCGCTACTGCTCCTGATTGAATCTTTGGCAACGAAGAGCACAAGTCTGGTAAAGAAAGGGAGGCAGAATCAGTCACTTCCACCTGCACTTGGCCTTTTTCACTCACCTTGGCTCCACAAAACTGAGAATCACGGCGAGGTGGGCCCCGGTGGGCCCCGGATCCAGTCGCCGAGGCGTGGGCCAATCGAAGCGCTGGAGAAGTCTTGGCCGCAGCCTCGATTCGAGAGACGCTGACCTCTTTGCTTTGGCCGGCCCCTTTCCACCAGTAAAAAGAGTCGGCTTTTTGGGGCCCAAAGTTTGGCAGGCGTGTCTTGAGAACGGAATTCCGGAATTCGGGAATGACGTTCTTCCTTTGGTTCAGTTTAGATTTTTTGAGGTAGCATATTTTTTGGCCAGGATCGGCATGCGTCCTGAGTGTTTTGAAAGGTATGTCTCGTAAACCTTGTGGAATCGATTCTGCAGAAATGATGTTGTGGTACTCGTACTTAAGGATCGCGAGGCCAGTTATTCCGCATCCAAATTCGTGCGGGCGGTTTCCAAGTCTGCAAGAAATCTGGTTGGTACGCGTCCCAGGATTTTTGTTTGCAACTGGAGTACTCGCTTTTTGGGGTCCCATCTTCTCCCTCCATTCGAACGGGGGGAAGGGGGTGAAAGTATGATGTCATGCTGGAGATCGAGGTTTCCATTCGACGAGGACCTATTCAAGCGAGTGCATCCCAGCAGCGTGGCTGCCATTCTGGAGGAGGCAGGCTTCTTTACGAGGCGCGGATTGGAGCAGGGATGGTTTCACGCCTAGGGCCCGGCCCCCCCCCCCACCACAAGTTCACCCCCCGCCCCCCCCCTCCTGGGGGAAAACTAACAAAGATCACAACTCGAGCTGGGGTCAGTACTTTGACTGTTTCTGGGGTTATCAAAGTCAGAAACTGGAATTGGTGGTTTTCGTTTACCACTTGGGTGACTTTGATACTAGCAGAATGGGGCCAGACTTTGAGTCATTTCAGTCCAAGGGTTGGGCGGACCACAGGCTTCGGCCCGCTCGATGGCAGGAAAGACATCTTCGCCTGAGATGGCCCTTGCGCAGAGGAAAATGCAAATATCCTTGCGCATCGTTCGGGGCCCTGAGCCCATGCGCCACAATGGATGTCGGCAGGAACGAATTGCACGGCATCCCTTTTGGGGCGGGTGTTTCAGCACTCCATCAATCATATGTTTTCCTATAAGCACTGACAATGCAGGAAGGTTGCTTGCAAGAGGAGTCTTCGCTGGACATGGTGTGTGTTGGCAATTGTTCCACATTTGCAGGCCCCTTGCGCGCTTTGGTTCGTTTGCAGCTGTCCATGTGGTTGGCGGCATCTGAGTTGAGCACGTGATAAATGTACGGGGGATGGACGAAATCCTGCACCACTTTGAAACCATAGGAAACCATTGGATTTCGTCCATCCACAGTATTGCAGATGATCCTTTGCAAGCTTCTCTCCTTGCTGGCTTCCGAATGCTCCATGCAGGCTGCAGGCGTCTTATGGCCTTCTTTTGCTGCGATACATGGGAGACTGCAGTCGAAGCTTCTATGCTTGATTGCCTGAGGTGAATACCTATAGGGTTTCTAGCTCGCCTTTTCCATGTGTCACGGAACCTTTTTTCCAGTAAACACGGCTCAACAACGCTGGAAAATAGGTGACTCTGAGAAGCACAATGGACGAAGATACGACGGATAAATAGCGCACACACACACACACCTACAACTACAACCGCAGCAACAAGAAGACATAATCGTTTAACAAGCCTCGGACCTGACTGAGCATGTCGCCTGCTCCGCATTTAACCGCCATCGTTGTTTCAACCGCTCACCCCGGATTCAGCCACGTTGCTTCCCTGTAATGAATATCAGCAATTGGTACGGTTTTGAGGTGACAATCCCAAGTTGCCAAACCGTTTGTGGCAAGGAAGCCCACCCACCAAAGCAGTTTGTCAGTTGCTCAGCGGCATCCGTTTTGCCCGGACAGCGTGACTGCACGGCTAGGTTTTTCAGAACCCCCAAGCAGAAGCAAGCAGCAACAACGACCGACTTTCAGCTGGTAAACTTCGGGCTGGCGGCTCATTCTTGCAGCTGGAAATCCTCAATGCAAGGTGTTTACTGTAATCTCCAAGCCCCAGAGTTGCAGCTGAGTCGATCGATTCGGGATTCTAGAGAGGTCTGTTCGTGCAACGATTCAGAGGTTGTTTCTCTTTGTTTTGAAAGGGGAAAAGCAAGGGGCTTCCCCTTGCGGCCCAGCAACTTCTGCCCCGAGGGCCGCAGGCTCAAGTGGGAGATGGGCTTCCATGGGCAATTTGTTGGCAAAGACGGATTGACAGCCCAGAGCTTCAATATGGTACGATGTATTGGGTGTCCTTCTTCTGTGGCTCTTGGCAAAAGCCTGCAGCGTTTGGAAGGTTTGCGCATCGGTACTTTGATTCTGCTTCCTGCTCCCTCATTGGGAGCGTCCGCGCTTGCGCCATGTGGCCAATCTGCTGCAGCTGTGAGGAACCTTCCGGTGCGCAGGAGGGGGCAGGTGAAAATGCGTTGCGCCCTGCAATCTGTTCAATTTTCCCGAACATGGGTTTGTCTAGAAACCTCATTCACCCGACCTACACTGACAGCATCCCCCCGCAACCCAGTTTACTTTGGGCTTTCCTGGTAGCAGCGAACTGGCCGGAATTGACCCTTCAATTTTGAAAAGTAGTATCGTTTTGATTCAACGCCCCACACACCCAGTTGCCCACTGAATTCCGAC